>CM045070.1:15299684-15407184 GCA_024542945.1 allo-octoploid hybrid of Carassius auratus x Cyprinus carpio
GTTGTTAATTTCCTACAGCACTCACAATGTTGAGACTGAATGTAATGGTACTTCAGAATGCCATTTTGTGTAGCAACATTGCTTAAAATTCAAAATCTAATTAGTGAAAAGAGTAATACATTTCAAAACTATACCTAGCACCCAAAAAGGTAAGAAAAAGTGCTGTATAATTTATTAAAAGGAACTGTTTAAAGTGAAGGCCATTTCCAATCCTTGTTTCAGACCTAAAATATTAGCCGGCAAATAAAGGAGACAGAAGGTGAACGGTACATGGCTAAAATTAATAAGGAGTTCTTAGGATGAATTAATTTCACAGACAGATCCAAGCAAAAAAAAAAAAAAAAAAAAAAAAAAAGGGCCACAGAGGAAAAACCTTGCACAGATGAATCGGCCATGAATGTGTATTAGGAAAGTAAATAAGCTTAATACTAAATTGATTTAGATTTAAATTTTTATAGCCCCTGTGATTGAAGTATTGTGGTTCATCTCCTAAGGATCTCTCACAGCCGTGAAGTGAAGATGGAAAGTCATCTCCTGCGTGTGATGAAATGAGTCACGTGTTCCGCTCCGATGGAGACCTCTAGCCACTGACTCATGATGAATGACTTCTTGCGAGTCTGGCAGAGGCTTGTTGAGCATACAAAGACTGTAAAAAAACAACTCAGCAATCAGCAACAAATCACTAAGAGCTGTCAAATACATACTATAAATATCCCTGGGTCTGAAGATGGAGCCAATCTGTAATCTCTGGAATGACCGCTTATTGATTTCCACCATACAGGAGGCTTTGAAGAAAACTATTGAAATAATTTTGTCATGACGTTCATGTATTTCTGCCATATAAATGTCAGTCTGTCTTCTAAGAATATATACTTAAACAAACTGACTCACAATTACAACTGGACTCCAAGCTATCTAAAAATGACATTTTAAAATACTCGGAATTAGACTACAGTTACTTTTTTATTGATTACATGATAGCATATTATTCACACAGTAGCAATAAATTCTTCATAATTTATTCATTCTCCATAATTCCTCTTTTTCATCTTTTGTTGTTCCTTTCTAAAAATGTTCCTTTCTAAAATAGCTACCGCTTATATACACTTAGAAAGTATTTTGTGGATGTTCACACAGATCAGTCATTAGTCAGGTGGCTACAGCATTTGTCCACTGGATTTAAATTTTCAGGTTTAAAGGGATACTCCACCCCAAAATGATAATTTGGTAATTAATCACTTACCCCCATATTGTTCCAAACCTGTAAAAGCTTCGCTCATCTTCGGAACACAATTTAAGATATTTTGGATGAAACCCGGGAGGCCTGTGACTGTCCCATAGACTGCCAAGTAAATAACAGTGTCAAGGTCCATAAAAGGTATGAAAGTCATCGTCATAATACTCCATCTGCCATCAGACATGCAATCTGGGTTATATGAAGTGATGGGAACACTTTTTGTAAGCAAAGAAAACAAAAATAACGACTTTATTCAACAATTCCTTTGTCAACAGTCTCCTCTGTGTCTCTCAATATCACCGTATGCTGTGCATGCTCTTCTGTGTCATCCGCGCCACAAGGATGCGCTGTTTCTACTTGTATTTAGCTTTGATTTGAAAGAAAACAGCGCATCCTTGTGACGCGGATGATACACAAGAGCATACGCGGCATACAGTTATATGGAGAGACACAGAGACTCTTTATTTGAATTATCACTTCAGTCACATAAGCCTATTACTATGTCTTTGGAAGGCTTTTGTCTTTCAAACACAGTACATGCTCAAGTTCATGTAATTTCTTATTTACATGTAACGCAGGCATTCCCAAACTTTAATGCTTTTATTGCACTTCATGTTGTTAATAACAACGAATAGAATATATTTCTTTTCTCTTTATATTTGTATATCAATATGGTATAAAAGATTATCCTATTTAAATTGATAAGATAAATGAGTTAGGTCAAAAGTAATCAAAAAGTAGTTTGAAAATATAACCTAAAATGTGTAATGTAATGAATTATGTTACTACCTACAATTTTTGTAACGTAATTTGAAATCAGCAATGGACTACAATTTGATAGAAATCTAGCCAGCTATATATAAATTCATAATACAATCTGAATCCCTAATACCAATATATTTATTTTCATACATTCTACATAAACTAAAGTTTACAAAGAGATTTTTTTAATCTTTTTTTTGCAGCGATCCCAATAAAATAATAAGTTCTTTAAACAAATGTCTGTGTGAAGAACATTTTATTAATATTAATAACATTGTACAATATCGGTACAGTATTTGCAAGATATATGCCCAAAAACTTTAATCACATTTGTACATGTCAAAAAAGTGGTACATTTATATATGTTTTCAGATCTTTTTTGTTGGTGCCAACTGCACGGCCCACCCTGAGACAGACAACACACCTGCAGCGCCACATTATTTCTCTGTCTCTCCTTTTTACTACTGCATCCCATTCCCTTCCCAACACCCATCTCTCAATGGTTTATGTGTTTGTCCCTCAGTAATCTGTTTCCCCTGTGTGTGGGGACAAGTCTTTGGCTCATGGTCATATCTCCAGCAAGGGCCTGCAGACAGAACCTCTCTCTACTCTCCCGTCATGCTGGGCTGATAAAGGAGGTGGCTAGGAGCCCTCGCTGGGCAATCTGATTGTACCACGTCAATGAAGCTATTAGAAGTGTCCTTAGCGGTAGAACATTCTCTGCTGTGGGAGAACTCCTCTTAAGTTCTCCTCTTATTCTCCTTTTAAGGTCTCTCTGGCTGAGATTAAACACAGACCGTCATCTAGGATGGAAATATGGAGTGTCTTATGTCATTTCAGACAACCTACTGATTTAGAGATGCTCTTTTGTGTTTTTTCCTCTTCTTTTTCCTGTGATCTCTCAGTGGCTTTGTACAAAAACGACAACATAATGTATCTTTTTCGAACACGTCCAACAAGTAAACAGATTTATGGCTGGATTCATAATCTCTCAATAACTGTCAAAGCAGGTTTTCTGCAGCAGCTGTGAGTCTGTTATCAGCCTGGTCCAGGTTGTCCATGTGTCCAAGTTCAGCCGCAGCCAGTTGTCATTACGAAACGTGCAGGAAGTGACAATTGGCTAGTCACACATTCAAGTGCATAAATCTAGGATCCAGAATGTAAAAAGAAATGCCAGCATAAAAAGCATACCACTGATTTAAAAGTATTTTAGCATAAAATCTGCATTGTATACCCACAATCCAGTAAAATCAGGCACTAAACGCAACAGAAGACGAGACTTTTATCACCAGACCAGTGGATGGTAAGTCATGGGGGGAAATAACAAAAAGCCCTTAGAATGAATGAATGAATGATTACTTGAAGTTCTGATGATTACCTGATGTAGATGATAATAATAATAATAGGTTATAATTAATTAATTTTTAATAGTAGCAGTAGTTTTAATTAATAAAAAAATAAATAAAGCCAGAAAAATTGTATTATAAGAATCAAAAAAGCAATATTTGATAATTACGTGTTGCGTGCTTCACTCTCATGATTACCATGCATCCCCATTTATTTATTTTATGTTCAGTAATTTTAATTTCAGTATTTGGGAAACCCTGGTGTATAAAATGGTAAATATGTAGGCCTATACAATTTTGGAAGAGTGAAGAAAAAATGCTTTCATCAAATGCTGCTTTTCTTAGCAAAATCCACAGTATTTTGGCACAAATTTATCTACCACTTGGTAAAAGCCAGTCATACTTCATGAAGCATACAGACAGTTTCACTTGGAACAAGGATTAACATTGATTTGTGCCAAGAACAATGTGTCTTTGCGTTGCAACATAATTATATACATAATTATTTGTAATAAATTCAGTGTTACATATGAAAGACTGTATCCATATCAGAATAAAAACAGAAAAGGTAAATAAAGTCACTTTATGAGATCGCTTTGAAATGGAGTTAAAATTGTAACATTTTTGTGTGATAAACTATTTTTTCTGATGATAAGAAATCAGAAATGTTCGAAGCAATAGTCCCAGACAGATTAGTAGCACATCTTATATGTTAAATCAACAACGTTTTATTTGTCACATATGCATTCAGTTCAATAGCAGGAAAAAGCCTTCTCCTACAAGTCTTAACAAAGACTATAAGAAAATAAACAACAGCCTGAGTTACAAAAGGTCAAAATTTGTAGCAAGCAAATTTTGAAGTCTAAAAAAGAAGAGCGTACACAAAGTTACACAAGTAGGAAGTGAAACCGATGGTGGAGAGTTCAAAATATGTTGCTGTGTCAGATGTCTTTTTGCCCTTAAATGTGTCTCTAATGGGGCTTTTTGATACAAATCAATGGATAAACTACCTCAGCGCAGCATGGCGCTGCTCCTCTGGCAAAACACACTTAGAGTTAATTCCCAGGAACAACATAATTAATTCAAGAGCATGACAGCATTTAGGAATACACAATGTTCAAGATTAGGCACAAGAACAACCTGTTAAATTGAGTTCAACGTTTCATTTAGGATTCTGTTTGGTGAAGCGTACAAGACACAAGTGTACAACAACAGGTCTGTTTAAACCAAAATAATTACTCACATTGAGCTTTTTTCATCAGAAATGGGTCTGTTAAATGAGAAACACAAATGTCTCCTTGGTCATCTGCTGTGGTTAAACATATCCATTGAAAAAAAAAAATGTGGCCCAGTTTCAATTAATATTAAACACAAATCTGTGTTGTTAAATATGGACGTCCATGTGTGACATTCACACAAGGTACTGACAGTGAGCAGATCGCTGTAAGCTTTAAACCAATCCCCCCTTAATTTCTCATCTGATGAACTTAAGTGAAAGTATGCAAATCTGCAAATCTAGATCAACATTATCTGCCACTTCGATATTAATAAAGTTCAAATGAAGTCTTTTTGGTCTGTCAGCAGATTAGCTGCATAAATATACTGGGACACATAACATAGAGCTCGTTACTGGCATAAACAACATTAATACTAATACACTTTTGTGCCCCACTAATGTATAAAACCCATTGGGCTCTTAATGCAGAGCTTGCTTAAGTATTGTTTAATCAACAAAAGAAATGTAGATGAGGTCAGCTCACATTTAAGCATCCATAAGGCTAATTGACATAGAAGTGCTTTAGTAAGTTATAATGCACCATGTCCTGCAGGACAAACTGCATTAATGGACTTGCTTTGTAATATATTTTCACACAGAAGTCTATAGACAAACTTTTCTGCTGTTTCACTTAAAGCTGATGTGGCCATTGCAACCACAGTATATTTCAGTTGCTGTACTGTAAATACCCCTAAAATATTCAGCTTACTTATTGGCCAATTTTTTATTTTTTTTCAATCATTGATAAAAATCAATACTATGAAAAAAGTACAAATTAATGTAAAACAGAAAAACTCAATTGTTCCTTGAGAGACTAACAAATATAAAAATGTTGGATTATATAAATGAATGAAAATAAAAAGGTGATTTTTTGTTTGTTGTTTTTTTTTTCTTCTTCTTTCAGATTGTAAAAATATGGATATGTCTGTTGCGCCCCCTTCCCTGCTATGTTTGTTTGAATGGATGTTGTTTTGTTGAACCAAAAATAAATAAAAAAGTTGATCACACACACACACACACACACACACACACACACACACACACAAACTAACAAATATAAAATATGTGGACATATTGAATACTGAGTAATGGGGCTATATAATCAAATATATAATCATAATATTTATAGTGATTATGTTGTGATTTTTTGTACACATATTTACAAGTATGAATTTTATCTAACACTACTTGTAATTATTTATTGGTAGTGTACTTTATCTACCTTTGTGAGAGTAAAATAGGTTCTAATGTATTTCATATTTTAATTGTAATTCATTGTGGTTCTCATGTAATCCATATTCATTTATTTGTCTGTATTTATTTATTTATTTATTTATTTATTTATTTTTACCTGATAACCTCTTGAATATTTGTTTATATGGAGGCCCTTTATCCACCACATAAACAAAAACATAGAAAAGAAGAAGAGAGACATTTTAAAATATAACGGTCGTAATTGTGATAACACTGTGAGATATCGTTGTGATTTACAAAAAAGGAGAAATAAAATCACAATCGAAAGATATTGTGAAAGATATGTCAAAATGCAAGATACATAGTCTCAATTAAGAAACAAAGTCGCAATTACATCATAAAAGTGGCATGAGACTCCACTTGAATTATGCATTCCCTCTAGATGGACATAATTAATGTAAAGTTAATTAATACTATAATAGAAATATGGGGGATAAAGATGGGCATGTGTAACTGTAATGAAAGAATAACTTCATTCATCTCCTGTCATTCTGAGGAGACCCATAATGAGCAAGATGCTAATTACTTCACACACTTTGTCAGTTCTTTTTATTTCTGATGGTGCTTGACAGTGTGAGATGCTGCTGCTGCTGAATGGGACAATAGCTAAAGCCTTCAAAGCCAAAAACGTGAGTGTGTACAGGTGCAGGGTATCCACAAATGAGCAAATGATGCCTCTCATTATTATTAAGATAGGATTTAAAAATAATACATATATCATCCCATTTGCTTATGTTACATGAAAGAGAAAAAGAGATGCCTGCAGCCATGTCCAGCACATGTACCAGCACAGGACCTTCATAAGCTTTTATATTGCATTTACTTTCGTTTACAGCCTCAAATAAACCTTCTGTCCTGTCTTCGGAATGTTCCTCTGGAAAAGTGCAATTATCCTGCAGGTTTGTGTCATTCTGGATGGTGGTCAACCCTCAGTGAACTCAGACAAGCGGTGATCTGAAATTGAATCACACACCAGAGTGCGCCTGCGTTGGAGATTTCCACAGACATGTTGAATAGGTTGTTTTCTTAGAGGAGAGCAGAAGGTGCATGAAGCATTCAATGTCTATAAGATTAGAAATAAACCTGTTTACTTGCATCTGTTATTACATTAAACAATTACAACACGCTGCACAGACAGTACATGTGTTTGAGTTTCTGGGCACTAAGAGGTTTAATCTTTGCCACTGAGTATAATAGTTCACTGATTATGATCGGTTCATCGTGTTATTTTACATTAAAATGTTATTAATAATTACAAATTTTAAATATAGTCCCCTTCATTGATTTGTGGAGCACTCTTTAAATCTGCTGGCAATTACAGAAAATTAAAAGAGAGCTCTTAAATGATAGCAAAATTATTCCTAGACCATGAAAAATGATTATGATGAATGCCCATTTGATCCACTATGTGTTTGCCCTTCCAGCTGTCACAGTTAAACAGCTGTTTAAGGGCCTTTTTGATTTCCTGTTATCAAGGATTTTTAGATTGTTTTGACCTCCAGCCAGGTGAATGGACAAACTGGCAGCATCATTTAGTTGAATTGTCTCCCAAGTAAAATAAAAAGAGTATGTAGTTCCATTACGGTAATGCTCCAAAAGAGACACTCTGTGATCTCTGAGACAACCAACTGAATGAGGCTGCCAACTAAACCATAAGCAGGACAGCAAGTAGCCTAATTAGATTTTGTGAATGAGCGTAGATGATGTCTCTGTTCAAAGAGGAGTTTCAGTATTTGTCTTCTTTTGAAAACTGGATTTGATTTGTAGAGTTAAAGAGGATCTTTTTTCTGTCAGAGAGTCAGCAGTATGGAAATCTTTGAATACTAGCAACCTTGTGATGAAGCAGGACAAAAAACAGACAAGAAGAAGAAGAAAGAGAGTCTAGCACTTTATGGTGCAAGTAATTGCGACCCCAGACTCACTTCTACTTCAAAAGAGCAAAAGAGGATGAGTAAAAAACTTCATCAAATAATGAAACATTTTACTTGATTATTTAGCTGATACTTACAAAACTGCTTTTTTTCATTCAGCCGACGAATAAGAAAAAAAAAAATTGAATAAAAATTTAATTAAATTTAGGAAGTACATAAAATGTATAATAAAATGAAAATAAATAAATAAAATAAAAGTCGATTAACTTTTGTGTCAGTATGTTAAAAAAAATAAAAAAATAAAAAAACACTTTCTGGATTTTAAAAAAGTGATTACTTAAGATTTTATTGCAAAATTGATTCAGCCTTAAATTTGTGCTTATTTAAATCTTTTATATATATATATATATATATATATATATATATATATATATATATATAGGTAATCATAAATAGATATTGCTTTTCAGGGTGATATTAAAGAAATACTTCAGCCCAAATGAACCCTGTCATTTACTCACCCTTGTGTCATGCTTTGTGTGAAAAATGCTTTGTAAGACTGACTGAAATTTGTTATTCGTGCTGGGAAGTGAGCATGGAAGACAACATATGAGGAGAAGGAGGAGAACAAATTGCACACAGATCTCATTGGTTGTCATGTGTATCGACAATGCGGTGTATTTTTAATATGTAAAAAGCAAGATTTGCAAATTAGGAAAATCTCTAGATCCCCTTTTAAGAACCCACCAAAAACAATAATGGTAAAGTGTGTAATACTTAATACTAATGACTCATATTTTCATTATTGTAGTGTTTGCAGTTCTGTTTGGTGACGCTATAGGGCCACAGAAATGACCAAATTCACCAACTTCATCAGATTTATGTGCAAATCCAAAGCACATGTATGTGAATTTAATTTTTTATATGTTTTGACACAACCAATTATCACACAAATAAATCAAATATCCTTAAAAGTTTATTAGCAACAATAGAAATAAAGTGCAAATACGCCTAACAAATTTAATTAGACTAAACAGCTAATAAACTTGGATATCTAGTTTCTGTAAAAACATATCACTTTGCAGTTACATGTTTGAATCTGATTCACAATGTTATTGTTTAGGTCACTGCATTTGGCTTAGTATGAAGAGTACTGGGGAGAAATACGAAAAAATACACATCAGAAATGCGAATGGACAGCTGCTCCCCTTTTGCTATTGTATTTGTGACAGAATTGTTGCTTATGGAAATGTATCTGTTCCGTATATGATTGTGGCTCATGGAGTCACACTGACACTGAAAGAAGGAACAGAACATTATGTCACCTTGTTCAAACCGAGCCTCCAGTCTCAAGGAAATATGACCGTCTAGACTTGAAACAGCCTCTCAGGATCTGTAGTGTCAGCAATGGGAAATGGTGTATGGGGGGGGGGCATTCCCCTAAAAGGAAGGAAGTTGAGGATGATGCTTTTGTGCCCATGTGTGGCATTTCTTTTTAATTTTGTTGAATTAGATATTGAATTACACAGGGAAATTCTAGGACCATTTTTTTACAGAACAATGCTGCTTTCATGGAAATCTGACAGCTATGACACTAATAATGACAGCTATAATCACTAATCTTCAAACCATCTTTTATTAATCATGTTATACATGCTTTTCATGCATGTACACAAACTACTGAATGACACATGGGAACAGCTGTCAACAAATTTATATTATATTATATTATATTATATTATATTATATTATATTATATTATATTATATTATATTATATTATATTATATTATATTATATTATATTATATTATATTATATTATTAAACAGAAATTATTATTATCATTCCCCAGATTGGCTCTCAGATACATTACTATTCAAAGTTTAAGGTCAGTAAGACTTTGCTTTTTTATGTTTCTTTGTTTGATCAATTACTCAAGTAAAAACTGGCTTATATTGTGAAGTATTTTGTCCATTTAAAATAACCATTAAAATATTTATAGTTTTTGTGACAACTGTAATACATTTGACGTGATAATATGTGATTTTTCAGGATTACCTGATATATAGAAAGTTCAAAAGAACTGTCTGTAAAATTAAAGAATAAGAATACAGACAGACACCAAACTTGTATAAAATACATGAAAAAAGGGATACATATTCTCTGTCTGGCTGTGGAACCAATAGCATGTTTAAGTTATTCCTATTGGAGAACAGCCTTCATGAAAAAGAGAAGTCGTATTTTTAGCATATGAGACATTTACACATGAATTAGTGATTTAGTGAGTGTACAACAGCCAAGAAAATGATTGTTTTTCTCTTTGTTATCTCAACAAATATACATGTCACAAGTAAGTACAAATAAGTTTTCATTCAGCAGTGCAATATTATAAAATATGGTTAAGTAGTATTTTTTATAAAAAAAAATTTGTTGTGCTTTACTTGTCTTCTTCCAAATCTTTTCTTATTTTAATGCATAACCAGCAAAAATGTAGTGATTTATTGTCTATAAAGGTGCTACTTTAAATGTAACTTATTTTAAGGATGTTGACATTTTTGACTGGAAAATAAGATAAAAATAGTACGATTTTTTTAAATGATATAATGAATACTGTTCTATGTATTATGTTCTATGTATCTATGTATTGTGTTTCCTGTGCTATATTTCTCCTCTAAGGCCAGTGGAAAAAAATATACATTTTCTTTCTCCGTTATCATGCACTTAATATTATTTGATTAGTTTAATGGTCCATTGTGAAAGCAGTCTGTATGAAAGAATCTGGAAAATGTGAAAACAAATGAGAAATCTAATAATTTAATGCCTTATGAATGATAAAACTACCAAGTGTTGAGACCTCTCTCTGTTTATGTGCGGCAGCCTGCAGCGAATCATCAAAACTGGTGGTTGGACAGGTTGGGGATACAGTTACTCTTCCATGCAAATATGACATTATCACTAATGGCCTATTGAACATTTGCTGGGGGAGACATCAGTCATGGTTCAGCTGTGAGAACACTGTTATCTCCTCCGATGGCTTGCAAGTGACATACAGAGAGTCACGTAGATTCAGCTTGGCCAGTGGACTGGAGCGAGGGGATGTTTCACTTACCATAAAGGCTGCTCAAATGAGGGATGCTGGGATGTACGTGTGCCGTATCGAGATCCCTGGACTTTTCAATGACATTAGTTACAATTTCTATCTGTTTCTTAGCAATGGTAAGTAGCTAACCGCTCGATTTGATTTCAATGTTGTTGTGCTGACACTGTGATGATGTACAATACTCCTGTTCTTTCATAAAGGACTGGATCCAAAGAGAGTCATCTCAGAGACACAATTGATTCCTGCAACAGCAAATCAGGAAAAGCAAGGTATGAAAGCATTTACTTTTGCAGATGTGCTTCTCAAGTGGTCTGTAAGACTACTTCTTTTGTTGCTGATGCTAAAAGTTGTACACCCAAAGACATGGAAAACATAGACAGCATGTCTAGATTTTTATTCAGCAAAGATGATTTATCATTTGTCACCTAAAGATGTCATTTACTCACCCACAAGTTGTTCCAAACCTGTAAGACTTTCTTTCTTCTGTTGAACATAGAAGGTATTTTGAAGAATGTGTGTAAACAAAAGTTGCTAGTAGCCTTTGACTTACATAATATGGAAAAAAATATATATATATAAAAATACCATCAACTGTTAATGTTTCTTTTGTGTTCAACAGAAGAAAGAAATTCATACAGGGTTGGAACGACATAATTCTGACAAAATTTGAGTGGCCTGTCCCTTTAAATATTCAAAAGTGACATTAAAGACATTTATAATGTTCTATTTTAATTGAGCGCCCTTCTTTAAACATTTTATTCATCAAATAACCCATACAAATTTTAAGCAGCTGTTTTCAACATCATAATGTTTATTGCGCTTCAAATCAGCATATTATAATAATTTCTTAATAATCATGTGACACTGAAGACTGGAGTTATTACTGTTGAATAAATTAGAATTTAAAACTTTAAAACTGAAAACCGTTATTTTTAATTGTAACAAAATTTCATCATATTTCTACTGTGGTTTTGATTGAATAAATGCAGTTTTGTTTTCAAAAACATAAAAAACAATAACCAACACACATTTTTCTGTATTTACATCCATTTTTTTATTGATTAATTAATAATCCATTAACCAACACATTTATTTACCATATTATTAATCATAATTTATAATATGAATTACCAATACTAATTTAATAGTTTGAATACAATGGTCAGAAAACATTTCACCAGTGGTCAAAAATCACTACGATCAAAAGTTCAAATAACCCTGACTAACCATTTTCTGTTTTAACACAGTCTACTATGTATCAGACCAAACCACACTCAATACTGAGCTTTATATCATATCAGAAAACACACCTGCAGGTATGAATATGATCATGACCACATTTAATCAACATTCAAAGTGATTCAGCAATATGAGACAATGCATGAAAAGAGTAAATATAAACGTAATTATTTATTTCAGAAGCTACTGACATCTACATGGAGGAAGCCGTTGCAGTGGTCCATAGTGAGGTATTGCACAGGCAAATACATTAGCAGTTCTGCATTTGCTGTCAATCTGTGTTTTGTCTTGAATATGTTGTAGGTAATTTATGTATGTATTGATTTTATATGTTTTGGACCTGAAGAATGTTATGTCTCATTCTAGGATACAATGGAAACATTCGTCATAAATACTGTAAGAGTGGGGGCCATTGTCTTCATCCCGGGTTTAATCATTGCACTTCTGTTCAGTAAGTACAGTAGCAAGTAATTAAATTAGCTCTGGACAAATATTAAATACTTATAAAAAACATAAAAAGCTCATGTAATCTCTCAAGAACATGTACAAAAGAGAGTCGAAAAGAAATTAGAATAAGGAAATAAACTTTTTTTGCAATGTGATATTATTTTTGACGAAGCATATTTTTGAAAATTACATTTTGTATTGTCGAATAATATGTTGAAATAGGCTACATTTATTTTATTAAGGTCTCAATGGTCATTCTCATTGTCATTTAAAACATTAATGTACTATTATAGAATACACACTCTTAAAAATAAAGGTGCTTTAAAAGGTTCTTGACAGCGATGCTATAGAAGAACCATTTTTGGTTCCACAGAGACGCATTCAGTCAAAGGTTCTTTAAAGAACCATCTCTTTCTTACTTTTTAATAATCTGAAGAACCTTCTTTCACCACAAAGAACCTTTTGTGAAACAGAAAGGTTCTTCAGATGTTAAAGGTTCTTTATGGAACCATTTAGATAAAAAGGTTCTTATGGCATCGTGAAGCACCTTTATTTTTAAGAGTGTAGGGGGGGAAATATGCATCTTGGTCACATTGTCAAACCTCTGTACTGAACAATTTTATATATATATATATATATATATATATAAATAATGTCAGGGTCTCATGTTCACATAATGTCATATTCACCCAAATAAACCAATGTACCCAACAGTATATAGTTTGAAAAGTGTATTGAACATTTTATTTAATGCATGAACAAGAAAGATTTGCTCATTCCATATGGCTGTGTGGAAACTTCAGCAGATCCTCGTGCTGCATACAGTTTTAATTTGGCTCTCAGAATGTGCCTCCATGGCTTAAGTGGAAGTGAAAGAGGTGACTCACTGCCGTTTTGCTTACTGTGCATTAACACGTCTATCTGAACACTTTGCCCTCAGGACTGCGGCGCTCCAGAGAACACATCAGCTGCATGAGAATATAAAATCTTCAGCCTTCCCGGCCCAGTAGCCACACAAAGGGATGTGGTGTGATAGTTATGAGGTCACTATGACTGTGTAAAAAAAAAAAAACCCACATGCATGGTAACATGGATTTTTTATTATTATTGTATTGTTCTGTTTTTTTGTGTGGTTTGTTCTCAGTGCCTTATATTTATAAAATAATTGATCAGTTATTAATCTGAATCTGAGATACCTTATTTACATTATTGTGTTGTTGTTGTTTTTCACTGTATAGGCTAGCCTATGAAGTGTTTGTGACTTGTATCTTCATCTGTAAAGTCTTTTTGTAAAAAGCTTCCAAACTCTAATCTAATCTCATGCATCTGTTTCTCAGAAATCAGTTATGAAATGTCCAAACCCTACGTGTGATTAATTTTGAGCGTTTGTCTGGAAACGCAATTTGATTTATCACACAATAGCGGCCTCTAGTGTTCAATGAGGTTGCATAAAAAATGTCACCCTAAAAGTTTTAACAATGTACAAAAACTTAAATCTTAATAAACAAAAGCAAAAACTCGCGTTTGATGTTTAGTGCCGTGTGTTTAAATGTTAATGTTTTCACAA
The DNA here is from genome assembly GCA_024542945.1 of allo-octoploid hybrid of Carassius auratus x Cyprinus carpio. Classification (NCBI taxonomy): domain Eukaryota; kingdom Metazoa; phylum Chordata; class Actinopteri; order Cypriniformes; species allo-octoploid hybrid of Carassius auratus x Cyprinus carpio. The sequence continues at coordinate 15,313,784 of CM045070.1, forward strand.
GGCTCTCTTTCGTTATTAGAAGTTGACAGAGCAGGTCACATATGGAAGTGAAACTCTAAAAAAGAAGTCTGCACATTTAAGAAAAGCTGAGAAGGTGTCATGTGCATGTTGACTTCCCCACAAAGGGTTATCATGTAAGAAGAGAGATGAGGTTGTCTTGAGCATTATTTGCAGAGAGGGAGAAACCTTTTCATCATGAATGATCTTCACAGCTGGTTCTTTGCATCCTGGGTTCTTTGTTATCTCTCAAGTGAGTTTTAGATTTATACTGAAATGTGGTGCCAATCAGTAATTTGTGACAGTGATGAAATTAACATTTTAAAATATGTTTTATCTATGTAGTATTTAATTATGCAGTAACCCCTAAACTCTTGTTGCTGTTGTTGTTGTTTTTTTTTTTTTTTTTTTTTTTTTTTTTTTTTTTTTTGTTTGTTTTTGCGAACAAGGCACGTTATCTAGAATTTTGTAGTCTATGTTAACTTCATACATGCTTGATATAGATTAAATTTTATGATCTAAATATAAAATTTAAGGTTAATCTATCTCTCGTTCTCTCTCTCAGTTTCAAAATGCAGCGACGTCATTGTTCAGAGTTTCGAGGGAGAGAGGGTCATTTTGCCTTGCAAATATGACAGCAAATATCATGGAAAATGTCACATATGCTGGGTGAAAGGAGACATTCCCAATATGGGTTGTGGTAATGAAATTATTGCAAGTGATGGAGATAAAGTGGTGAGGAAAATATCATCCAGATACCAGCTGGCGGGAGAAGTACAGCATGGAGACGTGTCTCTGACCATCTCAAACATTAAAAAAACAGACTCTGGCAAATATGGATGCCGCATACATGTGCCTGGACTGTTTAATGATGAGATGTATTACGTGCACTTGATTGTTAATGACGGTAAGTGTTGAAAGCATAGCTTTCCGATGCCAAAACACTTGAAATGACTAAATCCAAGTGATTTAATTGTTTAAATCTACTACTCATATTTAATTTTATTATTTATTTAGTTATTTTTAAATTATGGGGTTAGTAGGATTTTTTTTTTTAAATAAATACTTTTTTCAGCAAGGATAAATCAAATTGATCAAACTTGACAAATTTATATGATGACTGCTGCTAAAACAACCAACTGGAATAAATTACATTTAAAACAGAATTTTATCCAAATAGAAAAACATTTAAAATTGTAGTAATATTTCACAACATTACTGTTTTTATTGTATTTTTGATCAAATTAATGCTCTTACTGACCCCAGACTTTTGAACTATACAGTGTAGATGTAGAAAACATAAAAAAGTAGTACAGTTTTACATTGAACTACACTTTCTTCAAAGCACTTATTCCTACAACATGGGAAACTACATCAATGTCGAGCAGCACATCTGAGCATGAAACTACAGGAGTTTTCGACATTGCCATGACAGAGGGTACTTGTGTGTGTTTATATGTGAATATGTGTGATTTTATATTGTCTTTGTGAATCTGTCATGGCTGAGTGATGAAAACATACCACACTAAAAACAAATCTAACCAAGTCTAAATAGAAGGTATTTTTTTGGTGATGATAAAGAACAGATTGATAAAGACGTTATCTGCCATCATTCTGTCATCACAGATTAGATCACTGCTGTGTAAAGTCAGTCCTGTCCGCAGTTTTGTTGCTCATTTGAGAGTGTGAACGTTTAAAAAGGAACATTGTACATCTGTTTCGACGCACCTGGTCCAACCACACCATAGCCTTTGGTAACCACTATTTCTGGGCTTATAACCTCTGAATCACTTCAGGAGGTATTTTGATTTTAACCCTGGCAGTGAATCTATAATCACTGAAGAAAGCTTTCTGAATAACTGATTCAGTTCTCATTATCTGTGATCTATCGATATTAATAATGATCGATTTTGGCAAGTATGCACTTGCATGTTGTACAAATTTTTAGTCATTAAAGATCTCTGCTTTTTAAAAGACATTTAAATTGGAAGGACATTATATGTGACATTATGCTTTTTTTGTAGTAGAAACGAACACAACACAAGAGAGTTCTTCATTTGCCTCTAAAACAAATCTTCCAGAGAGCAGCACTTTTGGACTGTGGCTCTCCAACACAACATACGGTATAAGACAGCAAATCATTTTATGATATTTATAATTGTGTGTAACAAGTGTATTTGTGAATATGCTGATGGACCATTATGTTTTCATCATAAAAAAGAAACCTTGTTTGATCATCGTGAATCACCCTCCAAGGAAAAAAAAGATAGTGTGAGTATGTCACCACAATAGAAAGCCTCAGATGTTTTTGAAACATATGAAAGAATGATCATTTGATATCTTTATACTGATTTGTGTTTTAAGGTAAATACATCTGCGGTGATTGTACCTGTCATCCTGTTACTGCTGGCTTTGATAGTCCTTGCTGTCATTCTGATATGTGAGTCCAAAGTGCATTCGGTTAATTCACATTTTTCAATTTCACAGCGATATTCGCTGTGTTTATTAATTAGAAAATTAACTGTGTTTATATTTTCAGTGAAGCAAAGGAAGAAAACCAGAGCTGCGGTAGACATGTAAGTCAGTCCTGGAAGTGATTATTATACTGAATTTAGAATGATTCAAAACATTAACTGCTAAATTATTTTGATTAAAAACAGATGTAAATAAAACATTGAAAAACAAATGGGAATTTACTGTTGGCATGATACTGCTAAAATACCACCACTCATCATTTTACACATACTACCATTCAAATGTTAGGGGTCAGTAAGATTTTGTTGTTGTTTTTTTATTATTATTGAGCAAGGATGCATTAAATTGATAAAAAAGTGACAGTAAAGACCTTTAGATTGTTACAAAAAAAGTGCTGTTCTTTTGAACCCCAGGGCATCCAAGATGTAGGTGACTTTTTTCTTCAGTAGAACACAAACAAAGATTTTTAACTCAAACTGTCGCAGTCTGTCAGTCTCATAATGTAAGTGGATGGGAATCACGGCTAAAACATACAATAAAACTAAAAAAAAACATACACAAACAAAACCAAATTAAACCCTGCGGCTCGAAATGATGCTTTTATGTGTAAAGACACAAAACGATCGGTCCATGCAAGAAACTGAACAGTATTTATATCGTTTTTTTTCCTCTGATTCACTGCGATGTCTGAACTGTTAGAACTCTCCTGAGTTCTCCTCTCTCAGCAGCAGGCGCGTGAGGCGTCTTCTTCTTCTTGCTTTATGGCGGATTGCAGACTTATAAGTGTATTACCGCCACATTGACACTCCTAATAGGCCCTTTTCACATGATGTCACGCAACTTCCGTTCTGACACGAAGCAGGGTATTCTTACTTCCGCCAGCATAGTAAAGCGCTATCGCTACCAGCATGGAGTTCACCCAGATGCTTGTACAACTGCCACAAACATGGTTAGAGGATGACTGTTGCTTTCTATTCTCGTCCTCATTCAGGGATAGGCGTCTGGCATCTCAAACTAACTTACCGAATACTGAGCGGCAAGATTTGCCGCTTCAAGTCGAGGGAAGAGTTAAAAACGGAGCACTGCAGTCACTGATTCCCACGTCTCTCGAGCACTGTTTGCTGTCTTTATCGCAGTTAGATGAAGTTAGTTAGATATATTTCTCAAATAAACAAACGTTTTAGACATTTACATGTGGTAACAGAAAGCCTTTTCATTCAGTAATTTATGTCCTGCTTCATACAGCGCATGTATGTACAAGAATAGTTTGCTTAAGCTTAAGTAAGCTTGTACTATTTAAATATCTATAAAATGGGGTTTATAATTTTCTGTTTTATTATTTAATGTAATTTAGAAATAAATATTAAATATATTAAGTTTACATAAAAAGCTTTTAGTTAAAAACAGATGCCAGCATTTGTGTAAATAAATATAAAACGCAGGTCATAGCTGTTTTTTAAAGATCACATTGCATATAGCCTATAGTGAAAATAAAATACAATCGATCATAATAATCAATAAAAATTCACAAAGTAAAAATATGGTATACATGTAGTTAAAGCGAAATTGAATGGAGGAAAGTCCAAAGTTCTGTAGAACTACACGGCTTCCCTTTTTGTATTGTTTCAATATTAAGCCGTTTTATTCTTGAACTGGATAATGAGTTTCTTTTTTAGACCACTTGCCTTAATGGATATGAAATGTGCCATGTAGTAAAAAAAGATTTTGTATAAAAAGTGACTTGTGTCCATGTCATTTTCCCATAGTTAATAAAAACAAAATCACGTTGTTTGTCTTTTTATGGAAATTTAATTTACACAGTATACTCACAAATTATCCAAGCAATGACATAAACCAAAATATCAAGTGAAAAGGTTTTGTGTATGTATTTTGTGTGGACACATATCGTTGTCATACAAACTGAAAGCAAGCAGTTGCAGCAAGCAAGCCATCCTTCTAAAGCAGATGCAAAAAAACGTTCGCAAAAGAACCCGACTGTAAGTAGATTACCAATATTTGTCTTAACTCTTAACCAATGCCATTCATATTTCAAGATTTTCCCACATTTTCCCGAGAAGTCTCCGGTGTAAAGGAATAACGGAAGTACAGATACTGTACACTGCTTTGCGGGAAAGCAGAAGTTAGCTGAAGTCACTGTGAAAAGGGCCTATTGAGATTGTCCATAGAGTGTCAATGGTCCACTCCAAGTCTGCGATCCTCCAAAAAGCAAGAAGAAGAAGATGCCTCACCGCAAGCAATGTCGAGGATGCGCTTAGGAGAGTTCTAACAGTTCAGACATTGTGTGAATCAGAGGTAAAAAACAATATTCAGTTTCTTACAGAGACCGATCATTTTGTGTCTTTACACATCAATGAATCATCACGAGCTGCAGGGTTTAATTTGGTTTTGTTTGTGTATGATTTTTTTTGTTTTATTGTATGTTTTAGCCATGATTCCCATCCACTTCCATTATAAGACTGACAGACTGCAATGGTTTGTGTTAAAAATCTTGGTTTGTGTTCTACTGTAGAAACAAAGTCACCTACATCTTGGATAAAAAAAAAAAGTGAACGTGACATACAGCCAAGTATGGTGACCCATACTCAGAATTCGTGCCCTGCATTTAACCCATCCAAAGTGCACACACACACACCGTGAACACACACCTGGAGCAGTGGGCAGCCATTTAATGCTGTGGCGCCCAGGAAGCAGTTGGGGGTTCGGTGCCTTGCTCAAGGGCATCTCAGTCATGGTATTGCCGGCCCAAGACTCGAACCCACAACCTTAGGGTTAGGAGTCAAACGCTTTAACCACTAGCCCACAACTTCCCCTTCTTGGATTCCCTGGGAGTAAGCAGATAAGCATCAAATTTTCATTTTTGGGTGAACTATCCCTTTAAATTTAATAAATAACTATTTAAATTATATTGCAACAGAAAACAGTTATTTTAAATTCTAATATTTCACAATATTGCTGCTTTTACCAAGGCTGCATTTATTTGATCACAAATACAGTAAAAGACTTTCAAATACATAAAAAAATCTTACTTACCCCAGTCTTTTGAACAGTAGTGTGTCTTATAATCTTGGGCATATTATCATTAAAAACTAAATTAAGTGATGGGTGAAATGCATAACAGCATCAAAGCAAGTACAGGATGATTCTTCCATCAGGTCACCTTATGTGACCTTATATGTCATGGGAATTACTGGTCATTAAACAAAATGTTTCTCATAATTTTTCTCCTTCAGAACCCAGAACTCAGATAACTCTGTCATCTACAGTAACTTTGGCAGCAGCGTGGGCCTGTACAACAGAGAGATGGCTGTGGAAAACATCTATCAAATACAACCTGAAAATGAATATGAACAGTGGCATTAATTCTCATTTACTATTTACCTTTAAGTTGATCAGTGTGGACTTGTCTTCTGTTGTATTTACACTGTGTTTATAATAATGTGACAGCTATTGCTGATCAGAGAAATTATTGCTCTGGACTAACCTCACTCTGATGTCTAGCGGCTAACATACTGCAACACTATATCATTATTAAAACTAATCTAAGTTAACTAATCTAGGTTTGAATGTTTTATTTACCACAAAAGTGCTGACTTGGGTTCAGAGAAGTGATAAAACCAAATAAAATAGAAACTAGATGGTAAAGGAGGTCAGCAAAATTCAATAAGTGGATAAAAACAGCCAGATCAGTGTTGATATCACATTTTACATTAATAATGACAAATAAAAATGTTCTTGGTAAAAATAATAATAATCATATTTGTGATTCATATTTGCCAACAGTCATCATGCTGCTTCACACCTCTTATAACACTCATAGTTCACACCCAGAAAACTTCCTTCCACCATAACAGACCAAAAACTTTTGATTAACTACCATGCAATTTTTCAGAAGTATGAAGAAGCATGTTCTGCAATCAGGGCTGGGCTGAGACAAAATTTCAGGCCGGGAAATCTCACACTCATCCTGGCCACACAGAAAAAAAGGGGCCAAAACTGTACCTTTGGGGGTACAATAGCTTGACACCGTATATACTCCGTATATATTAGTACCTTAAGAGTAGCAATTCATACCCTTAAGGTACTAATTTGTAGGCCTAACTGTTAGGGGTAAAAAAGGAACAAATATGTCCTTTTAAGGGTCCTGTTCCAGTGACAAGCTGTTGTACCCCAAAAGATGTAATTTTGGCCCCTTATTTCCTGTATATAACCTATACAACCACAACAAATTCTGTGATCACAAAAAGTGATGATAAAGACATTTATAAATGTTGCTGTTCTTCTAAACTTTCTATTCTTCAAAAGAAACCTGAAAAAACATCTAATCTGTTTTCAAAATAATAACATCATAATAAATGTTTTTTGAGCAGTAAATCAGCATATTATAATGATTTCTGAAGGATCATGTGACACTGAAGACTGGAGAAATGAAATTCAGCTTTAAAATCACAGGAATAAATTACATTTTTATAAAAATATTTCACAATATTACAGTTTTTGCTGTATTTTTGGATGAAATAAATGAAGCTTGGTGAGCAGAAGATACTAACCTGCACTGCCCTGAACAGGTCAGTGATGTTGCTACATTTCACTTCTTCTCGTCACTTCCTCTCTTTCAATCGTACTGCGTCTTGCAAAAAGACGCTATGGGAAAAAGCCTTTTTTCTTCTGAACTGAAGTCATTTTGGTTCATGCAGTTTATTAAAAAACTAGCCTATGGCGACAGAGCCCTCCAGAGTCTGCCAGAATGGGCGGAGCCATTTGGCTATATATGCGGGTGTCCGCCACAGGGTTCTCAAATTTCTTCTCCTTCAGCAACACTGACCCTGAAGCCTGGACTGAGACCTCTCTGCTTGGCTAATCCACTCAGCCTCAGCATCGCAGCAGTTCCAGCTCCAGTCCTGTTCCCCTGCCACCATCCGGCGATTCTGAAAGAGCTTATTTCTAGCAGGTAAACCCTAAAAGAGCAAAAATTCGAATGACATTGTTCCAAATGTCGCTCTACGCTCACTCTCCCCGCTGCACTCCGATCTGCTGCAGAATGGCAGTGAGCTGCGCACACACTGAGACAGAATGCTCACTCAGAGCCTGAGTCTCGCTGTTCTCCACTCGTGGACAGCCTTCACTGAAGGCAGCCCCGCTCTCCCGTTTCTCCTTCCTCAGTGAGCCTCAGAGAGAGAAACGGCAAAGCCTGGGAGCTAAGCAAACGGGTCTGAGCGATCTCATGCTGACACAGAGCCTGCATACTCGCTCTCCCCACTGCACTTTGATCTGTGTCTTACACATGAAGATCAGCGCCCCTCGTTACATCGAGCAGATCTATCCTCCTAAGTAGATCAGAGCAGAACACTGTCACTAGCAGCTTCGAATTTGTGTGTGTGTCACTATGGCTGCACTCACAGAGACGGACTGCTTTTAAAACAATGATAGCAGTCTACCCCTGTTTGTTCGCAGAAGGCACCCCCACCTCCCCGCTCTCATGTTTCTTTCCTCCCAGTTACATCGGAGGAAGCAACGGTGATCTCGCGGGTTGAGCGATCAGGCTTGAGCAATTTCATGCTGGCACACATCATGTGCGTACAATGATGCAGTATCGCTGACAGCTTCGTATTTGTAGTACCTCTCACTTGGGCCACGCCCACGATGAGGCTGTGCTTGCTGAGACAGACCACTCTCACTACAAGAGTTCATGTCTCACTCTGCTTTGCTCGCGGCTCACCTTCTTCAAGGAAGGCGGCACCGCCTCTCCCCTCATCCGCTACAAGCGTAACTGAGAGAATGCGTGCTGCATTTTTGATCTGCCATAGTGTTTACACATAAAGATCATCAGTACTCCTTTTCTAATTAGCAGTTTGATCTTTTTTGGCGGATTAAAAGAGAATGCTGTCACTAGTGATTATTATCACTGACAGCTTCAAATTAAACACATCTGGGCCACGCCCACGCTGAGGCATCATGCACGGGGGCTGACTGCTCTCACTATGAAAGCATTAAGTCTAGCGAAGCATTTTTTGAAAGCATTTTCAAAGAGAGTAAATTTCCTCTTCTGAGTGTGGGGTCCCCATGCGGCGACCAGCCACTCAAATTAATCCAACCCCTTGTTACATGGGCTGAGGCCTAGCAGGCCATCCCCAGAGTGCCAGACTGGGTTTTGGGGATAATAAAATGAGGTTATTCACTGTAATTCACTCGAATACCCCACGATTCAGCTGTGTGGTTCTCACCTCATTTTAGAGCAAAGACGCTCACGTCCTGCGCTCCGAGGTGATGAATTTGCTGGCGATAGGAGCCACAGAAACGGTTCCTCCAGCTCAGAGTGAGTCAGGCTTCCATAGCCACTACTTGCTCATCCCCAAAAAGTTTTAAACACTATTTTGGAGGCTAGAACCCCATCTACACGACGCCTCTATGCCCTCAAGTGATCTCTTTTTTTCCAGCTTTGTGCTTAAACCGTGGCGAGGACCCATCTACCTCTGACCTATCAATGGTTTTGTCATTCCTTCAAGAGCTGCTGGATAAGGGACGCTCCCCCATCCATGCTCAAAGTGTATGTAGCACCTATTGTGGCCTCAAATGACCCATAATGGGCCAATCAGTGGGCAGGAACAACTCAGTTGTCCGCTTCTTGAGAGAGGCCAGGAGGCTGGATCCACCTCGCCCCCTCACTATCCCTACATGGGATTTGCCTACTGTGCTGAGGGCCCTGAAGGGCCCTGTTTCGAGTCACTACAGTCTACTAACCTTAGGTCACTGTCGCTAAAGAATGCTCTGCTTCTAGCACTAGCATCTGTAAAGTGAATAGGAGATCTGCAGGCACTTTCCATTAGCCCTGCCTGCCTGGAATTCGGGCCCAATGACTCCAAGGTCGTCCTGAAACCAAGGCATGGTTATACACCCAAAGTGCTGTCCACTCCATTCAGAGCACAGGTCTTTACGCTTTCTGCGCTTTCTTCCTCTGAAAAGGATTGAGAATTATCCTTGCTCTGCTCCATCAGAGCGCTAAGATTTTACATCGAGCATTCCGCCCCCTTCAGAAGGTCGGAAAAACTCTTTGTTAACTTCTGTAACCGCACCAAAGGTCATCCGGTCACAAAGCAAAAACTTTCTAGGTGGATAGTAGATGCTGTCATGCTAGCGTACTCTTCCTTGGGCCTATAATGCCCCATCGGAGTACGGGCCCATTTGACCAGAGGCATCGCCTCATCTTGGGTGTGTTCTAGCGGTGTGTTCATTGTGGAAATTTGTGAGGCGGCCATCTGGGCCCCGCCATCCATATTTGTTAGGTTTTATAACTTAGAAGTCCCAGCCTTACAAGCCAGGGTCCTTTCTGCTTAAGGAGACATTGCGTTATGCAATCAGTTCTAATAGAGAGTCGTGCTAGCCGTGCTATATAGCTGCACGTCTCAGTTGTCGCTTCATTCGAAGTAACCTGAGAATCCTGTGGCGAAAGCCCGCTTATATAGCCAGATGGCTCCGCCTATTCTGGCGGGCTCTGATGGCCTTTGTCACCATAGGCTTGTGCAGTTCTGCTGCCGAGCCATTGGTTCGGTTTTTAATATACTGCACGAACCAATGGCCATGCAGTTTCACTGCGTGATTGAAAAAGGCTTTAGTTCAGGAGAAAAAAGGCTTTTTCTATACCGTCTTTTAGCAAGACGCAGTACTTGTTCCCGTATCTCAGGGAACCGAGGTTACGTTAGTAACCAAGTTAGTAACCAAGTACATTTTTTCGGCTTCATATGCAAGGACAGCTCAACAGAAAGACGTGTTTTCATGATGTTATTTCTATCTCACCTTTTTTTGTTCAAAATTCCAGCTCAGGTCAAAATCAGATACTATTCTTTCTTGCTGTCGTGCTTATTGCTGTATTCAGTAAAGAAAACTTAGCCATTACAGGGAATTTATATTGACGCAACAGAGATATTGTAGCTCATTTGAGAAACAATTTAATATTATTTGTAATTATTTGTAAGCCTCCTAGATCATTTAGCCTAATGAATAATTAGCTGTGTCTGCATTACCACACAATCGTTATGTTACAATTCAGGCTCAAATACCTGAACAGTCTTTAGCTGTTCCAGCTGAATAGTCTCACTCTATCAGTGTTTGTTCAATATTTAGTCAATTCCTTGAGTCTGAAGAAGAATTAGCTGGTTTATCCTAAGTTCCAGCTGTGACTGCATGAACATTTGTGGCACTTTGTCTACCAACAATAGCAAACACACGTGCCACCATGGACATGGTGTGTGCTGTGTGCAGGCCCACTGAATCATTCATGGGGCCTGTTTACAGGCACATAGCTAAGATATCCAGATAAAACTCACAAACAATGGCCCTATTCTTCGCTGCATGACTCCACCTCCAGAGGAGGACTGCAGATGGGTCAGTGGCCCTGTCCTTCTTGGAGATGTCACAGGCGCAGAGCTGGAGAACACAGCCACTCTTTCACATGTGCTCCTCTGCATAACCCTGGTGCCTCCCAGCACAAGGCAGTGTCGCCTGAACTCCACACTGGCTGTTCGGAATGGCTGCTCCTCCCTGGTTATCAGTACTACGCTGGATCCTCCTCCTCACCATTTCAGGCAAGAAACACACTATAAAATATAAACATTATGTCAGTGTATTAGATACTGTAGATAGATAGATAGATAGATAGATAGATAGATAGATAGATAGATAGATAGATAGATAGATAAAATAATTTACTTTTTTTCTGTAAAATCTTTAATGACAATTTCTGTAAAATTATTGTTTTTGCACTTTATTTCAGTTAAGATATTTTACTGTAATTTTCCGGGTTTTTCTTTGGCAGTTATAGCTGCCAGTCATTTAACCTTCTTTTTTTAGAGATAGATTTCATGTAAACAAATCTTCTCCTGTTCTATTCTTATCTTGTTCTTTGGATTTAAGATGTTTTATTATTAAAAATTATATATAATTTATATACATTTTTATTTTAAACTCATGTTATCTAAAGCAAGTTTTATAATTAAAAAAAAAAATTGTATTCTTTTATTCTCTTTTATCTTTTTTACTAATTCATTATATAAACTATTGCAATGTATTCACTTTCCTATCTAAAGGAACCTTTTTTTTCCCAGGTTAATTCAGGTAAATTGGGACACTTTTTGCCAGTGACTAATGAACTAATAAAGTGTATCCAAATTCATGTCCAAGGGAACCTCTGAAATGTTGTTCAAATGTTTCCATGCAGCTCATGGGTCCTCCGTGTTGGCGTTTCTCGTGACGGAGGGTAGCACAGTGATTTTGCCATGTCATTACTCAGTGAAGCACCACGGCTTGAGCCACGTCTGCTGGGGACGGGATTGTGGAACGTTCTGGTGCAATGACATCATCATACAAACAGATGAGTATGGAGTCATCTCCAAAGTCTCCGACAGGTACAAGCTCATCGGAGACGTCCTGTTAGGACAAATGGACCTGGGAATCCAAAAAATACAGAAGACAGACGGCGGGCCTTACTGTTGTAGAGTGGACATAGAAGGGTTTTTTAATGATAAGAAGGTGTCCTACACGTTGAGGGTCATGAAAGGCAAGTCATGCAGATGCTTTAAAGTTGGATACAATTTGGAAAGCTTTGTATTTTAATAAATCTTCATGTATTTTCATTTTTGAAGCTCCAACAACAGTGCCTCCAACAACCACGACCCCAATTATTACAGAACCACTGGAGACACAGACAGGTGAGGTGCATTAATACAATTGTTTTATAAGTTATTTAAAAAGTTGTTGAAATATGCATAGTATATGCATTTCCAGAACAGAAATCTAAACATTGATAAAGCCAGGTTCAATATAAATGGTCCAGAATATAGAGTGTGGTGTATGTAAGTGAAGACTTCTTGTTTTAGAGCAGGAGAAAAGCTAAATTTGAGAACAGTACATTTAAAAATATGTACCTAAATAGATCAAATATAATAAAATAAACACTTCAGTGTGTATTGAGTGCAGTCTGAAAGAACACAAGTTATGTGAGCAAAATTGAAAAATATGGTTTTGCCTATAGTGTCTTGCCTTAGAAATCATTTCTGCTGACTGCTTTTAACAGTTAATTCCTTTGTACATAATTTGCATCAGTTTCATACACGTTTTCTGTCCTAGACCCTTGGTTTTACCATTCAGTCAAACCACAATCTATGATGAATCACCAGTTGCATTTCAGTTGCACTTGTACAAAGTCTTACCATGTCATGAGAGACCACACAGAGCTATACCTCAAATGTCAGAGACCCTTGTGGGTGTTAATGGTTCTCACGAGTAGCAATGAGTAGCAAAAGCGATTTCTTAAGTTTCGCTCTGAATTTCCTAGTGTCTTCATTGTCATATCAGTCCAGAGGAGCAGACTCATCATTCTCTGACATTTCCTGGCAGAATGTCACCCATGTGCATTCTGGGGCTATGGTGAGTTACTGCTGCTCATACACAGTATATGGAAAATGAACATATCACTGTTAAGATTCTAATGGAACTTCCTCTACACACAATTATCATTTTAGTCAATGTAATTATCAATTACAGTAATCAATTCAATAATAAATACTGTAGTTTAAATCACTGGTCTCTATGTTAAAAATATTGATTATGTATTATTATACATAATTAAGAATATTGTAAGTAATATTATGAGCAAGCTTATGAGTCATTGAGTCATTGTATCTTGCAAAATATAACTGCCAGTATGCTGTATAAAGTTTGTTACATCTCACTTATCTATTACTTATATACAAACTATTTTAAAAGTTTGGGATCAGTAGGATTTTTTTAAAAGAATGTAATACCTTTATTCAGGATGCATTAAATTGACCAAAATGTGCAGTAAAGACAATGTTACAGACAATTTCTTTCAAATAAATGCTGTTATTTTGAACTTTCTATTCATCAGACAACCCTGAAAAAATGTCTCATAGTTTCCACAAAAATGTTAAGCAGAAAAACACTGATAATAATTAGAATTATGATTATCAGTTATTTTTGAGGGATCGTGTGTCACTGCAGATTGGAGTAATGACTGCTGAAAAGCAGATTTACATCACAGGAATAAATTACACTTTAAATGTATGAACATAGAAAATTGCTGTTTTAAAAAGTAATAATTTTTCACAATTTAATTTTTTTTTTTCTTTTTTTTTAATCAAACAAATGCAGTCAAATGAAAGAGTATACGTATAAATAGCAGTGTGGAAGAAACATTTAAATCATTGTCATTGAAATTAAACTCAAAATGCCACTTAAAATGATGAAACTCTTGTAAATTTGTGATTTAAAGATGGAGGAGCCGATCTCTAGGATCACGCTACAGATAAACATCCCGGTTCTGTCTCTGTCTCTCAGTCTGCTCCTGCTCCTCTTGGGAGCACTGGCCCTTTTAACCTTCAAACGTATGTATAGCACTCAGTTATGAATCTACTGGACATTTATTTAATGAAAATGCTATTATAAGTAAGTTAAGAGCATACATGTGTCTTTACTGAAATTAGTGTATATTCTTATTCAGGTGGCTTTTATGGGAAGGCCTTTGACAGTGGGTGGTAAGTGCGTGTGATTCACTTTGAGAATACCATAGTGTCTTTATATAATCAGTATAATCACAATGACTGCTATGTTTTGAATCTCAGTTTTTCAAAGGAGCCACGACACATTATTTATGAAATACGCACAAGAAGACCAGTGGAGGAGAACATCTACACCCTGGAATAGACATAAAAACCACCTGGTTTTATTTTTCCTTAATACATACACAGACATGTACACATCTTGCAAGTCTTTAATATTGTTCATTTCTGATTTGAAAAGGGGATAGTTCACCCAAAAGTGGATGGAACTAGGGCTGACATATTCCAAAAAGGTGTATTTGATAAGTAGATAAAGTCAGACTTTTAATTTTTTTGTGAAGTATTCCTTTAAGAGTGAAAACTCCTGTATAATTGTAAAATATATATATATGTCTTACAAAATGTCATACATTTTTTTCTTTTTTTTTTTCTTCTTTACATTAAACATTTTATTTTAAAATAATAAATCCAGAATATTTACTACTATTTTGTTCATTTGTCCAGCTAAACATAAATAATGCACAAATCTGATCACTTCCTACCACCATTTCCATCAGATCCGGAGGGCTGTTTGACCCACTAATGTATATTGGTCAACAGAAAACTTTAAGTATCTGATCTTCAATTTTAGCAGTCAGGACTGGTCAGGACTGGTTAGAGTGGTCACCAGATGATAGCAAGAAAATGCAGATGGTACCACATGAAGAACCTTTGTCACTGGAGACAGTAAGTGTCAAGTGTAAACATCAAGATATAGAGGAAAAGCAGAGAGCAGCTGGTGCCATCTAGGGGATGTCATAAAATATAAGAAACAAATGTGAAATGGATTTATCAAAAAACACATAAAACTTCTGAAATGAAAACTGAATTTAAACATATATAGGCCTGTCTCTGAAATATATCACTTAGCCACAGACAATATCCAGTAGGGACAGAGAACTCTGTGGTAATAATAAGACTCATGGCAGCTGCTCTGGATCCAGTCTTGACATGTGTTTCTGTCCTGTGCCGCCCCTGCAGCTGTACACTGCAGCACATGAAAATATGATTTATTGCTTTAAAGAATTTCTTCAGACACTTAATATTTCCACCAGAAACTCGTGTCTATGTGCTTATTCGGTTTTAATCAAATGACTATATTTGAAATATTGTCTTTATGTTTGTCATTTTGTAAAACATTGATGTGTTTTGTATCTATTTAAGTGTTGGTTTCATCCTGTGATGTGCTGTTCTGTCAAGTGAGTAATTTGTGACCAAGTCTGTCATCAAATCAAGCTCCTGCCTTTTGCTTCTTCCAGTTATGTTAATAGAACATTTGTTTATTTACTTTCATATAGTTATGTTGGCCTTTCCAGCATTTGTAGTTGATCGTGGTGGTAATGGTGCAGTAGCTTTGCAGTGATTTTGGATAATACATCAGGCCCACACGTGTAAATTCAACAGGATTCATTAAGACAGGAAATCAGTTATGCAAAAACACACGATAATACAACTTTTTTTTCACTCTCAGACAAAAAGATACAAAGCTGTCACTGAGCGGTACCCTATGCAAAAGCTAAAATTATATTACAGATTAGTACCTTAAAAAGGTATTTTGTACCTATTGTTGAGAGTGCTGTTAACATTTACTTAATAAGAGATGTGGTATTTGATTAAATTATTGCTTTTAAAATATTGTTATATTGTAAATTATTTGAATTGCACTATGATTAGAAATTTAAACATTTAAATATGCTAATAATTTCCCCAAAATTATTTCGATTTTTTTAGATGTAAAAATGATGAAACGATCAACAGTATAGAATAGAGCCTGTTTGACATCTCTAATCTTACACTTTTTTAATGTTGAAGTGGTATTACTGTATCATGGATAACATGTAGGACAACATTTGTAAGACACACACATACACACACACACACACATGATAAGTTTGGACAAAATTTCAGCTGAAGAGACAATAAGCAGAATAAGCAACTGATGAAAACTATCAAGCATAATGACACACAATATTTCAACCAAACAATAATGGTAATTCATATAGGCTACTTAAAACAAACAAAAACACATACAATTTTAAACTCCCACTTGCATCAATGATCAGTGGATCACTGCAGATATCTTCAAACAGCCCTGAAGATCAATGATTAATCTATTCTTAGAGTGTTCACAAATTAAAACTGCTAAAGTAGAAACTTGCTTGGTTCAGTTCAATATACAAATAGCCTAATAGTGCTTTATGGTGTAAACTAAATTGCCAGATGACCAGCATGTTTACAAAGAAGAGCATGTCCAGATAGAATATTATAATAATCATTGGTATTATTATTTTAACAATACAAAAAAAGAAATGGACATTTCCCAGTATGTTTGTTAGGCTATATTTTGTAATAGCTTTTTGGTAAATGCATCCTGGAATACACTGAGACAAGAGTCAACATTGCGCTTTACATGCCTCAAAAAGTGTTTTTTACATTTTAGCTAATTAAAATAAATCCCATTGCATTAGATAAAATCAAATCAAGTGGAATCTGCAAACAAATGATGTTAGAGCTTTACTCAGAACTAACTCTGAGCGATTCTTAATTAAATAAATAAATAATTACTTTTAAACAACTGTGAATGTCAGGAGCACACAGGTGTGTAGAGCATCTACAGTTGTAGCGCATCACATTACATTAAATTTACATGTTCCCAAATATTTTGGGTGCCACTGCACAAATTAAAAATCTTGAAACGTCTTTATATTTTCTTGCTATAAATAAATAAATAAATAAAAATAATAAAAATAAACAATAACAATTACATGAACAGTTGAGTGCTGTTAAATGTTTTTTTTTTTTTAATGAAGTTATCTAATAATAATAATAATAGTAATAATAATATTTTTTAACCACGCAGTTTTTTGTTAAAGATATTCAATTAATTAATTTTATTTTATTTATTTATTTTGACATTGTTTAGTGCTTGTGAGAATCTCGTGTTCTCAGCTCACTATAGAGGAGTTTTAGAACTTTGCGCGGGACTATATAAAGCGCGAGACTCGCCTGCTTTGAGGCGAGTAAGGAGTCTTGTTATCAACGGTGTTTACAGTGTGTATTCAGTTGTTGATAGCGTTTAATTTTGTCGAGTATGGGACAACGACAGAGAGAAAGCGGAGGGTGGTGAGTGTGTGCACGGGGTCAATCCCGGTACATCACTTACACTCACCGACCACAAGGCGGAGATCCATCTTCGTTCCGACGAGACGCCTGTGTGTACCGGTGAGGGAGGCGGCCAGGAGAGACAGGAGAACGAAGAAGAAGAGGAAGAACAAGAGGTTTCGGAGGTTTGTCTGTTTCCTCTGTTGTATGTCTCGTCCTAAATCCACCAGAGCTCAGGATGAGCAGGTGTAGCAGGGTGAGGTGCAGGACACTGACGAGGCCCCATCCATGAGGTGCACTGATGGAATTATTTTTCAAACATGTAGTTTAGGGCTTATACTCTAGTGAATGAACTAACAACATTCTCAGAAGAAACCCAGTTTGGACAGTCATAATATAATTTTTATTGACTGATATTAAATGCAGTCAGAGAAAACATGCAGTGATAAAGAACACATTTAGACATGTGCCAAACTCTTTCCTCCAGGGACAGCGAGGTACTGCCCTCCTGGATATTTAGAGAGGGGCCTAGGGATGTGTATTGTAAATCATTCATTTAGTTTTAGTTAGTTAAGTTAGTAAAGTACAGCACCATCCAATCATATTTTTAAAAATGGAGTCATCTAGAGCTTCCCAGAGCTTCCTGTCAAACATGTCCCACAAATTCCTGCCACTCACAAGGCGACAGAGCTCAGTTTCTCAGCCACCTTGGGCCCAAAGTTACTGTCAGGGACGCTGCAGAAATCCTTGTGAAGGCCACTGTCACTGCCTCTGCAAAACCTGCTGAGGCCAGAGAGAACCGAATAAAAGGCACCGCAGAAGTCACTCGACATGGTACCCTTTCAAGCCAAGTTGAGGTTTACTGTCATTCCACTACATGTGTGGACATACAGTGGAACGAAATGTCATGTCTTTCAGGACCACGGTGCTACATAAATAAACATAAACATAAATATAAAGATACAACACAACGTAAGAACAGTTTTTAGACCTACATAGCTATAGTTTCTATAGTTGGCTACACATACACATAACCAAAGACAGACTATACAAGTACTTAACATAATAACTGTACATGATACTGTGCAAAAGAGGTATCTAAGGCTAAGAAGCAAGTAGTGCAATATGATTTGTGGTGCAATCTTATTAAGTCCTTGTAACGTGGAGTGTTTATAAGAAAGTGCCTGGTGCATATAGAGAGGAAATGTTGGCCAGCCCACTCACCTGTGTGTAGCACACTCAGAATCACACAATGTTTTCAACAGTTTTTATGTGGTGGTGTGGTGTGGTGGGATGGGGGAGAGAGGATCCTGGTTTCAGGAGCTAGGGTTGTGGATGCGGTTTCAGAGGGGGGTGAGGTGATTGGAATTAAGGGCTCTCACAGCCCCCAAAAAGGCTGTTGAGCACACTTGCAGAGTGGGCTCTGATGCTCCGGTACCGTCTTCATCATGGCAAGAGCTGGAAGAGACTGTGAGAGGGATGGAGGCTTTCAGAGCTGCCCTGGTCCCACAGCTTCTTGCCCAGGCCTGAAGGTTTCTGCTGCTGCAATGGTTTCAGAGCTCTGTCTTATAACAGCTGAAGTTGGAAAGCTTCCCGTCATGTGTGCCATGAAGGTTCCTCCCATGATGGTGTTGAGATTCATGCCACGGCTGCCAAAAAACTTCCAGCCAATGTTTCCTGTCATGACCTCAGCCAGAGCTAAAGCTGCTGCAGTCCCAGAACTCCTCTCTCAACCTCCCTGGTCTCAGAGGTTCCTGCTAAAGCTGCTTTGGCCCTAGAAGTTTCTGTCTCAACCGCATCAGAGGATTCTTTCATATCGCTATTATTTCACTTCACGTCAGTTTTTATCACGGTGAATGTTTGATAAACTCACCAGGTAAGTAACATCTCAATAAAGCAATAAGCTCCAAGCAGCCGTGGTTTACAGTGAATTTATAACAGCTAAGGGTCATCGTTAGGCACGACATGGAGTGGGGCTTATTGCTTTTATAAAATGGTTATTCCATATTGAGCAGGGTTTCACAAAATAAATAAACAGCAGATGCCAATAAAATGATTTTGAAAAATGAAATTAGAAACAACAGTCCAACAGGATCAAGTCACTCATTTGCTTAATTTCATTATTCCAGTTTTAGACAACTCATTGAGTTAATATTTCAACTCGCTGTAATTTCAAATAAACTTTATTTTTACATAAACTGAGTCTGAATTTATCACACATACAATAAAAAAAAAATCTCTAAATGACAGAAATAGCCTGTCTCCAACCTTCAAGCTACCATCTTTACACAACTTATTTGAACAAATACTCGCTGTACTATACAGTATAACAATGTGCCTTCAGAATACAGTGGTTGCGTTCATTGTTTCTTTCTAAATGTCCCAAATACAGTGCATTAATAAATGTATACACATTTCAATTTTAGAGGAATGCATTGTACAGATAAAAAAAGAGAGAGTGAGAGAGAGACTGCAGAAAAAAACAGAACAGCTACAGTACACAATTCATTTCCTTGAGGAATCTTTTGATTAAGAGGAAGAAGAAAAAAACAGGCATCTTAAGGCTTATGTTGAATTAGATGGACCTTCGTCAGGAAGTATAAAGGTCTGCAGAGTAAATACTGCTATGTCATACTGCCCTTTTATATTTCAACTGAACAAAACACTGATATTTATAACCATCATCCAAGAAAGTCTATTCTTACTATCAAAACAAGTCAAGAGGAAAGACGAGAAAAGAAAGAAGCGGGAAGCTGTTGGCCTCCAGTTCCGTTCTGTCAGTTTGAAGATGAATTCTAAAAGGACGTCCGATACACATAAAACTCCTTTTTGAAATATTTGCATCCTTCAGAATGTCTCAGCAACTCATTCTGGAATGTACAATGTTGATGGGTCAGCGTCTGTGACTGCCTGCATATGATAGTAGTCGGCACGTCTTCATTAATGGGCGTCTACGCCTGCGTGCCTCGAGCGAGGGCAGCAGGGTTCCTGAGAGGCCTGCCAGTGTGAGGTAGCAGGTGATGCAGAGAGAGCTGAATGCTGGCGGTGGAGGTGAGGGGGGAAAGAAGATCTCCCCCGGATAACCTTCAGTTCTCCTCAATGAGGGTGATATCTAGTTCAGTACAATCCCTTTCGAACACGCTAGTTTGTCCCCCGTCACGCTCTTCGGGGTCCTCCTCCTCTCTCTCCTCCTCCTCGTCACTTTCACTTAACGGCCCAATACTCGTCCTACCCAGGCCTTCAGCTGGTGAACATGAGCCTCTGAAGTCTCCAAAAAAAGGCTCAAGGCCCATACAGACGTCCCCGCCGCAGGCCAGTCTGCCACGTTCCATGTAACTGAGAGGGTCTGTGCTTCGAGTCTGAAAGCAAAGAGATAAATAACTTCAGTTAAACACTGACAAAGCAACAATTAAGAAACTTCTAAGCTAATTTTTCAGGACACAATCATATATTTGGAGAGTTTTGGCCACAAGCAAGCAGAAGCCTCTGCGCCAAGGGGCTGTTTCTGCTGTGGACTGAACGAACATGTTAGCATTAAGCTACTATTGCTAGCACCCACCCACCTGCCTTTTTAACAAAGAATATTGGGCATATGCCAAAGCACCTAATTAATATTCAAGATCATTTTTATGCCCCATGACTACGGATGTAACGATTAACTGCAAGCCGGTTGAAAATCGATTTAAATATCTGATGATTCAAATTGGTTGAGATGCTAAACCAATCGCGATTAATTTAGGGGTAGGAGTTTATATGAATGCATGTCTGAGGGGAACTTACTGAACTTACTGGAACTTTTATAACACATGCTGATATGACATTTTAGATTCAAATGTTCAATATAATTTATTAAGTTGGGTGTCCACCTTAGACAATCACCATATTTATAATAAAACAATCACACTTAAAAATATAATCATATCATCAAATATAATTTACTGTTACTACTAAAGCCACATTAAAAAACAATAATTATAAATTATTAACAGGTCACCTTTAAACAGTGTATGATGCTTTCAGAATCTTACAATTATATGAAATATTTCTTTTTTTTTAATTAAAGTGTTATAATAAAAGTAAATTATTTGTCAGAACAGAATATGGTACAAACTTTGCTAGAGCTGTACAATTTTGCTGTCATGTAAAAGACCCGGTACTCATACAGTTATATGATTAATTTTTCAACAACAAACTACTTTTATGATCTTTCCCACAAAATCTGATGTTCCAATGTTAAAAAAAATACAGGTTTATGGATTGCTTTATGTGAGTGTACCGTTTGTATGCAGCTAAAGTTGAACTGAATGAAATTGAATAGAATCAGGAAATTTGTATAAATACTCAGCCCTACTTTAAACAACGTCATATTTTATAATTTTTTCTTTCTTTTTTGTACTGTCAGCTGCCTCCTTTTTGACATTCCCATCAGATGCACCAAAGGCTCCTGCTTTCAAAAAAACCCATTTTAAATGAAAGGAGTGAAATTATTTCCTTATGAAATTAATTCCTTGTGAAGCCAATAAACTCAGGAACTCACACAAAACAGATGCCATGCCACACGCAAAACCATAAAACAATAAAACTGATCTGGAGAAGAAAATCTTCACAGAGAGCAAACAACACCTATCTTCTTGCTCATTTACGACCCCCTTCCTCCCTCTCCTCTCCCCTCGCCGCCTCTGACTCTTCTCCTCTAAAAGCAAGAATATCCATATGTAGTGTTATATCTTGTGAATATGTTGTTTTTTCCACTTCATGTTTGGTATCATTTTAAAGGTCTCTGTGCGATTGGTAAAATGGTCTCAATTCCACAGTATTCACTTGTATTATGAGAAATACTGAAAACTTTTGTAGAATTGTGTTCTTCTGAGGAAGGGGCATGTCCCACTTTAGGGTCTGTGAGAATGTTTTCCTATCTCTGACCAGGTGCAATCCTGGGGTCACGAGAACCTAACAAACCAAAAGGTCTTTTACATTTTTACAACTGATTTGAAGATTTCTTTGTTTCTGGTCTGAGTATAAAAGGGAAGTGACAAAGCATTACTTTGGGAATCTGTAGTCAGAAAATCCCCATGCAGTGTGTGAGAGTCTCTGGAGCTCTGCACCAGTACTCTCGCTGCTGTGTCTCTCTGCTGTCACGTATGATTCAAAAATGTAATTGTGTTAAATACATTGTGGCCATAGAGCACACTGTATAGCTGTTTGTGCTACTACATGTGCACGTAGGCTAGTTAAGTTTATTCTTTAAAACCACATTATTACTTTTCTGTAAGTGTTCCCTGAGATACTTAGGCAAAGGGTTGTTGATGCTATGCATTTTAGACCGTGTGTCTTGTGTTAAATTAGGATAACTGTTACATGTGTGACTATGTTAAATTAGTTTGTCTCCTGCGCGGAACACTTGGCTATTTTCCATATAGTTACAGTGAACCATGTACAGAAGCATAGAATTGCCATGTGGCTATAATGTGATTCACAATTGCATTATCCTTTCTAAATTAGTTTCTAATCGTTTCATTATGTAATTGGCATGATACAATTTCCAGAATGCTCAAAAATCTAAATTAATAAACAATTGATATCTGTGATCAGCTTTTGATTAGAAATATTGCCTAAATTTAACGATCACGCGAAATTGGAGTCAGATTGTACACGGAGCTAGACTAAAATTTAAACTAAATCCTGATAAATTCAGAAGCACAAGAAAAAGACCGAATACGCAATAAACCTTTGACCAGGCCGCTGGATTCTGCTTTTCGGGCCACTGGGTGGTTTCTTACATATAACACCAGCTGAAGTAGCTGTATCTTCAGAATTGTAAGGAACAGCATACCTGTGTCATTTTGGTGAAATCTAGCACAGGCCGTGCACATGGTCTGTCCGGGTCCCTGCGGCGCTTCAGGCCAGGTTTGAGCAGGAGCAGGTCACAGGGCTGAGAATGGCACCTTGGAAGTTGAGGAGGAAGAGCACGGCGCACCGAAGACGGAGTGCTGCAGGCGGACGAGGGCGAGGCGGGCACCGCCGGAGGGCGAGATGTGATTTGCGGGGGCACTGGAGGTGGCGGCAAGAACTGGGCGGCAGCTTCGCGGATGAGCACGGGAGAGAGGGAGAAGCGCCTCTGCGGAGGAGGCGGAGGGTGGAGCGGCGAGGGAGAGGAGGAGCATGAGGATGGCGAGGGGAAGAAGCAGCAGCAGGCGCCACCTCCAGCACCGTCACTTGGGTCCCAGGGGAACGTCCACGGCAGCGGGGAATCTGGGGAAAGGGCCAGACTGAAAAAGGTGGGGCTGGAAGAAGAATGCAGGGAAGAGTTGAGCGAGGAGCTGGGGGCACGCAGTGGACACGGCCCCCCCGCGCCCCCTCCACTGTGGCATCGTCGGTTCACTGGTGTCCAGACCTTGGAGGCGCTCGGCCGCCAGGTGTACCGGCAGCGTGAAAGGTCCTCTGGTACAGACAGCGAACGACAGTGGCGTTTGGGGGGTGGCGGGGGGGGAGGGGGAGGCCCGGGAAAAGACAGGTCCGTCACAGAGGTGCTAGGAGCAAGCGGACGGTTCAGGGCATCCCCCTCCGGCAGGTGGCTTTCTGGAGGACCCAGGGGCACGGGGCCGGGGGGGAAGCTGGAGCTGAGCACCCCCTGCAGGCTGGCCTTCGAAGGAGGGCAGAGCTGCCAGTAACTGCTCTCTGAAAGAGGATGGGCTGAGTTTTAGGAGTTAATCAATCATCAAGACATCAGAAGACATTAGAGGTGAGCATATTGTGGATTTTTGTAGGCCCAGACCCAGAAACAAGCATTCTAGCACTTCCGGTTTCATAATCCTGAATCAATGTTTTTTTTTTTAACGAGTTTTTGGCTAAATGGCTGAAATAGGTCTGAGGTCATGTGACACTGGTGTAGTTTGTTTATGGCCTAGCTTTAGCTTTTTATTTTTGGAGATTATATTTAAGCTTCAATATTCATAAATGTTGTGTTAATTTGTGAAGATTATCATGATAAAATGCACAAGAATCATACTTTTGTTGATGATAGAGCTTATTTTCGGCAATAATCCAAAAGTCAATGGAAAAGTCCTTTTGGGTTTTTGTCGAGGGTACCAGGGTGATGCTAATTTCTGGGTTGGCATACAAAAACACGTCAGTAATGCAGCAATCTATTTTGAATTTGCACACAAACCAAAAATATAATTTATTACTACTACAAATGATAAATTGTAAGAAATTATATAACAGATAGTTCTGGCTAAAAAATTTTATTGGATGAGCTGCAACTGGTCCAAGTGGCATTATTCGACAACTGTAACATTACATTCACATTACACACCTTAATAATGAGTATTGACTGGTTTGGGGCACGTTTTAATCTGTATGTTCACATTACTCCATGGATACGCTGTTTATATATTGATCTGAATGTAAACAACGTATCCGCGCACATATGTTGCATATGTATGTGATACTCTCCAAAATGGTGCTATAGGGTGACACGGAGGAGACGGATTGTTGAATAAAGTCGTAATTTTTGTTGTCTTTGCACACAAAAGTATTCCCGTAGCTTCGTAAAATTACGGTTGAACCACTGATGTCACAGATTATCTTAACAATGTCCTTGCTACGTTTCTGGACCTTGATCGTGTTAGGATCCTTGCCGTCTATGAAGGGTCAGAAAGCTCTCGTAATTCATCAAAAATTTGTGTTCTGAAGATGAACAAAGGTCTTACAGTCTTACAGAACGACATAAGGGTGAGTAAATAATGACAGAATTTTCATTTTTGGGTGAACTAACCCTTTAACTAGCAGCTATTATTTAGAAAACCAATGAGGTTGTAGGGCTTATGGGAGTTTTTACATTTGTTCTAAAAACATTAGTGGCATTATGCTCCATAATTCATTATTTTACACTCAGCTGAAACTCAGAAAAACTCTGCACTCCAAACTAAGGAGCTAATGACTTCCAGATACTCAAGAGATAGGTTACATACCAGGCATCAATCCATCTGTGGGCCGGCTGGTTTCGGGGCTCTGGCGATGAAGTAGAGACTGAAAGAAGTTTTTTAAAAAAAATGATTGCTTTAAGAGACAGATAAATGGTAAAGTGAAACATATCTGTGCTGGGATATAAAGCACAAGCTTTACCAGTTTGCTGTCCAGGGGTTGTTGTTGATGCTGGAACAACGTTGTTGTTTAAGATTTAACGAAACCATGGCATGGCAAATTACAGGAGGAAGGAAAGGTAGGAAAGGAAGGAAAGAGGCTGATGTGCACTAGATAAAACTGAAGCACTGTCCACCAAACATCCAGGACACGCTGCTCGCTCGATCTCACTCAGGAACCATGATGTCATCCTCACCTAGGACACAGAAGTCGTCAAATTAAGTATTGGATTTAAAATAAGTTTGATTATTTCTTAAGATAAAAATCTTTTTTTTTTAGTTCTTCATCTCTTTTGGTCTTTATATGGTATTTTTGGACTTTTCAGTTGTTTTTGAGTTTTGAGTATGTTATCATGAATGCTCCAAGGATCAAGAAAAAATTGATTTCTTATGATGAAACCCCTTTAAATAAATGTATGTGTGAACACTAAATGGCTTGTTCTAAATTCAGGACAATACAAAATGGTGGAACAAAACAAAAGTCAATTGTAAACTTAGCTGCTGAAATTGTAAAAAAAAAAAAAAAAAAAAAAATACAATTACCAAAACTGCAAAGTATTCCTAATGTACTCCAACATGATAAAATGCTTTTTAATTTCCTGTCCGATTCAAAAAGGTGCAGCCATCCACATATAAGACTTGTCATGTTTACAAGGAAGAGAATAAATCCTTGATAAGAGTCCTTCCTGTGTAACTAAACTTTGCAAGAAGATGCACAGATAAAAATTATTTGCTTAATTGTTTTAGGTTTTATTTCCGAATTTTTGACTGGCTAGATATATTTAAAAGACTATACCAAATGCAAAAGATACTAAAAGGAAGAATCAAACAGCCATCTCTATTCTGAAAAATCATTAAACAGCAGAAAAAACTATAATTTCACCTCCATTGCTTTCATACTACAAATAATACTCTCTGTAGAGCAGGCATGAGAGCAGTCTTTATTAACTACACTCTGCCTACAGCAGAGCAAACATATACAATTCTCTTTGATTAATGAGTGCTATACTCATAAATTGCTGACATCACACTTTCACACGGAAACAAACCAGGAATTTCAGGTAAATGACTTGCATGTATTTAAAGTTCCTTCAAAACAACACTGAAAAATAGGCTTGCACACCAACCAACCCCCCCCCCCCCCCCAACCCCCAACCCCGCACTAGATTTCAAGAAACAGGCTAAATCTGGCAATTCATTTATTATAATCAGGTTACTGTATTTGTGATCTTACATGAACAGAATGTGACCAATTCTAATTAATATCTGAATATTCTTGTGCTTTAAGCTTGGTTATTCTGCAATTCTCTATTGAAGTATCCTCAGATTATGCTTTAATTAGAGAAGGCGACTGAATTTCTCGCTCTCCAAACCCCACTAAGGACTGTAACCCTGCAGGGCAAGGCCCAGTCTGCTAGCGGTCTCCCATTACAGAACACATGAATAGGGACTGCTTGGTGACAGGTGTCTGGGAAAGCTGCACAGTCAAGGAACCGGCTGTTCTGCTGGCCTGATGCCACTGTGGGAACTCCTACGAACACATCCTTCCCTGTCTGAGTTCACGGACACACATAGCATTAAAACCACAAAATCATCCAACAGTACTGTACCGGGTACACGTTATTTAAATCAGGGGTTTACAGGGGGCCATAAAAGAGTGCTGGGGGCATTGGAAAATGTAGCGAAAAAAAAATTAATTAAAAAGTTTAAGTAGAAAAACAACTAAACAATAGCAACTAAATTCCATTTGGGGGTAATTTGAGGGTCCCTTGAACAAGATGGATGAACAAATATAGAGGTCTGTGGTATCTCAAAGATTGAAAACCTACAATTCTGTCAATAAAGTACACGCCAACCACATCGTCCAACGTGACTGTATTAAAGGGTTATGTCACCCAAAAATGTAAATTCTTAGTAAATTACTCACCCTCATGTCGTTCCAAACCCATAAGACCTTCGTTCATCTTCAGAACACAAATTTAGATATTTTTGCTGAATTCTGAGAGCTCTCTGACCCTCCATAGACAGCAAGGATATTACCATGATCAACTCACAGAAACATAGCAAGGACGTCTGAAAAATAGTCCAAGAATTGCTGAATAAATTATGTTATTATTGTTTTCTTTGCGCACAAAAAGTATTCTCCTAGCTTTGAAAATTTAAGGTTGAACCCCTAATGTCACATGGAATATTTTACCGATGTCCTTGCTACATTTCTGTGTGTTGACTGTGGTAATACCCTTGCTGTCTATGGAGCGTCAGAGAGCTCTCAGATTCCATCAAAAATATCTTAATTTGTGTTCCGAAGAAGAACGAAGGTCTTACATGTTTACATGTAATTAGTGACAGAATTTTCATTTTTGGGTGAGCTATCCCTTCAATGTATATATGCTAGTGCACTTCATTTAAATCAGGGGCTTACAGAGGCCACAAGAGTGCTGGGGGTCTGTGAAAATTTTAGAGAAAACAAAAGATTATTATTTATTTTTTTTAAACAAGAAAATGGGTAGAAATGCAACTAAATAATAGTAACTAAAATAGTTATAACGTTACCTGATATTTGGGGATCCCTCGAACGAGCTGCATTAACAAATATTGAGGTCCGTTGTATTTAAAAGACTGAAAACATACGATTTAGCCAACAAAGTAAACGCCAACTCATTTATGGAAGTCAAGAACCGTCGGTAGTAGTGACGTATCGTGGCGGTCACGAGTAGACTCGGGTTTGGTTCCGCCGTTGCCGTGGTAACGCGCTGAGCGGCCGCGGCTGATGGAGGCGATGGCGGGGGAGGGGTGGCTGCTGCCTGTCATCTCCATTATAAGCACATTAAGCGTGACATGTAGCACAACATACCCTTCGTCTACAATTCAAATCATTTGCCGAGATAAAAATATATACATTTTCCGACCGCATCGACGCCTACAGTATAAATCAAATCGCGCTGAAGGTCGGGGTAACGTTAGGCCACTGGGTTACATTTCCGAAGCGTGCGCGTACGGTTTGCACGGGGCATTAGCCAAGTTTAGCCATTCTGAGCATGCATACACATTAAGAGTATATTGATTTTTTGCACGCCGAAGGCAAGCAAATGAATTGAGACTATAAATAAGCATCTGTCGACATTAGGAAGCAGAAAGCGGTTTCACATCGCGTGCACCGGTTGTACATTATTTGCATTTTGCAGATTACGCTAAGATATAAAACACCAAAACCCCAAATTCAAATTCTATATTTAACATTTAATAAATCGCTATTCATTTCATGATAATTAAAAACTATATGACAAGCCAATCAGGAACAGCCGACCCGGGCTATAGCTAACGCGGTGCTGTAAACAGGCCTATTAAAGAAATAAAGATTTAAGATGTCTTTCCGTCACATACAGTGCGTTCCGTTCGCCAGCCTACAAAAGCAAATTACTGCATCCCTGCCATGTGCTGCAGATTTGTTTACACACGTTTATGAAATGCAATTCTGCCCCACGAACCGATTTCTAGCCATGCACAATGAGCCTGACTGCAGCGAAACTAGATGTTATATGAATAACACCGCATTTCAACGAAGATGCACTGATTATTTTCGACGATAATGGCTTACCTCGAGTCAACCGAGAATGGTCGATAAAACCCCAGTCCTGTTATCTGGCTCTCAACCGAGAGATTCAGCCGATTCGGTACAACAAGCTAAAGCAGGTCGGCTTGCTGTCTAATACACCGTCCTCGCTTCGGCCTGGAAATAGAGATGTGTACAGTCCCCGACTGCTCTGCTTAAACGCATACCGTTGAAATAACACGCTGGATCAAAAGCGAAGACCGAAACAGATGATTTTAAGGATCGTGTAAAATTGAGGATTGGTCTGCAGTTGCACGCTTGGTCGATACAGACGGTCTTCTCAACGTCGCCCACTAGGGAAAAATAAGTGCGCCCCTTCTATGGAGGAATTTGTAAATAACATTCAGGGCATATACGGACTCCGGTTCATTTTACAACAGTCTGCATACAAACGCGTGGAAGGTGTTGTACGAGAATTGGCAGAGGAATGCAAATATAAGATAAATAAATTAACGATATTAAGCGCGGAGGTGTCAAACAACACAGTTCAGGGAGAGAACTTGACTCTTTGGACTGAGCCGATCCCGAGATAAAACGACACTCAGGATCATGGGAAATGTAGTGATTTCTGAAGGGATTTTTCCATATTTTTGCGCATAACCAATTTAAGAGTTTGTTTTCAAGATTACTCTACATTTAAGGCCAACATTTTCTTAACGTGGCAAACAGTTGTACACAACTTTAGAAATTAACTTAAAAATACCTACTCAATGAACTTCAGTTATTTTACCTAAAAGATGAGAAAGATACCATGTTATTTAATGCATTAGGTGAGATTTAATGGATCAAAGCATATTTAAAAAAAAAAAAAAAAAAAAAAAACCAGAGTCAGCTAGCCAGTCAACATCTTTATTAGTTTTTCCATTCATAGAGGTCCACACACACGCAACAAAAAAATAAATAAAAATAAAACTTCTGAACTTCCTGTTTTTAGAAAAACAGTGACGTGACAAATAGGAGGAAAAGAGTGTTAGGAACACAGAACGAAAGGAATAGAACCTGTGCTTTAGAAGTGAAAAACTTAAAAGGAAACCAGAAAGTGAGGAACAAAGTAGCAATAACAGGTACTTAAACGTGTACAATATTGAAACATTGATTTGGAGAGGATGCCTTGATTACGAAATACATAAAGTGCACAGCATACTGAACTAGGAGACGGTGATCCAAGTGTAATTTAAACATGGCTGGAGAACAAGCTTTGCACCTGATCTGTGCAGAACATTGGCATGATTTGATGAGACTCTACGTAAATCTCCAGAAAGGCTCTTCATGCAGTAAAGGCGCCTGGTTTTGGTTGTGGTCAGTCTCGAGGAGAAATCGCAACCATCCTAGGACGTTCTCCTGTGCTGTTAGGTGACTGCTAAAGGCGTAGCCCAAGCCAGGCTGAGAGGTTTGGCTCCCGTGGCATGGGACTCCAACCTTGACAGAAGAATCTCAGTTAGCATCGAAACCATGCACTGTACTTAACAAGAGAAGGACATTGGTTTTATATACCACTACCACAATACACCACTTCAAACAACTCCATTAACTCAATATTTAAGTCTGACCTGAGTGGCATTAGAACACAGCCAAGGACCATCAGCTGATAACTCCGAAGATTGTGAAACAATAGATGACATGGTATCCGGCGTCATTTCCCATTTTGTGCCCTCCTTTTCACCACCGTCATACAGCTCGGTGTTCATCTTCTCAAGAAAGCTCTGCCTAAGTGTTTAATTTTGTAAATTAATAGAATTACTGCAAATTTAAAAAACATCTTTGAAGACTTACAATTGATCAACAGGGTCTTGTCCCTCCATGTCTTTCTGGAAAGCAGATGGTGGGTCCCATGCATGAAGCGCTCTCCGCCAGAGACGGACTTGCATATCCCAAGATCTGCGGCTATATTTGCGGTATTTGTTTGGAGTGGAAGGGTGAATCACAGGCTCGCGCAGACGCCTGAACAGTTAGGAAATAATAATCAGGAACCTTTCAATACAATCAGGAGAACATTTATAAAAATAAAAAAAAAATAAATAAAAAAAAAAAAATAAAAAAAAAAGTTAAAAATAAAATGGGGGAAAATTTCAGTTGTTAATTTAATAAAATTGCACCAATTCTCACTTTGGAACCTGCTGAACATAGTTCTGGTAGCCACAGGTGTTCTTTCCATACTGAATCTGTTTTTGTCTACGCTTCAGAACTGCCTCATTGGTCTCGAATTGTGCCGGGTCAGCATTGTTGGGGCACCACTGTCGCCCTGATGGTGACCTACAAAACAAGCCATTTAATCAGCTGGCCCAAGAAGGCCAAGTAAATTTTTATTTTAATAAAAGCAAAACACACACAGAGAGAAATTCTATTTAAAATGTATCACTTAATAAAAGTACTTCATAATAGAATTTCATATGTACACACAGTTTATTAAAAATGTTACTTAATAGAAATACAGCTAAAAATATTATATTTAGAATTTTTGCATGCATGTATACAAATTGTATTAACAATTCGTAAATACTCTTTTCCCTTCAATATCCATATTAAGAGACCTGTTGATCCCATCAATGTCTTCCGTTCCAACAGCAACACTAGCTGTAGACATCTTCAGGATGCACCGCTCAAGAATGGATGACCTGAACAGAGAATCAGCCATTTAAATGATTCAAAACTTCTTTAAATTAGTCATTTAACTTCTGTCTCATACTAAACTTTCACATAAAAACCTCAGATATGCAACCAGGGATCATTAAATAAAAACAGACCTGCGAGGCTTCTGAACAGCAGAAGTCTTTTCTCCATTATGTGAAGCTGACTGTGGGGTTTTAGAGCAGCTGGGAGGGGGATTCCACCGTTCACAAATCAGTATCAAGTTTGCACTCTATGGCAAAACACAGACAAAAAACCCCCAGATATTTACCTGACAAGACTATCATACACTGAACTGCAGCCTGGTAGAAGCCACGGTTCTGGGCTACATGGGAGAGAGTGTGTTTTAGTCTTGAAGTCTTGGGCAAGACCTCTAAAATACAAACAAAATACAAGCTACAGCAACACATAAAGAGATTTCAAATGTGCAAACTGAATTTAAAAACATACAACCGCGACTCAAAAGGGCTTTGAAGGAGGCTCTCTATGCGTGTTGTCATGATTTTGGCTACAGCCACACGACACTTTGCGTTTGACAAAGCTTTTTATCAGCGACAGGTGTAACGGGGGCGGGGCGATACAAATGAGACAGGTAAGGCCACTAATCATTAAAAAAAATCTAAACAATTTCTAAAATAAAATAATAAAATAATATCGTCATAACGATTTCATGAGGAAGGAAATAAATGATATTTTTTCATGTGAACTGAAAATGTCTAGTGTAGCTACAGTTTTTGATCGTTGCCACGGAGAAAAAAGTAAACACAAAAATGTAGCTGTCAGAGTTTACAGTAAATATTTCACTGTTTAGACACATACCTTAGTCTTGGCAAGAAAATAACTGGCAGATAATACTATATAGAACTGGTTATACTGCACTATATATGGTAAGTTATCACAGTGTAATCTGCCACTAAGCTCACTTGATTTATTCAGCAAAAACAACAAAACTATTTGTGTAAATCATGTTACACGTAACAATATAAAACGTGTTTTTGTCCAGTTGATGTCTTTAGTGTTTAAAGTTCTTGTTGTTGTTTTCCACGGTCAGCGACAGCAATTTTATTGATTTTTATCAGAGATCGGCTTTGGTTGGATCACTTTTGAAATAGAACGGCACTTGTTTATGACAGCAGCACACACTTTACGGCATCACGATAGCAAAATGGCGTCTGGCAGTGGGGTAAGAATTTTGTTAAGACTTGTTTAGATTTCCTTCTTTGTTTAGAATTTTAATCTATCCGATTTTGTCCATGAAATAAATCCGTTCTTAATTTCTTCTTCTATAAAGTGTAGATGTCGCGGTAGCTGGGAAAAATGAAGGCTTGTTGAGGGTTGTGACGCCAAATGGTTTTGTTTTGTTGTCGTATACAAACACAAAAACACGGATATATTTAACTATGAGACGTTTGCAATCTGCTATCTCTAGTACTGCTGACTGACAGCCTTGTTAAACTATCAATATGATCAGATGGGGTTTATTAATGTACGATCTTGTGCACATGCTGTTCTATGCAGCTTGAGCAGATTTCTGAATACAGCTGATGGGATTCCTTTGTTTATAATATCTTTATAACAGCATCTGTTTGTTCTTGTAGTCCAAGAATGATTTTCGTCGTAAATGGGACAAAGATGAATATGAACAGCTGGCCCAGAAACGACTCACAGAAGAGAGAGATAAAAAAGATGGTATGCAAAACTCTGTTGTAACCTTTCATATATATATATATATATTTTATGTTAGATAAAATTAGCTCAGCTGACAATAGTTCATCCAAGTAAATAATTTCTAGCAGTATTTCTTATGTTATCCATCTTTTCTGTTCTCTAGGCAAGCCTGTGCCCCCCGTCAAGCGGGAGCTTCTCCGCCACAGAGATTATAAAGTGGATCTGGAGTCAAAACTGGGGAAGACCATCGTCATCTCAAAGACCACACCGCAGGCTGAGATGGGAGGGTGGGTATCTGCGGTACAATGACTCTTCTAATACTACATCAGCATGCGTTTATGAGCAAGTGAGTGGACTGAGTGAACATGCATGGTTTCTAAACTGCAGAAAGCACTATTTATGCAAAGATATGGTGTCAATAAAGCCACAACTACTACTTCAGCTAATAATCAACATCTCTATTGCTTTCCTGATTTCCTTTTGAAAAATGTTTCAAATTAAATTTCATAAAACCAAAATGCATTTATGAATTTAAAGTGTCAGGAAGTATTATGTAAAAATGGTGATTAAAAGTGTTTTCTGGCTGACAGTATTTCAGGGTGTTGTGCTATTTCTGTTGATATAATTATGCATTTCCTTCCTCTCAGGTATTACTGCAATGTCTGTGATTGTGTGGTAAAAGATTCCATAAATTTCTTGGATCATATCAATGGTAAAAAACGTAAGTATTGCGGTCTTTGTTCTTTTCTTGTATTTTATGCAAAATATTAATAT
Organism: allo-octoploid hybrid of Carassius auratus x Cyprinus carpio; assembly: GCA_024542945.1. Taxonomy (NCBI): domain Eukaryota; kingdom Metazoa; phylum Chordata; class Actinopteri; order Cypriniformes; species allo-octoploid hybrid of Carassius auratus x Cyprinus carpio. Next base: position 15,347,815 of record CM045070.1, read on the forward strand.
TACATATGTAAAACACATGTAGCATATATTCATCTTTTTACACTCTATATGTGCAAATCCTTATATGTGATATTTAAATGAATGTTTATATTATCTGTATATAACAGCTCTTTGTATATATATGTGACCCTGGAGCACAAAACCAGTCATAAGTAGCACAGGTATGTTTGTAGCAATAGCCAACACACTGTATGGGTCAAAATTATTGATTTTTCTTTTATGCCAAAAATCATTAGGATATTAAGTAAAGATCATGCTCCATGAAGATATTTTGTAAACTTCCTACCATAAATATATCAAAACTTAATTTTTGATCACTAATGCATTGCTAAGAACTTCATTTGGACAACTTTAAAGGCAATTTTCTCAATACTTAGATTTTTTGCACCCTTAGATTTTCAAATAGTTGTGTATCGGCCAAATATTGTCCTTTCCTAACAAACCATACATCAATGGAAAGCTTATTTTAACTGACCATTATGACTAGTTTTCAGGTCCAGGGTCACATATATTTTTCTATTTTTTAGTACTATTTTTTTCATTCCACACTTGTACTTTTATAATTCAGTGTCTAGCTGTTGTATTTTTGTAGAAAAGTCAAATATTTTGTAAGCACACTTGGCCAGTAGCATCTTCTAACTCGGTACATTTATTTTGCCATTACACAGATCAGAGAAACCTGGGAATGTCCATGCGAGTAGAGCGCTCTTCATTGGACCAAGTTAAAAAACGTTTTGAAGTAAACAAGAAAAAGCTGGAGGAAAAGCAGAAGGAGTACGATTTTGAGGAACGAATGAAGGAGTTGAGAGAGGAGGTCAGTGTTGAAATTGAGGTTCATTTTCGGACAGGTGACATGCAGATAAATGTCATGAAAACCAGTGCATCTTCGCTCACAATTGTAAATAAAAATATCATTTTTGTGATGTCCAAGTGCATGCTTTCTGTAACATGGTACTTGTTTAAAAAAAAAATGAATCTTAAAAGTCATAATTAACCGAAAAAGAAAAAAAAAATGCTGTTAATTTACTCACAATCAGTTCATCCAAGATACAGGTGACTTTTCTTCAGTAGAACAGTAAAGAATATTTTGGTGATTTGTAAAATGCAAGTCAGCAGCTTTTGGCTCTTGAGAATCAAAAAAACTATATGTTGAGGTCAACGCTCAGTGTACTGAGATTGTGTAAATTAATACATACTATCATACAGCATACTATCATTCTTGGGTAAACTATCCCTTCAAAAATTGATTTTTTTTTTCTGCCAACAGCATATCAATACTCTTAAGTTCATAACCTATCCTGATTTTTTTTTCTCCATGCTGTTGTTAAGGAGGAGAAAGCAAAAGCCTACAGAAAAGAAAAGCAAAAGGAAAAGAAAAGAAAGGCAGAAGAAGATCTCAACTTTGAAGATGATGATGAAATGGCTGCTGTGATGGGATTCTCAGGTTTTGGATCCTCCAAAAAAGGCCACTGATCACTCATTTTAAACGTTTTACAAACGTTTCACAGGACCATACAGCTTTTTATCCCACATGTGGTGGGTAACCTGTTTTTGGCCCTTGATCATAGAACATCAGCATAACTTTGTCAATCTAAATCAAACTCCTTGTTATAATGAAGTTTTGGTTATAAGGTCGATGTGTAAATAGGGCTGCATATGCATAAATGTTTTATGACTTGTGTCTGAGGTTACCCTCTTATACCTTCCACACGAAGAAACAGAAAAGGTTAAAAGTAAAACAATATGACCTCCTTTGAAGATAAGACTTAATGCTTCTATTCCCTAATGTGTCTGTAGATGTGGGGCAGACAAGGGAATGATAAACCTGTTAATTGTGTAATTATAAAGGTTTTTTTATTATAAGATTGTAGATAATAGATTGTAATTTGTTGTTATTTTACATTAAATACGTTATCTAACATCCTATCAGAGTTTTCTACTGTGTTAAAGACTACAGCCATAATAAAGTGAGTGTGTGTGTGTATATATATGTAGTTTATTTTTTTTTATTTTATTAGTTAAATCAGTTACAGAAATATTATTTACTCTACATCAGCACATTAAGTGCATATAATAAAATTAATTCAAAATTTAAAAACTTAATTCAATAAATAAGCATTTCCTACTTGACTAATTACCAAAACTAAAGTAAAGTAAAAATTTTAGCTGCTATTAATTTATATAGTACCTTACCACTAGGTGGTGTTATTGGCTCCCATAAATTTACTGGCGAATGAAAATTTACATCTGTCAATATAATCAATAAAAAGGAATCGATCCAAATTTTGAATACATTTAGAATAAATAAATGGCAATTCACAACAATAAATTATTATTATACAAAAGACTAGCCAAAAAAGTTAATTTGTAAAGGGAAGCAGCTCAGCTGTTCACACAGCACAGACACATGTGGTGACACGTACAAGACGGTTCTGTTCTTTCATTAGCCTACAAATGCCATTGGCATTGTGCATAGATAAAGAGGAAATATAATGTGTCTGTTGTAGCAAAAATGAGGAAAAAGCATCAAAGGCAGGTTTGTGATCTCCAAAAACAAACATGTAGCCATTGAGACTGTAGAACAATCTACAGTCTTTCTAAACAATCTCAAGTATTGTGCAAAATGCTCAAATAATTGAATTTAAAATTAGTGTGAGTGTTTTATATAGCCATTCCTAAAATGTACCATGTAGCAATAGTTCCCACTAAAATAAAAAACAATTAATTGTGGGAGCCCCTTAAAACATTATTGACATGTATAAACAGCTGGATGACATTACTCTGAATCAAGACTGCTAACTTTACCCTCAAAACAGATTTTAACACACCCACTGAACCACCTCCTATTTCATAAGCTGCCAGGAAATGGAAATTGTGTGACAAGGCAGGTGCATTGTATGTGTTTTGGTGCATGAAATCAAGTACATGTAATATATTAGTCATATCTGAACATCCGTTTACAGGTTCGTGAAGCAAATACACTTCACAGCTACATCAAAGTTGGATATTCAGTGATGGAAGCACATTTACCGAGATATTTCCATGAGCTTACCCCTAGAACAGGAGCAACTAAAAGCTTAAAACTCATAATTTCCAGTTGTGGGTGTTGTATGCGAACAGTTCAGGAACTGAACCAGCCGTTCACGATCCACATCATCATTCACACCATCTGACTTTTTGTTGGTTTATTTTTTAGGTGTGGTTCTTAGATGGTAAATTCCCATAAAACAATAATTTGGGTGCTAGTTTTAAAATAAAGCTACAAAAACTCCACAATTTAAACCAGGTTTGTTTTTTCTTTTTCTCTTTAAAAAAAAAAAAAAAAAAGCACAATTAAAATTATAAAACAGTTGTTACTTAGTCTGAATGTTAAATGTTAAATTCAAATTTAAATGTTAAATATGTAGTGCCCACTGCCCTCTTGAGAGTTATGCCTTTCAAGTTCTGAACAGTGGCTTTGAAGGTAGCAGCAGAACTGGAACTGGCACAACTGGAACACTTGGCCATCAGGTGACACCATAAAGTTTGACACAGCTGATTCCACTCTGATAAATCTTTACTGTGAATCACCATCCCTCGATGCATAATGGTTAATTGTTGAACCTTGGGTTGGCCAAAGTCACTGTAGCTCAATTGGACTAAAGGCTTTATTTCTCCTCTTCGGTCGATGGTACATCTGTTCTATCTTCTCTTTGGTAGACTGACTGTCTCCTCCTTCCAACTCGTGGATCTTAGCCAGTTCAGGGACAGGTTGGGAGATGTCTTCTAGTCTATCTACTAGTTTACCTACTGTTCTTCTTCTTTGTCGTCATCTTGTTGAGATGATCTGGTATGCATCAGTCTTGGCGAGTTCTGCAATCTGTCTGGATTGTAATAGCAACTGTTACTAAAATCACTGTCCGATGATGCATCATCGACCTCACTCTCTTTTAAAGTTGCTTCCTTTTTCCTTGACTGCTTTCTCTTCTTTCGGTTGTCAGCTTGGGCTCGAGTCACAGATGGTCTTTGAGCGTCTTCTACAATGATATCATATCTAAGGTGCTTTTCAGACTTCACTTTATATGCATCATACTGCTTGCCTCTGGAAGGGACATTAACATTTATTGGGCCATTCCACTTAACTTTCCTTTCAGGTCAGTCAGTGTCGTTTTCTTTGTAGAGTGGCTGAGGTACACTGAATGTATGTGATCCTGTCTGGAATCTTAAAGTGGGCCCTACATTGGTTGATACAGTATCTATACTAAGGGTAACAAGACGGAAGAAACTAGCATTTGTGCCAGTTATCACAGGAACCTGTTGTGAACGTTGCAGTTCGAGACAGGCCAAGGCCAGAAGTGACTGGGTCTCCTCAACACCTGTGATAGGAGCATGGAAAGACACATCAATCATGATGTACCGCTTGTATGGGTAGCTGGAGGAGCTAACTCCCTAAAGTGATAGTCCAGTGAGAATGTACAGTTTCCCATTAGGTAGGTATCTGTTATACCATGTATTGAACTCAATGGTTACCTGAGATCCACTGTCTAACAGAGCCTGGCAAGGACATCCATTAATGTTTACTGAGACGGTTGATGCAGGGCCCACTAATCCCTTGGGTAGGCTGCTTGACCCACTGGTTCGAGTCTGACTTATGTTTGCCAAACAAACTTGGTTCTCATTGGTACTACTTAATTAAAATTCTCTTTCTCCCTTTTACCTCTTCGTATGGAATGCACCAGCTTCTGAATTACCTGTGCAGAGTTTTCTGGAAATTGGCACTTTGTGGCAATATGGCCATCTTCTCCACAATGGTAACAAAAATAATCATCTTTGTTCTTGCTAGGTCTCCAAACAGTAAAAGGAGTAGACTTGGCTTGAGGCTGGACATGTTGAACTGGCTAACTGTGGCTCACACTCAAAACAGCTAGCTGCTGCTGTGAGTCTTGTACTTGTTTCTTGAGCATGTGTACTTCTGAAGGCTGATTTGTTTCACTTCTCTTATCTGTCTTTGACTTAAACCCTTGCATCACTGAAGAAACTGATACAGAGGTCAGGTATTCAACTAACCGTGCATGCACTTCCTGAATGTCAGGTTCACAGCAGATAAAGTGAGAGTTTCTTCCCCCTTCAACTGTACCGTTTTTACTGTGGTACTTTTCCTTTCTGGCAGCTTCACTTTCCTCAGCTTCAAGAACTTCATTCAGGAGGGCTAAGAATGAGGGTGGGCGCTCTTTCCTTTCTCTCAACCGCATCTCCCATCTTATTTTCAAGGGATTAAGAAATCGGGTTGTTAGGGAATTGCGCTTGGCAAAAACTACATATTTTACACAATTGATAGCAGAATCTGAAGGTAATAGTATTTCTCTTTGGAAAATTCTTAACAGTGTTACTAAACTCAAGCCCAGCCAACGAAAATCAGTAACGGAGTTGGAAGTAAATGGAGTGATTAGTACTGACAGTACAGAAATCGCAAATTAATTTAATAATTATTTTATTCAATCAGTGGAGGAGCTTGCTCAAAATTTTGAAACAGTAATACTATCACAGGCTAATATAACAGACTTTTCTCAATCATTTTATATTAAGGAAGTTGACCAAGAGAAAGTTGCTAAAATCATTAATAAATTAAATAATTCAAAGGCAAAGGATTTGTTTGGGATGGATATTGCCGTTATTAAAACACATAGCTCCACTCTGATTAAACCAATAACACATTTGATAAACCTTTCAATTAGAGTTGGTAAATTTCCACAAACCTGGAAAACTGCAGTCATAACGCCAATTTTGAAGGCTGGTGCACCAGATAAAGTAAGCAATTATAGACCAATCTCTATTTTACCAGTTCTCTCCAAGATTCTGGAAAAAATTGTTGCAGAACAACTGGTTGACCACCTTGAAAATAATTTACTTATTTATCCTAAACAATTTGCATTTAGACCAGGATATTCAACTGAAATGGCCAACTGCTACCTTTCTGAAAACATCAAGTCTTCATTAGATAAGGGTAATGTAGTTGGAGCAGTGTTCATAGATCTTAAACAGGCCTTTGATACTGTGAACCATGAAGTGCTTTTGAACAAACTAAGTACTTTTTATTTTTCTAAGCAAGCAATTGGCTGGTTTACATCCTATCTCGAGTCAAGAGAGCAGTGTGTAAAAATCAATGCAGAATATTCAACTACCCGACAATCTACAATGGGAATTCCACAAGGCTCGATTTTGGGGCCTCTGCTCTTCAGCTTATACATAAACGACTTACCATCATGTTGTAAAAAAGCAGAATGTCAGATGTATGCTGATGACACAATTATTTATATGTCAGCTAAAACCCCTTGTGTAGCAGCAGATATATTAACAAGCGAAATGGAGGGAGTGTCCCTATGGTTAAAAAATAATCACTTAACTTTGAATTTGAAAAAGACTGTGTCAATGTGTTTTTCAATGAGAAGGAAAGCAAAAGAAAAGCTTATAATTAGAATAAATCAAGAGGAAATAGAGGAAGTTAATGATTTTAAATTTCTAGGTGTAATTTTGGACCCCGGACTTAAATTTGATAAACATGTCAAAAAACTATGCAAAACTGTAAAGACTAATTTGAACTGTTTTAGAATGATTAGACATTACATACCCCTCAAAGCAGCACAACTGTTTATGCATGCCATGATATTTTCCCATCTTTCTTATTGTGTTACTGTATGGAGCCAGGCTTCACAGTCAACTGTTAAACCCATTATTTCACTATATAAACAAGCACTGAAAACAATGGACCAAAAACAAATGAAATGGCATCATTGTATAATACTGAAAAAGTATAATTTGCTCAGTTATGATAGTTTTATTAAGCTCTCATTTATTAAATTGATTTTTAAATGTGTGAATAATCTCGCACCAGCTGTACTTTGTCAATATGTTACAAAAACAAACACTAATGGAATCACCACTAGGGGATCAGCAAATGGTAACTGCAGGGTGGCACAGCGCAAAACCACTTTCGGTCAGTCATAATTTTCTGTAAAAGGGATACATTTTTGGAATGTCCTACCAACAGAAATAAAAACACTAACCAATCTGAAACCGTTTAATGAAAAGGTGAGACACTGGCTGAAACTAAACCAAATCTGTGATCACTGATTATGTCACTGGGCAGACACACTTATAAATGGACATATACATACGGATAGAGAGATAGATACACGCACACACACGCACACATACACACACATACAGATAAATTGATATATTTGTTATGTTTTTGTTGTTTTTGGTGTTTGTTTCTGTTCTTTTGATAATGGTGATGTATGTAGCCTAACCAGGGACAGGGGTTGCAAATTAGCTTCAGCTAGAAACCCTATATGCAACACATCGGTTCAAGTTATTGTAACCTGTTACAATGTGTCTCTTTTGCATTGTCCCTGGCAAATAAACAAATAAATAAACTGTAAAGCATCATATCTTCTTCAACAGCACCTCGTATCAGCTGTTCTACTCTTCTATTCTGCTCAAAAATTCTGATAGAGCTTCACCACGACTTTGAATAAGGAAACGGAAGGCGAAATAGGTGAAAAGGTGCTTTCCAATGCCTCAATGTATTGAAGCGTGCTGGCATCTGGACTAGAAAATCGAACTGCTTTGACGATTTCCAGAGCGGGACCCTTTAAGCTTTCCACTATCCTTCTCCTTTTTTCTTTTTCAGAACACTCACACTCTGTGATCATAAGACGGGCTCGCTCAATCAAATTCTCCATGGTTTCTTCTCAGATGGAGTGGGAACTGTTGCTGAAAAAGTGTGCAATCGTCTGTAAGCGCTACTGTCAGTAGTGGGAAGTACTGTTTTCCTAGAAGTTCACCGCCTGCATGGATGATGGATTCAGGCGTGCTGGCACTTGAAACACTTGAATGGAAAGAGGAGAACATCTCTTGAACATAATTCATTGTCTTGCCCTCTCTGGCCAAGAAATTTGAAAACTTCTCAGAAAATCCCATGCTTTTAGTTTCACACTTCTTAGAAATTATAATTTTCCAAGTCTTTTTTGCATCTGCAACTTTAAGCTCCATGGGTATACCAGTAGAGTAAATTTCTTCTCGACACTCACACAGTACTAATAGACTGCTGGGACTAGGGCCTATCTTATGGCGCTTTTCCACTGCGTGGTACGACTCGGCTCAGCACGGTTTGTGTTTCCACTGCAGTTTAGTCCCGCTTTAGAGTGGGTGGGATTTTTCACGTTGTTATAGTTGCGCCACCTCTACTGCCGCGACTCCTGAAAAACTTTTTCATTCCGCATTCTCGCTGGATCCGCTCCTCTGCTATGAACGAGAGGAACGTCTGTACTTCCAGACAACGAAACAGCCACTTTTTGCTTGTTAAAAAAGGTGCGCTTGTTCAAAACAGTTGCGTTCGATCCTTCGTTGGCTGTGCTGATTTAAATCTAGTGGTTCTGTTGTGTCTCTATGCCACAAGTTAAGTAATGCAGGTAGTGGCAATTCTCTCTTGCCAATCCATGATCAGCAGAGTTTACACGTCACGTTTTGGTAATGGTACGGTTCACTTGGAACCTCAACCGAGGTGGTACTAAAAAAAGTACCAGGTACTGTACCCAGTGAAAAGCTCCCAAAAGTGAACCGTACCGTGCCGTACCATGCAGTGGAAAAGCCATTGGTCTCTCTGACGCGCACTCTTCCAAGGACTTCAACTTTCTGTACAACTTCTTCAATATAGGACACTTCTGTGTTGGCAGGAACTCCAAGTAGAAATAGAGCATGCTTCTCATCAACAGCAACATTCTCACACCAGTGGGATTAAATACGACATGGGAGGAAAATATATATTTCAATACTTTCTCTCTCAGTTATATCATTGGGTAATTATACTGTATTTAAATTGCATGCATCAGGGAGCTGCTATTATGCCTAGCATTGAAACTGCTTTTAGTTTTACTTTCGAGATTCGCATTTATACTTTTGAGATTATACGTTTATAAAGTGTTTATACTATGGAGCGGCTGTACTTACCACACATTTTACAAGATTAGATGTTTTACAGTGGTGCTCAGGATTTGCAAATTATTCGCCATCGTCCTCAGTCATCTCTCCTTACTCTGTTTATTTGGTAAGTGAAATTTTATGTACTGTAATGTAACAGGCTACCACTACCCCCTAACCCCCCCCCCCCCACCCCACCCCACCCCACCGGAAAAACTTGTAAACTTGCGCTCTTATAGTCCGGCGTCCAGCGATGTCCTCAACACGCTCACAGTCTCTCTTGACGATCCGTACACAGATACTTGTATCAATCGTATGTAAACAATGCCGCATGTGAGACACTTAGGCTGGCCACACAACAGATGATTTTAAGGCTGATTTTAATCCCGATTTGCATCCCCAAATAATCGGGGGAGGGGTGGCCTGATTCGTGGCTTGTCACGAATGATTTTTTTGTCCAAACAATTCCTCTATTGTGTGGTGTCATTACGATTATTTATCTACTCCCGATGGAGAAGGAGCGTCCCTGAACTCAAATCATAAATATCAAACATGTCATTACATTTACAAACCAATCAAAACAAATTATTTTGTTTACCCATATTTGCATACTGAAGGTTATAAATATAGGTGAACACTCTTAAAAATAAACAGTAACGAACTTAAACGTGAATGTTTACAATCAAAACACAGGGATTAATCACACTAGAAATAATGCAAAGGCTTAATTAACCCAAGTTTACCCATGTTACATATATATTTAAATTATAAGTTAAATATTTAACCCCAGAAGCATCAACTAATGGCGAATGAAGCTCTGAACTAAAAGATGAAATTAAAAAGTGACTATAATAAAACGGTGTATATTACAACTTTGATGAATATATAATTTGTTTTGTAAACTTCTAAACTTTAAATCAGTCCTGAAGTACTGCTCATGCATTGACTGTTCTTGTGTTATCTTATGTAACTAGCAAGGGTTCATTTGCATTAAACAGCTTTTAAGCCATTTATCAACATTCAAAACTAAAAATTAAGAATCAATGACATGTGGAACTGGCAAGATGTTGATAATGAGGCAGACAATCAAAACATAATAATGTAGTTTTAAACTTGCATTATGTGTCTAGGATGTCACCGAAGTCTATAATGAACATCAGATTGAGTCCAGTAGTTCATAATGTCCAGTGCTCATAGTCTACATCTGTTTGAGGGGTCGAAGATGAATTATAATAAATTAAGAAATGGATTCTATTTTTCATGAAGGGGCTGTACTTCCCCTATTTGTCACAACAATCACTAACAGGAAGTCTATGGGGAAGTGGATGTCATTCTTTCTTTTCAAACTGTGCTCAGCGAAATCCGGGGTGTTGGGCTTTTTAGTTATTTTTGAAAATGTTCTAAATAAATGTTCTGTAATCTTCTCCATTTGAAACTGGGGGATTCTGTCACTGAAGTATTATATCTTGATTTCATTTCTTCTTTGATTTTCTTTTTTGATTTGACACTAGTGTTCTCAGTAGACGTAGTGTCAGGCGCAGTGAGAGTGGCAAATTTTTTTTTTTCAATGCTTGTGGTATCTGGGATTTGATATTCATAAGTAAGTGTAGTGCGTTTGGAATAATGAGTTCTGATATTATTCCATCCAAATCAGAGGTTCTCAGCTGGGATTCACAACGGTTAGCAGACTTTCTGAAGAAAGTAAGTTGCTTTCTCTTTCTATGTTTCAATGTAAAATATGAAGTGAAATTGAAAACCTATCTGTTGTAATTAATATATACTTAAAGCATTTCTTTCATAGACGTTCAGCACATATACTATGAATTTGATACTGTTTAAAACTGAGAGACATTTGTTATGCATCAGTGAATCTTAAATAGAGTTGAATGTACTTCTACAGACCTATATTTGATTTTTAATTATACTTAATATTACATTATGTTGCAGATATGGTTATTTCTTTGAGCCTGTATTTTCAGCTGACATACTTTCTTTTTTATTTTCTTTAGCGGAATCTAACCGGGTGTGATAAGGTCGTGACACGGTATAACATCAATGGTCAAAGGTTCCTGGTATGTATGTCTTTAAAAACTTGAGTCTAGCAGTTTTGGTATGTCACAACCCAAAACTGTGTCACAGATCTGCTCTGATTGCAGACAGCAGGGGGAAATTAATAAATTCAAGAGGCATTTAGAAACCAGAATTGCAACCATTTTCAGCATATGTGATCATCATTTTGTATGTCATGATAATTTAGTATAGGCCTATGCAATTTGTGGTAATGTGAATTAAATTTCTTTGATTTTATTTGCATTTGTTTAAAAAAAAAAAAAAAAAAAAAAAAAAAAAACTTTTAATGACATTTTCTTAAATATTTATATTCATTATGGAGCACAGGCAAAAAATTCCCTTTACAAAACAGATCTGTCTGTGGTCTGATTCAATGTGGTATCATTGTTTCCCTTGATCCAGCAATTACGGAAGTGTTGTTATAAGAAACTAACTACCAAGTAAACTTCTATTTTCAAACAACCAACTCCTTAATCGGTTAGAAATAAGTTCTAAGTTCTAAATGTGTTTATATCTATGTTCAAATAATCCTTCAAATGATTTTAAAGGATTGAATCATTATAGCAGTGATTAATATGTTTTTAACCCTAACTGACGCAGTGCATAGCATTTATTGCTCAAACAACCATGTCGGAAGATGGACCTAATCAAGGGTGACAGTGCCAAGATTGTGGCTCAAATTGTGAAAGATTGGCCACAGCAGAGTCCTGACCTTAAAATCAGAGTCAGCTTGTCCAAAAAACAGCCTAATATATCATTGGAAAGCCTTTAGCTTTGATAACATTGTGTGCTCGTTACGGAAATGTTTCAATGATTTTATCTAATGTCACAACATTACTTTTTTGGCTCAGATGTTGCAATGGGAGAGTCTTTGTAACTACTCTGTAAAGTCAACAGGACAATGAAATATATACATGAAAATTGTTGCTCATGCTAATTAAACCATTATTTCATGGTTTGGGGCCTATGACATTGTCATCCTGGAATATGCACATCTTCCAACATGGCTGTTTAAGAAATTAAAGCTACACACTGCATCAGTTAGAGTTAAAAAATTGTTACAAAACAAGCCAGAAACATATTAATCAATGCAATAATCATCCAGCCGTAGACTCTTCGTGTTTTGCTTATTTAAATCCAAATGTTGACTTTTTTATTTGGCCATGCAGTGTACATATGCGTATACATGCTACCAGCCAAAAGTTTTTAAAAAAGTAAGAATTTTAATGTTTTTTTTTTTTTAAAGAAGTTTCTTCTGCTCACCAAGCCTGAATTTATTTGATCCAAAGTACAGCAAAAACAGTACAATTTTGAAATATTTGTACATTTTAAAATAAACTGTTTTCCGTTTTTGTATATTTTAAAATACGTTCAGTATTCATAGGAGTATTTTATTCCTGTGATTTAAAAGCTGAATTTTTACCATAATTACTCCAGTCACATAATCTGAAAACAGCTGAGTAGAATTTTTTCAGGTTTCTTTGATGTATAGAAACCTCAGAAGAACAGCGTTTATCAGAAATAGAAATCATTTGTAACATTATAAATGTCTTCATCATCACTTTTGATCAGTTTAAAGCATCCTTGCTAAATAAAAGTATTAAAAAAATTATACGATGTCTAATTTTACAAAAGCTTTTTATTTCAGATAAATGCTGATCTTTGGATTTTTCTGTTCATCAAATAACCCTGAAAATGTACTCAACTGTTTTTAATATTGATAATAATAATAATAATAAATGTTTTTGAACAGCAAATTAGAATATTAGAATGATTTCTGAAGGATCATGTGACACTGAAGACGAGAAATGATGCTGAAAATGTAACTTTGATCACAGGAATAAATTACATTTTAAAATATATTCAAATAGAAAGCAATTATTTTAAATAGTAAAAATATTTCACAGTATTAAGCTTTTGCTGTATTTTGGATCAAATAAATGCAGGCTTGGTGAGCAGAAGAGAATTCTTTAAAAAACTTAAAAAATCTTACTGTTTAAAATCTTTTAACTGGTAGTGTACTTATACACACACACAGAGAGAGAGAGAGAGAGAGAGAGAGACAGTTTGATAAATGTAAAATTAGTCTGTATATATTTTTTCAGAGTTTGTCAGACAATGACCTTCAAAAGTTCCCTAAGCTTCATGTGCCGTAAGTACTGTTGTATTTTTTGTGCTTATTTTGTGTGTCCTCTTTCTTAATCTATGCTGGGTAAATCGCATGAGTACTTTAGACATTGTGAATTGATTTGCCATAAATTATAGAATAATATATCATATCCAGAGTATATAAAAACATACTTTTTATTTATTTATTTAAAAAATACAGTCACTGTGCTTTAAAATCTTTTTAAAACAACTGTAGATCATTACTCATTGCCATATTATTTTACTATATAAAAGTGTTCAAAGGTAGATATGTGCAAGAATACCATCGATGACATAGTGACATTAAGAGGAAATACTGCACAGGAAAGATAAACCAGAGAAGCAGATGTGGCAGGAACCATTGCATTGATGCAGAAACTGTTTTGCAGAGCACGTTGGGTGTGAAATTTTTGAAAACACCCACACCTCAATAACACTTAAACACGCAGATGTTATTGATTTTTCCCAAAAAGCGTACTTGGATTTAGGTGTAAGAGAGTGACTACGTGATAAAGTGATTTTTATTAGTTCAGTAAACATTGTCAGGTGCACAGAAATGAGGACAGCAAATTACCACATCCTGTTTGAACTGAGCACTCAACCAGTACTCAAAAAAAGTAGCAGCAAAATAATAATAGCAAAAGCAATAGTTACATTTGGTTATTTCTCTTTAAAACGCTTACTAATCAATAATGTGCCAGTAATGGTAGTTAAACTTTGAGGATGTGAAACTGGTGTTGTCTTATACTTTTAGGCTCATCTCTAAGATTTGTCAGGAAGTCAACAAACAGAAGAAGCCGGGATTATTTCAGTCAATTCCAACAAAAAGGCCAGTACATCTCTACCCTCACAAATCTTGTGTTATATGTGAAATAACCATGCAAAGTTTGGGGTCAGGAAGCTTTTTTAATGTTTTTGAAAGAAGTATCTTATGCTCACAGATGCTGCATTTATTGGATTAAAAACAACTTAAAAAGAACTGTTTTTTTATTCAGATATATTTTCAAATGTAATTTCTCCCTGTGAAGCAAAGCTACATTTTCCAGCAGCATTACCCCAGTTTTCAGTGTCACATGATCCTTCAGAAATCCTTCAAATTTTCTAATTTTGCTGCTCAAGAAACATATTTCTTCTTCTTATTCATGTTGAAAGTAGCTGTGCCGCTTACTTTTTTTGTGGGAACTCTTCTTAAAAAGATCAAAAGAACAGCATTTGTTTGAAACAGAAACATTTGTGTCATTATAAATGTCTCTACTGTCACTTTTGATCAATTGCATGATAAAAGTGTTAAACTACTGACCCCAGACTTGTAAAGGTTAGTCTGTACTATGTGACTATAAGTATGTGGTCACACAGACATCTGAGTTCTTGATAAACTTTTAAAGGGTTTTTTGGTCCCAGATATTAACATCCTGTTATTGTTTTTTTGCCCTCATTTTGTTTCAAGCTTGTGTAACTTACTTTCTTCAGCGGAAACACATAAGAAGATATTTTTAAAAATGTATTATGAGGAAAACTTTTCTTTGTCTAATGAAAATCAGTGGACCCAACTTACTTTCTTTGTATGGACCCCCCCAAAAAATAAAATAAAATAGGATTATCTTTTTAGTTCCACAGAAGAAGAAACTTCACACAGGTTTGAACCAACATGAGGGCGAGTATATTAAATGATTCTTTATATAACCAGCATATCTACTGTTAGCAGACCACTAATTATCCTTAGTGTTTTGTATCAGGCCATCACCAGTTCCCAGCTACCCACAACCACCAGGTATGAAATAAAGTACAAAATATTCAATGCTACAAATTACACTTTTAAGGTAGTGTCTAGAAGAAGTCTGCTCTGACTTTTTCCAGTTGAGCACCATGAAGATCAACCGTGGGACCCTGATGAGTTTGTAAGTCTCGTGTTTGGGTTTAAAACCATTTTGAAGTGATCAGCATCACATCTTACCGGCAGAACACATGTATTCTTTCATCCTTAAGGAGAGTGATGATGACTATGAGAATCCTGATTCGAACGATGAAGGTGAAGCTAGCGGTGGAGACTATGAGTCCCCAGAGGAGGGGTCAGACAGCGATAACAGCTATGAGCCTCCGCCAACCGAGCCTAATGAAGACACGGCCCAGATCTTCCCCGCAAAACCCATGGAAAACAGCGATTATATTGGTATGCAGAACTGGACACTTTTCCACTTTTCACTCCTAATGTTGTCTTAGTCTTTTGAGAAATTCATGATAGGATTCCTTGTTTTATCAGATAATAACCGCAGACGTGGAGTGAGCAGAAGTCAACCGCCTGTCCCTCCAGAGCGCCCGGGCCCTGGACCCGCTCTCCCTCCCATAGAGCGGCCAAGTGTGAGTACTTCACATTTCCAAACAGCATGTGTCCCTCTTCATCTCTGGTTTTCATTTTTTGAGACCTCTTTGCTATATAAACTCAATATTGTGATTATTAGGTTGGACTACCTATGAGAGAAGAGCGGCCCATAAAAAGACCCCCAGGTAGGGAAGTATTCTTATTTTAATTAAAAGAGAAACTGGGTGTGATGTTGTTGATCTTATCCACCTTTCTCCAAATGTGGTTTCTACCCTCCTGTGCCTCTTATAGCACCTGCTGTGGACCGCAGTACAAAGCCGGGAGCTCTGGACAGAGGCCAACCTCCAGCTGTAGCAGGTCAATTTGAGCAAATAATAATTGAGAAATACTGCAATTCAGATTACCTTGATACAATCTCGTGTCAAAACCATTAATGCAGATAATGAAGGGAAGGCTTGATTTCTAAACAGTGTGTTTTAACAACCTTAAAACTGGCTTGTGTCTTCACAGGCGGAAGAGGCACATGCTCGCTTGACAGAGTAAGTTTGCTAAGTTGTTAAGTTGTCCTACCTTGAAATAGAATTTGCCACTATGTGTGTGTGTGTGTGTTAGATTTTTCCATTTTTTTCACATCACCAAGTTGTTTATAGAACAGTAATTAATTAAATAATGATATATATATATATTACATGTTATTAAGTATAGTATATGTAAGTGTATATATTATAGTGTGTGTTTTTATAAATAATATTTATGACTTATTATTATTACTACAAACATACTAATAACTTCCATTAACATCTTGTGTGTATGTGTGTATACTTATATCCCAATATTTTGTCTTTCCATTTCAAAGATTCGAGTTTATATTTAGTACACCACAATAACTTTACATTTCAATGGTTCTGTAAAATGCTATTTCTTTAATCATTTATTTTTTTTCTGTAGACTGGCCAACCGCCAAGAAGGTACAGTGGTTTCCTTTAATTTAAAGAAATCCAGAAATAACTGCACATGCCACTTTAGTATGATAATATTTAGTAGTATAATTTACTATTTAAAAAGGTTGACATTCTCTTGTACATCTGTGTAGGCCTATATAGAATCCACTATTTATAGCAGTTGCAAATTACTGTAAAACTTTTAAAAAAAAAAAAAAAATTGTCATCCATTTTTCAGAAAGGTTTTATTTGCTTTTATTTCATTTGTTTCAGACTCCCTGCAGTGGAGCCGCCAGGAGACCCAATGAGAATTCCCAAACCCTTGATTCCTCCATCAGGAGTGCGCAGAAGCGCCTCCGCTGTTACAGGCAACTCTCAAAACAGGTCAGATTCATAAAACATAAAAAAATGAAATAACTTCACACTGCACTTTCTTTTCACAAAGAAAAAGACTGTAACCTGTACTTTGCTTTTCCAACAGACAACCTGAACAAAGAAAAGAGGTATCACATTAAGCACACACACACAAATGTATATATATATAGAGAGAGAGAAGATAGATGGATATAGATATATAGATATATCACTCACACTTAATTGTAATGTTTTTTTCTTCAACAGTTTCGTGATGACAGTAAGTAACTTTATCATGTTTTGTGTGTTTTCATATTTTGATGAGATGGGTATAAGCTTTATTATCATCAGCAAAGAAAAAGAATCTTAAAACCCTAAT
This sequence comes from allo-octoploid hybrid of Carassius auratus x Cyprinus carpio, assembly GCA_024542945.1. Lineage (NCBI taxonomy): Eukaryota > Metazoa > Chordata > Actinopteri > Cypriniformes > allo-octoploid hybrid of Carassius auratus x Cyprinus carpio. The sequence continues at coordinate 15,364,988 of CM045070.1, forward strand.
TAAGTTTAAGTTTCAATTCTTACAGCTGCCAGGCACAACTCCAATACATTTCCACTGCACACCAGGAACCCTTCACCAAGACCACCAGGAACCCACGGACAGTCCTATCACGCAGACAAGTGTGTATTCGAATGAGAACACCGTCCGATTTCACACTATTCAAGAAACTACTGCTGAATAAATCCTGATATTCAGAAATATTATTTACTCCATTATATTGAACTTGTTTTCTGTCACATTTCACAGTGTTCACCCCACTCGTTCACTACCAGCAAAACTGCCGGAGGGTGAGCACGCATTGCACTAGTTTGATCAATCTTACTATACATTTAATGAAAATAACTAATTAAATCATTTATTTTGAAAGCGATGAGCGATCACCAAAGAAGCGCAAGAGCCCCACCTCCTCACGCAGATATGGGCGGCAAGCAGGTACAGTCGGCTGAAATGCTTGAGCTGTTGACAATCAACCACACCGCTACACATCAACCAGCAGATGGCGCCACTGTATTGCATTTCATTTCCTTCGAGGCGCTACAGGAGTTCATTTTCTAGTATCAGTTAAAAGAAGAGCTCACCCAAAAAATATCAAATTTGACAGTTTACTCACCCTCAGGCCATCCATGATGTAGATGAGTTTGTTTCTTAATTGGAACAAATTTGGAGAAATGTAACATTACATCACTTGCTCACCAGTGGATCCTCTGCAGTGAATGGGTGCCGTCAGAATGAGAGACCAAACAGCTGATTAAAAACATCACAATGATCGACATGACTCCAGTCTGTCAATTAACAGCTTGTCAAGTGATAAGTTGTGTGTTTGTAAGACACAAATCCATCATTAAGGCTTTTTAATTTTAAACCATCACTTCTCACCAAAATATGAGTCTACAATCCTTAATAATGCTTCCTCCAGGAAAAAAGTCTATGTCCTTGTTGTTCTGTCACATCAAAATCCACCAACATATTTGTTTAAAACTGGTCTGGACTGTTTTGTTTACAAATAGTGCTTGATATGTGCATATTTCTTTCCTGATTTAGACAAGGTGTCTTCTTAACTGGAGACAGCATATTTAATATGCATATTTAAGATGTGGATTGAAGATAAAAATGTCTTATTGATGGATTTGTTTATTACAAACACATAGCTTTGCACTTCAGTAGACATTAATTGATGGACTGGAGTTGTGTGAATTATGTTTCTATTATTCTGTTTATAAGACTCTTATTTTGACGGCACCCATTCACTGCAAAGGATCCGGTGAGTGATGCAATGCTAAATTTCACCAAATTTGGTCCGAAGAAATGCCATTCTGTTCTAAGATGAATTTTGTTTATAGCACTATTATTTCTTTGTAAAATATTTGAATATAGTGAATCATTATTTTCTAAGATAAGAAAAAACAGATAAACATTGCTCATTAGTCATTGTGAGCCCTAACACTATTATTTCTCCATTTATAGGACATGGATCCAGCTTGGTATGTGGGTCAGGTCTCCCGAGGTGAGGCAGAGAGCTGCCTGAGAAGAGTTAACAGGGTGAGACCATTGTGTATACAGCACTTAAAAGTTTGCGTTCTTACATGCTTAAAAACTAAATGAAATAAAAATGTTATTCTTGATATCAGGTTAACAAGTTAATCTGTTGAAATGTGCCCTCTGTCAGGATGGGACGTTCCTTGTGCGAGACAGTTCAAATCGATCTTCAAACCAGCCCTACACGCTTGTGGTCCTGTACCAGGATAAAGTTTACAACATACAGATCCGCAGAAATCACAATGGATTTATGCTAGGCACTGGTCTGAAAGCCTCAGAGGTATTAAAACTAGTTTTTTGTTTGTTTGTTTGTTTGTTTGTTTGTTTGTTTTATGTCTTTAATCATAGCTACATGCATAATGACTGATGTTTGTAACACTATTGTTTTTTAGCAGACCTTTGATCGGGTCAGTGACATCATCGGCCAGCACAAACACATGCCACTCCTTCTTATTGATGCTAAGAACCGAGAAGCAAGCCAACAGAACCAGTGTGCTCTGATTTTTCCAGCTAGATATTAAACCTTTATTCTACATGAGACTAACATACAGTTAGTTTAATTCTTTTTCTCTCTCAAATCAACACACCATTCATAACAGTCAAATGGTCTGTAAAAATATGACTCTGGTAGTCTGTTCAACATTATATAGGTCTACGTTTTTGAATGCATAGCTGCACATTCCATAGTACTGAATATTACGTGTTCATATTAAATGCTCATATTAAAAACAAAATGATAAATCAGTACTTATATCAATATCAGGACTGATTTCGTTATTTCTCAAACTAATCCCTTTGTCTTTTTTCCCAGTTTTTCCACGATTTAAAGTGTTTATTTGTTATGTTATATTTGTGTGATCATGAGATATGATCTGTATAGCCTATTGACAAGGCAATAAAGATTTTATAATTCTATAAGACCGTGTACGTGGCGTGATGGACTGGTTGAGGTTCACATCGCGATAACTATCAACAAGGATTTTTGTTTTGTTGCTTATTTCTGTGAAATCATTCTGTTTACCATTAATAATTTGAGGAGTTCCTTTCTAGAGGAGAAACGCAGGTCACCGTTTGTCTAAATGCTCTCACGCCTATCAAACTGCTTAGTCTACAACGCATCTGTGCACACAAGAGCATTCGGTTACATGACTTTGACATATGACGTCGAAGCAACAAGCTGCAAACAAAAACTGCATATCTGTGTTCGTTCCTGAAAATTTGTCATGCGAATATTGTGTCTGATATATGTGTGCATTTCTACAGAAGGCTATCGTAGGTTATTCAGGATTGATTGCGGTCTGTGTTGCCAGATCTCGTAAAACAAACCGAAAACGACTATTTATTTATTTAATATAGAGGCTATGAGAACTGGTTAATTTTTATCATTCTTAATAACATGAATCTGATTAGAAAAAAAAAGTTGTAACTAACAATAAATTTTCTATAGTAAGCGAACATGGCAACACTCCTCCATCATACAAGAATTAGCTAACTCATAAATGAAAAATATTTAAATCTCCATTTTTCCTCCAAAATCATGTGCTTTGAGAGATTTAAGATACACACCCATCCACTGTTGCAGCTGAAGGTAATGGTAGCCTACATTTTACGATCTGATTTGATATTTCGTTGGCAAACTAAGTCCATAGCGATGCGATATAACACGGCTCACACAAAGTCACTTTCACACCAAGCAGCTTTCGGTACAGTCAACGCAGCGATTCACGTGAATAATTTGAAAATGAGCTAAATCTTTGTGGGGAATGAGGGGCACGTTTAACTCTCCAAATGCTTCAAAACAAGTGATATTAAAAAGTAAACAATTAACTAAGCCAATTGCATGATGGTGCATTTTTAATAGGCCTCATTTCACTGAAACCACGTGGGTATCAACTTAAAATTAGTTACTTAATTTTGCCAGCAATCTATCTATCTATCTATCTATCTATCTATCTATCTATCTATCTATCTATCTATCTATCTATCATTTCACTTTAATAGTTAAGGTTAAAACACAATACTTTCATAGTGTGAAATATTCAGGTAAACTGTATTACTCTTAACTGCCAAAACCTTTTCATTTTACCTACATTCAACATGTGACATACAAAAGGTTCTGTGTTGTGTGTAATGATATTGATGTAAAGAACTATTTATATTTTCATGTAATATAAGACCATCTTAACTCTTCAAAATTTAACCAAGGTAATCCATCCAAGTCACCCATGAAACTTAAGATTTCAACTGATATATCTTATACACCCCCCCCCCCCCCCCAAACACACACACACCACCCCTCAAACAAATGAGGGCTGAGGTGTAACCGTGACAGCCAATCAGAGTAGAGAGGGTGTTTCAAAACTTGTATAAATAGTTCAGCGGAGACAGGTGTCAGGCTGTGATGCACCTGACCAATCCACCTGTGTTAGACAGAGGCAGCAGAGCAGAAGGAGGTGTTTTCTCTCAGGAAGAAACAATAGGAGGAAAAGCATGACGTCATTTGTTCCTCAAGCCCTTTCACCCCAGTTCCACAACATGGGGCAGGAGTCCCAAGAGTTCAGCCTGTACGGTGACAACTTCTACAGCACTCAGCCTGTGCCTAGTCCACAGCAAACCCTGCCATCCGCTTATGATTTTGGAGAATACGCCGGCCAGACCTCCAACCCTTACCTGTGGTTCAACGGACCTGGGCTCAATCCGGCTCCGTGTCTCAGCGGAGGGCCTCAGCACTACGGGATGACGAAGCCGGACGGTGGTTTCAGCTGGTTCTCCCTGCCTTCTCAAGAAGATCTGATGAAACTCGTGAGGCCTCCTTACTCTTACTCAGCACTTATTGCGATGGCAATACACGGAGCCCCAAACCGTCGCCTCACTCTCAGCCAGATCTACCAGTATGTGGCTGACAACTTCCCCTTCTACAACAAGAGCAAAGCCAGCTGGCAGAACTCAATCCGCCATAATCTCTCGCTCAACGACTGCTTCATGAAAGTGCCCAGAGATGACAGCGATCCAGGTCAGAACATGTTTCTTCTTCTGTAACTGCTTGGGTTTTAGTTTAGTTCTAGATCATTTTTGGTAAACTGACAAAATAACAATGTTTCTTTATTTAACAGGTAAAGGAAACTACTGGACCCTTGACCCAAACTGTGAGAAGATGTTCGATAATGGCAACTTCCGTCGCAAGAGGAAGAGAAAGTCTGACTCTCTGGCTGAAGAGGAGGGAAAAGGCTATTCTGGATCGGACTCGGCTCTATCGAGTCCTAAAGAGCCCAGCGACTCCTCAGAGAGAGGAAACTCTCCGGTCTCCACAGATCCGACTCCGTGTCTCAATGGCTTTCTTAGTCAAATGGGTGATGTGGCTTCAGGCTCAAGAGAGGCTCTTCTCCCATCTCCCCTAGCTTTGCCTTTGAGCCAAAGATCTTCTCCGCCTGGGGTGTATGGCTCATACTCGCCGAGCACTACCGTGCCACAATGGGAAACCCATATCCCTCATCCCGTCCCATCCAACGTCTCCACTTCGCACACTTCGTACACAGACAGCTATAGTGACTCTATGCTCAACCAGTACAGCAGCCAGCTCTATCCAGTGCTGGGCTCCTCTGACTTGCTGTATCCGCGGGAGGGAACAGAGGTGTAGCATGGGACATGACGCCGTCAGGTATGAACACATCGGCCTGCATCGTGAGCCAAGTTCCCACCGCAGTGCCTGAGTCAGCAGGTCCGAATGGATGCAGAGGAGATTCCCTCTATCAGACAGTTGTGTGAACGCCCTCACACGCTCTTCTCAGACTCACCTGCTGACATCATCTAATTCATGTTGCAGCTGAAAGACAACAGTAATCACCTCGGGCTACTGCTCCCAGTCCTGTTTTTTATGTTGTGGTTTGTGTTATGTTTTTGCAGTTCTGTTAAATTGAAGCCTGGAACATACGTAAATGCACTGACTTTTGACATAAAAATTTGAATTTGTCCATTTTTCAATATTTTGTATTTGTATTGTTCACTTTATATATTTTGTGATTGTAATATATACTGTATTTGCCAAAATAAACATGCATATTCGCAGATTCTACTGTGCTGTTATATATTAATGGTTAAAGGGATAGTTCAACCAAACAGTGTTGTTTGGTTCGGTAACAAACTATTACAAATGGTTTTTGTTAATTGAAATTAAGTTGAAGTAAAACAAGAAATAAATATAAGATGAAAACCTATTTAAAAAAATAGAAATGTTGCCTTGAGAACTAATATAAATTGAAGTACTTAAATGACTAAACATAAAATAGAAAAAGAAAAGAAAAACTAATAAAATGACAAAAGCACATAACAAAATTACAAAAACATAAACTTAAAATGAAAAATAAGTGAACTAAAAATAAAAGCTATTAAGGAATACTATAATTAAATAAGTTAAATTAACACTGCCGTAAAAATCTCATTATTTATTCACATTCATGTTATTCCAAATCTGTATGATTTTCTTCTGTTGAACTCAAAAGATATTTTGAAAAATTTCAAATATTTTCTATTGTTGTTATTGCATACAGGCTTAAAACAACACAAAGATGAGTAAATGATAAAAGGATTTAAATTTTTGGATGAATTGGCTCTTTACTGTGGTTTCTATTGCGTTTTTTCTGGATTAAATTTTATACTGAAAAGAAATCATCCACTATAAATTAAAAACTGAAGCAAAATACAAGTCAAAAAAATGTTTTTTTTTAAGAACTGTTCACTGAAAGCTTCTTTGGTGAACCAAAACTGTATTTTCTATGCTGTGAAAACCACTTTTAGAAACTTTATTTTTAAAAGTGCATCACAAAACTTTCACCCGTATTTCAGTCAGATTTGTCATTCAGTGCTTATCAAGATGTGAATGTCAACACTTGTGGCTCAGTTAAAGTGACAGAACTACCTGCTCTCTGCCAATAGAGTCCGTGATCCATCCCACACTAAAGGAGACGTGTGAAGGAAGATCTCCAAAGGAACCGTTAAACAACATGCCTTAAACATGAGAAGAAACAGCCATCATTAGCAGCAAAAGAGCAAGTCGTAATTATCAGTGCTTTTGGCTGACTTAAGCCCCAACACACTAAAGAAGAGGTCAGGCAGGAGAACAGACTGCAAAATGGACAATAAACACATATGCCTAATGTGTGAAAACCCAAGAACACTTCAAGCCTAATGAGACAACGTGATTGTCACTTCAGTTGTCAACACTACCTGCAGTCTGTCATTACAGCCACTGACCCACAGTAAAAGAAAGGTGAGGGAATACAGCTGAAGAAACCGTTAAACAACAAACCCTAATCGAGAGGAAAAGACTGGTTTGACAGCCAGAGGGACAAAAAAAAAGATAAATGAAACAAAACTTGTTCCTCAGGGTCTCAAAGTCTTTGGCTGCAAACAGCTACTCAGATGAAAGACAATATTCCTTACAACACTACAGATCTTTGTTGGAATCAGCCCAGCTGTAATGTAACGTTCTATTATTCAGAGTATTTATTTCTTTATAAACATATCTTGTAGCATATGAAAAGAACTTAATAGAATACTCCAGGCTCAATAGAAGTTAAAGGGATAGTTCTCCCAAAAAAAATGGAAATTCTGTCATCATTTATTCACCCTCCACTTCTTCCAAACCTGTATGATAAGATATTCTGAAGGAGTTTGATAAGCATGAAGTTGAGGATAGCCAGTGACTTCCATAGTATTTTTTTTTCCAGTGAAAAAAATAAGGTGTATTTAAGTGAATTAAAAAGCAGAAATGTGAAGGTTATAATTTTATAAAAGCACTTAAATGTGTGTGTGTGTGTGTGTGTGTGTGTGTATTACATAGAAAAAATGGTCTAGGATTTACAATTTTCATTCAGAAAATAAATTTCACAAATAATTTCAAAGAAATGGCAAGTGAATTGACATTTTGTAGAACTGACTAAAACAGTTTTTTTTTTTGTAAAACATACTCAAACTTTATTTACAACTTTGAAAAATCATTCTTTACTGTGTATTTGAGCTGTCATTTTTTTACATTGGTTTTAAGGTTTTGCATTGTTGTCATATAAATGAATATAAGTGCTTTTAAATGTTTTTAAATCATGCATATTATTTATGCCTTGTGGTTGCATTATTGAAACACTGAGCATTTTAATATTTAAAGATCGGCCTCATACACTTCCACTTCCATTGCAGTGTCTTTTTTTAAGTAAATGAGCTACAAGTGGAAATTAATTTTTGTGGTAGCCAACATTATGGCAGAAACACTTTCAAAATTGAGCTGAACTTGTACTGCCTTTGACTGATTTGAATGGGACTGGTAGATTGACATATAGTTTATTGTACAGTACATTATATCGTGCAATATACCTAGCTCGTTTGTTCCCTCGGGGAGTGAATCTGCTGATTGGCATTCACTGAATAGTAGGATTCAGATCCCATAGAATTTGACATGCATGCTTGGTGGTTCTTTTATTATTGCGTGTCAAGACTTGGGAGTGCAGATACTGTAAAAAGAAAGAAAATTTGAATAGTAAATTGAAGGCCGAATCAACAAGCTGATAATTTGGACCAGTTGGTTTACATAAGTATTCTGTCCTCACTCAGTGGTCATGAAAGAAGCCAAATAAGCAGAGAAATGCTGAGGAGGAGACCTGCTGACGTGGGAATCGTCTTTCAGCCCCTCTCCCTCTAACCGATCGGAGGGAAAGTGCTTTGTGCACGGCTTCCACTGTCTCATTTGGATGAGGAATTTCTAAGTAAGGTGGAAAATAAAACACTGATGTAAAATAGGAAGATCATTCCTTCAGATTAGAGAGATGTGAGTCAGCTGTTATTCACGGGTTTCAACAGGGTTTCACCTTTCAGTTCCCTAAACCAGATCCCTCCTCCTACCTGCCCCTACACAATACAGAGGGGTTAAAAGTCTTAAACTGCAAAAAATCTGGGGCTTAATCAAATTTGATGAAAAATGTACAGTGTTTGACAAACGTACGTTCTACTGAAGATTCTGCACTACTTCTAGGTCACTAATCAAACAAGTACATTTGTGACATCTGAAAAGGGTGGTTTGTGCAAAAAAAAAACAAAAAAAGAAAGAAAAAAAGGTTGTTCTTGCTTCTTTTGCAACAGATTCACAAATTCATGCTGATAATACAATTTGTAATGGAAAAAAAAATATTATACAGCCCTATATAAATAATTCTATAAATAAATAAATATGTAAATAAATAAAATAAAATAAAATAAATACACAATTAAATAAACAAATAAATAAATAAAAAACTGCTTAAATAGTAAGGCGTCTTACATACCTATATGTAAAGATAAAAGTGCCTATTTACATTTGTACAAAAAGTTTAGATATTCTTGCTTCCATTTAGTTCATTCTAAATATCCATGTTAATGTTTCTGCTTATTCTAATTAATTTTTCACTTAAATTGTTGTGCTGATAATACAATTAATTATAAATAATAATTAAAAATTATGAAATTATAATAAAATAAAATAAAATAAATGCACTGCTAAAGAAATAAAAACTTAAATAGTTAGGCCATAAATATATTGAAGGACAATAATGCCAAATTACATGTGAACAAATTTTGCTTCCACTGAACTCATTTTGAAATCCATGTTAATACTGTTTATTTTTCTAATTAACTTTTGAATCAATTTGTTATGTTAATAATACAATTTGTAGAGAAAATAAGTTAGAAAAATCCAAAACTTAAGCATTTTTTTTTACTATTTGTATCAAAAATAAATAAGTGAGTGAATGAATAAATGAATACATTATGAAATCTTTATTGGCCCTGTTATATATATATATATATATATATATATATATATATATATATATATATATATGTTATATATTATATATTATATATATATACTTTTCGTTATATTTATTCAGTTAGTCTAAAGCAGTTCAGATTCAATGTAAGGTGGAAAACAATCATTTTAAAGACTTAATGTGTTTCTGCATACAGCAGGACACAAGTCTTTAACATTAGGAGTTTGAAATGTATTTATTTTTTAATAGCATTTTACGTTATATAGAACCATAATGATGCTGCCTACTGGAGTGAATGCCCTATTTCAGCAGCATGAATGTGAAGATTTATGGCCCAGCAGCAGCGCATGACAACAGTCAGCCCTCAGCCAGAGTCCCTCGCTCCCTCCCTCCCTTCCTCCCTCCAGCTCTCGATTCCTCAGGTGTTTATTGTCAAAACACAAGATTCACTGTCTCCTCACAACAAATTGACTCTACATTTAGATGTGTCACTTTGATCTAATCGATTGAATCTCACAACACAGAGAGTGTGCCGTGTGTTGAAAGCCATGTGCCCCAGCTGCCGTTTTCTGCTCTCATCTAGATCGCATTCATGCCTGCACCCTAATGCATATGTGATACTGTACAGAATGCTGTGTTTATGTTGCTTAGAGTTCAATAGAACACTAAAAATGTCACTGATGTGTCACATTGCATTTGGTGAGGGTTATGGGGGGGGGGGGTTACTTTTCAGCTAACAATTTTTAGTTCACAGAATGTTGCAAATGTTTGGAAATTAATTAAAACCTGAAAATAACCATTAGAGAACATTTTGTATATAGGTTCACTTTAGGTTGTTTAAAAAAAACAGCCTGAAGTGTTCTGGAAACAGAGAAAGTTTCTGGAAAATAGTTATTTAGTTCCCAAAAAATCTACTTCCAGAAAATTTTATTAAATTCAATTAATTTACATTTAAATGTAAAATATATATGTAAGGAATGATTGACGACGGGCCGTTGAATTATTAGAAAAATCACCACCTCGGGTGTGCATTATTTTTCTAATAATTCAACGGCCCATCGTCAATTATTCTGCTTATACTATGGTATCCACACCTCAGGACATCGATCAGATGATATATTTTAAGGGATTTGTCCGGTTTTTGTACTTAAATTGCTATTGTGAGTATGATTATTTCTTCTATATATATATGCTCCTGTGATAGCAAAGCAGTCTTCAGTGTCATTATTAACAATTAAATTAAATAAAATTTTAAAAAATTACATTTAAATGTAAAATATATAAATAAGAATAATGCCAATCACTTAGTTATCTCTCTCTCTCTCTCTCTCTCTCTCTCTCTCTCTCTCTCTCTCTCTCTCTCTCTCTATATATATATATATATATACATATATATATATATATATATATATATATATATATATATATATATATATATATAAATTCCTGTGATAGCAAAGCAGTCTTCAGTGTCACATGATCATTTAGAAATCATTTTAATATGCTGATTTGGTATATATATAAAAACACCTAATGGGAATCATATGCTGAAGTTAGTGGATTGTTTTGTGTTTGCTGGGATATTTGAAATACTTTATGTTTTTAGTAAGTCAGTAATAAACATCTTTTCACAGTTATTCAACCGAATGTGATGGAATTTACAAATATTCTGAAAATGATTGCAGACTGTTAATGAAACTGTGCCGCCTCCAATCCATTTAAAGTAACATTAAGATCTCAGTCTTGGCGTCTGTGCATGACAACAGAAACCTCATGATCACCAGGTCATCACAGATTGGCTGATAAACCTGGCATGTGCCGCTAATACACACACACACTCACACACATCTCCAGACCTTAGAGACCTCGCCCTCCCTTCATACACACGTTCCTTCATCTCCATTCACACACACACAATAGCTCCAGTGCTGTCTGGCCTTGTTGAGATGGCTACTCTATTGAGATCCGATGAGCTGTCTCTTGTAAGTGTGCCTTCTGTTTACGGACACATGCCACATCAATGGGCCAGTGTTGTTTGTAAACACAAGGCCTGATGGGGAGATAGATGGGAACAACTTGATGAAAGATGTCCCACAGCCCGTCAAGTGCAGGTGTGGAGAAAACCTGTTGCATCCATCTGAGCAGATGTTTCTGAGGAGATGTTCATGGTCAATGTAATAAATGACAACAGTGAAAAGTGAAAGCAAACGTTCTGCAGCTGTAAAAATGAAGCAACAAGCTTTTTATATGCTGCATGATAAACGGAATTTGGAAATTGCATGAACTGAAGAAGGATTTCATTATCAAATGAATTTACATTTTAAAACGAATGATTATAGCTTATAGTTGAATTCAGTTGTCCATGTCTTTATATACAAATAAGAAATAATAGAAAGAGATATGATTAAAGAGAGATGAATAAATAAATTATATTTACATAACAAATGGTTTCACACTAAATAAATTAACACATATATTACAGATGTATTCATTTAAATACAAAAACAATTCTGCAAGAATCAAGTATTAATAATTCTTTAAAAAATAATAACAAGAAAAAAATACTTAGTTTACACTACATACATACATACATATATATAATTTGTATTCTTTAATTAATAGAAATGAATAATATTAAATATAAAGAATGGCAATTACATGAAATAGATTGTTTTGTAACATTATAAAATGACTTTACTGACATTCTTGCTGAATAAAAGTATTAATGTCTTTCAAAAAAAAAAATTGCTCACCCCAAAGTTTTGAACAGTATACATAATTAAATGAAATAATAAGAATTAATAAATAATCACTTTACAATAAATGCATTATTGAAATTCTTTTATTATTTCACATTATTCATATTTCTGAGTACATCTAAGTCTCATTAAGTGATATTCACTGTTTTGAGTATTTGTGAATGAATGTGGGGTTGGAGCCTTTCTGGTTTCTATTGCTCGTTCATTATCTGTAATGGTTTCTGTCACATCTACACGGTTGCTTGTTGTTCCTTATTTTGAGCAAAATCGCAGAAACCACCCAGTAATTCTTGGAAAATGTCATGTTTATTGATGAGCACACTTCCAGATTCAGTTACAGCTCATGTCTGTGCAAAACTGTTACATTCACCATGACGGTTTTCACGTGTCACAGCAAACCAATGCATGAGTTGCCTAAGGACACTGCTCAGTGTGTGTGTGTGTGTGTGTGTGTGTGTGTGTGCTTGATTTAGTATAAAGATTGGCAGTTCTCACAGATATAAAATTTGTCTTTATGAAGTATTCCATATTCTCTTATACAATAATTACAGTGGCAATTTGCATGTAAATATGGAGGGAAAATTGGTGCTGGAATGAAATCAGGAATGGGCAATTATAATCTTAATTGCCTGTCTAGCTTTACTGAGCTCCTGCCAAAGAAGAAAACATTCTGGGGATTAAGACGACCTGAAGGAAATTCTTTTAAAAGAGATAATACACATGGCATTTGTGCAAAAAAAAAGATTATTAAAGTTCAATAAAAATTAAAAAGCACAAAAATAAATTAAATCTTAAATATCTTAAATGTTCAAATAATATATATATACATATAAAAAAAATAAAAAGTTCACTTCATTCATTTATTCATTCATTTATTTCATAAGTGTCAACTTGTGGCACAAATGCAACCAGCAGTCTTGTTGAATTTCCTTCATCTTGTCTTGTTGTTTTTTTATTTTTGCAGAGGAGATATGTAATAAAACAATTTCTATGAGGTAACGCCTTATTTCTTTATTTTCACCATTTATATAAAAAGCATTTGTACCACAAGGCTTAAATTATATATTATATTATTAATTAATTAATTAATTTATATATATATATATATATATATATATATATATATATATATATATATATATATATATATATATATAATTTAAGCTTTGTGGTACAAATGCAATCACCATTCTTACTTTTAAAGAATTTCCTTCATGTTGTCTTGTTGCTGCCTAATTTTTGCAGAGAAGATGTCATAAAACAATTTCCATGTGGTAGCTTTTTATTTTCAACCTTTTATACTTTGAAAAAAAATATTTATTTATTTATTTATTTATCAGTCAAACAATAACTATTTATCAAGGCACAATCATTTTCATTTATATTGTTAATTTTCACCTGATTTATACCATAAACATTCATAAAAATCTTTACAAATCTTATTATATCATAGCAAAACTCTATAAAATACCAAAGCTAAAACAAAAAAAAGTAAATGTGCCTCTAAGTAAGTGCCTCTAAGTAAATTCTTTACACAATTTTCTTAAATGCAAAAGCCATTTAGCATCATAAGGGTTTCTAAAACAAGGAACAAGCCATCGGTACATGCAAATTTAACATAAAAAAATAAATTCAAGGAAGGAAAAGTCCAAGCGAAACTACACAGAGCGCCCTTTCTTAGCGCAGATCATTGTGTAGGCAGTGAATTGAACATCAGTCCTAGATTACATTAGATATGAACTAAAAACCTCTGAATGTGGCACATGTCCTGCCCCAGCATGCCTCCTTTTCGTTGATTGCTTGTCGGACCCCTATAACCCAGCTCTCTACCCCCATAGATCAGCACCAGTCCCACGGGTTTCCTTCAGGATGCCTGAGAGATGCCGGGTACGAAAACAACACACACTCTCACACCTTCAGACGCTTTTGGCGACTGTCGTGGAGAATCCCGGCTTGTCATCGTCTGGCCAGCATATTAGGTTTACAGAGTGTCAACAGATTTGTCTCAGTATCAATAAATATTCATACCCAAATATGTAATCAGAAAAATGTAGGCAGGACGAATTATGCAAAATCCCTCTGTTGAAGAACAAGGATTATTATTCAGATCTCCTAACTGTCTATGAAATGTGACACTGGAATATGTGATGGGGAAGGCCAGAGAAACGTATTATTTCCAAACACCAGTCCAAATTATTCCTAACTGGGGTCTTTACAAGTCTGTGCAGGTGGACATGCAAACGTCTCATTTCCATATTTTCAGATCTTCAAGTCATAAAGTACATCAAGAACCTGGAGTTACAGCTAAACTGGATCTCAGACATGCATCTACATCCGTTAATGCTGTTTTGCCCTCCTAATGGAGGACTGGGGTCTTCTGTTAAAGCCTGTGGCTACAGACGCAAGAGTGTGATAAATCAGAGCATCACTTTCTCTACCCGTCTGTCATTCGCAGGCACCACCTATACGGCTGGCCGCGTGCCATTTGCCTAACTTCCAAAACCATAAAACTCTATAAAAGACATGCCGTTTAATTTTTAAAAGAGGGGAGCTGCGCTTTGCATGTCTGTGTGAAGCATTTCCATAAAACCCCACTCATTTATGAGAGGACTGGCTTGAAAGTTTTGTAAAGAACCAGTAATGAGGGGTGTTGAAATAAAATGACATGAATTTGTTTTCCATCGCTCTTGGGACATTCTGTATCGTACAGGGAGCTTCTGCACGTGTCGCAGAGATGCTTGTCACTTGCGGTTTCTCATTTGTCACCGGTGGCTTTCTCTTGTTCGACCCGTTAGATTTGAGCGCTGATCTCTAAATGGGAGTGTATGGTGCACTCAAGTGTGAACTGGATGACAGGGCTGACAGGAGTTTATGAACTGCAAAGCTGTTAGAGGTGGAGAACATGCCCTCACAAGCCCCGGGTCGCCCCAAGGCTGTCCTGATGGCACACTGACACCCCAATAACCCGAAACAAGCACACACAATCACGCAAACAAAGGCTTTGGAACATGAAGAAAAATGTCACTGTTATGCAAATGGAGGTCAAGCTGCTGCTTTTTATGAAGATCTTAGAGAGTTGGTGATCTTAAGCCTTACTTGACATCTCGGTGCTCTAAACGATATGCTTCGAATCACTCAAGCATTATAATTCACTGCCCTCTGATCTTTCTATTATATGTCTTTCTCTCTTCTTTTTTCATGTAAATATTTTGCCCTCTACAAAGAGCAATTAAGCATGACAAATAGCCCTTTAATAGTTTTCTACGCAAACACTATGTCTTAAACTGAGCAGTTAGATCTTTTTTACAAAACCCTGATATATTTGATGTTAACTTTTGAATAAACATAATAAATTCACTTTAGTATCACAAAATTGTAACATTGTTCTTTTATATATTTTTTTTTCTTTTTTTTTGATACTATTAAACTTTAAAATTATATATAAAATAAATTAAATATAAATCAATTTTAATATTTTACAGTACTATGTATATTAATTATATATAATTTGGATATATAATATATAAATAAAAATTAAAATTAAAACTCCATATCAAATTCTACATAACATACATAATATAATTTATATTAAATCTGTTGGAAATATATGTTTTATATATAAATATAAAATGTACTTTATATATGTTAATTTATTGTGTAAATATAATATAATATAAAAATATTTTTTGTATTATATTTTAGTATTTTTAAGATTTTCAACATTGATAATAAGAAGAAGTGTTTCTACGGCACCAAATCAGCATATTAGATTTCTGAATTCCTGATGCAATTTATTAAGCTTTGCCATCACAAAATATCACAATAGAAAATATTTCATAATATTACTGATTTTACTTTATTTTTAACAAATGAATGCAGCTTTAATGAGTGTCAGAGACTAACATCTTAACAATACCAAAATTTTGAAAGGTAGTGTAAATAGAATTTAATTTGGAAACGAAATATTAAATATAATTGAAACTGGAAATGGAATTTCTATCCCAAGACAGGAAAATGTATGAAGTTTCTCCTCTCTCTCTCCGGTGGGGCATTACTCTTGTCTGTCACTCCTCGGTTGAAGGAGTCAGTGGGTGCAGACGGTCGGAGGGTTTACCTGCCTCAAGCCCTAGGCTCAGAATTATTGCTCAACAGAATATGATGAAATCAGTAAATCTCCTGCTACACCTGCTATATCACCAGCACCTGTCTGGAATAGAAACTGTCCCAGACTTTAGAGAGAGGGGAAGGAAAGATGGGCCTCACAAGAACATGCGCAGAACTAGAGTTCCAGTAATGCTACAGTTGTACACACAGCAGTGAGTCCGACGTGTTGATTTATAAGAATGATATAAGACATGAACCGTTATAGCTGGCAGGGTGAAGCAGGGTGAAGCAGGGTGAAGTGGGTGAGAGGTGAGGGGGTGTCACAGTGGCGCGTGCTGGTGTTCGAGAGGGGACGGCAGGCGGCAGGTGCATTGTTGACACCCTAAACATGTGCAAGGACAATGCCAAGCCCTGGAAAAGACATTTCGGATAAGATACTGAGAAAAGTAGATGAGCCGGGACCTGCAGTCTCCTGCATTACCATCTCAAACAGCCAACTTTGTACGTTAAACATGTCAACAGAGAAATGATAGAAGAAAAAAATGTGTTGAGATTTATGAGATAAAGACAAAAAGAAATGATAGACAAGGGTATGAAAGAAAACAAATGCACAAATGGTTTTCTCTGTCTTTCAGTTATTGCTGTCTCATACAAGTCCTAAAATCACAGTGCCTTTTTTCTGTGCTGTGTAATAGCTTGACATTAGAACTAGTGTTAAATTAAACTAAAAATCTAGAATTAAATACATAATCGTCCGAACATCTTTATGTATAACTGAAATGTACCTATACGATGCTATTGTGTTGTGGCTAGTTGCAAGGCTGGTGCTATGGGTTTCTAAGTTATTCAGAGTGGGTTTTAGCATATTACCATGTGGTTGCTAGGGTGTTTTTGTTGGTTGCTATGTGGTTTAAATCGGTCTTTCAACCTGTCCAGCTGACAAGTGCCTAAAATCCCTCTAAAACCTGAAGATCAATTAAAACTTTAAAACAGTTTTTGTTTTGTTTTGTTTTGTTTTGTTTTGTTTTCCAGCAGAGTGTTCCAAATCTAAAATTTTAATGATGTTTTGTTTTTTGTTTAGTCTTGTTTCGTTCTTCCAGCAGGGTGTTCCACATTTAAAAATACTTAAAATCCTGCTAATTACTTATAAAGCCCTGAATGGCTGAGCACCTCAGTACTTGAGCAAGCTCTTATCGTATTATAGTCCTCCATGTGTGCTGCGTTCTCGAAAATCTGGCAAATTGATAATAACTAGAATATCAAAATCAACTGAGGGCGGCAGATCCTTTTCCTATTTAGTGCCCAAACTCTGGAATAATCTACCCAACATTGTTCGGGAGGCAGACACTCTCTGTCAGTTTAAATCTAGATTAAAGACCCATCTCTTTAACCTGGCTTACACATAACACACTTACACATTTCTAGTACTCAAATCCATTAAAGGATTGTTAGGCTGCATTAATTAGGTCAACTGGAACTGGGAACACTTCCAATAACACACAATGTACTTGTTACATCGTAAGAAGAATGGCATCTACGCTAATATTAGTGTAATAGATGTTCTGAGTGACATTTACGTTAAAACACGGCAACATTGAATGTACGTGTGTGGCCTGTTTTGAACGTGAGTTCTCAGTAAACAAGTAAGCTTGCAGAGTATGTGTCTGTTGTTCATCTCCCCCAAATCTCCCCCAAGGGATTTACAGTCAGTGAATGCTGTGAATGAAGCAAAACTTTTTCATAAAAGAGGAAAAGGGAAGTTTAAGGGCAGAGATGATTCTGAAAAAAGGAAATACCAGAAGAGGGAACAGAGACCAGAAGAAAGCAATAAATGTTACAGATGTGCTGGGAAACATTCTGCTAGAGACTGCAGTGTCAAGAATGAGAAGTATCATGGGTGTAACAAAATCTGACACATTGTAAGAGCCTGTAGAAATAAAAGAACAGCCGGACAGACACAGTATGTGGAAGCAGAGAGTTATAACTAAAGAAAAGAGGATGAATCAGAGTTATTTGGTGCATATACAATATTCACAACCTCAGATGGAAAAAAAAGAACTGTGGTGAATGTGAAATTGGATGGGAATGCATGGGGGACAGCTGTGTTGCTGATGTCAGATCTGTCATGCAAGGAGTTCCTGTCACACTTACCGTTAAGCAAAACCAGCATGCTGCTAATTACATATTCAGGTGAGAGAATTCCATTGCTGGGATCTGTAGATGTGCCAGTGCAGTATGAAAAGCAAAATGTGACACTGCCATTGGGAAAGACCAGCTGCTGGTCTGGAACTGGCTGGAGAAAATTCAGTTAGATTGGCCAAACATTTTCAACGTGGAGAAAGCTGAAGTGTCCTCTGACCCAGCAGTGAAAGCAGTGTTGAGACGACACACAGAGGTATTTTCTGACAAACCAAGCACAATTAAAGATTTTATAGCAAGTATCTGAGTCCGCCCTGATGCAACACCAATCTTTCAGAAAGCTAGACCTGTTCCTTATGCGTTACGAGAAGCGGTGGAAAAGGAACTAGATAGACTGGAAAAAGCAGGCATAGGATCCAAAAATGAAAGAAGTGACTGGGCAGCACCAATCGTAGTTGTGCCTAAAAGTGATAAGTCCATCTGCATCTGTGGTTACCATAAAGTCACTATAAACCAGAATCTGGAGGAGGAAACATATCCACTACCCAACACAGAGGATTTGTTCGCTAAACTGGCAGGTGGAATAAAGTTTAGTAAACTGGACTTGGCGCATGCTTATCAGCAATTAAAACTGGACCAGCACTCTGAGAAATATCTTACCATAAATACAGACTGCCAACAGTGGTTAAAGATTGTAATGGGGAAGAAGGAAGTGTGTTCTACTTTTCCCAGTTGGATGATCTTTTTCGGTGTCTGCAAGGGACATAGCCCAGGCAACACGGAAAGAACCCACACTATGCAAAGTGTGGGATTATACTGTGCATGGCTGGCCCAACTATGTGTCGTAGGAGATTTTGAAACCGCACTTTACACAGAGACATGAGCTGTTGAAGGACCAAGGCTGTGTGTTGTGGGGAATGCGTGTTATAATTCCACCCAAATACCGATCAAGACTAATGGACAACCTACGCCATGAGCACCCGGGAATCTGCAGTATGAAGGCCCTCGCTCATAGCTACCTGTCGAGGCCAGGATTAGATGGCTGCATTGAAGAGAGAGTGAGCAGTCACCTGCAGGAGAGCCTCTTCATCCGTGGAGATAGCCTGAGAGGCCATGGCAGAGGATCCACATCGAATTTGGATTCGATTTGGACTCCAAGGATTGTTTGCAGCTTATGGGATACCAGAGGGGTGGTCTCCGATAATGGGCCACAGCTTGTGTCTGCTGAGTTCACTGATTTCCTGAAGGGAAATGGAATAAAACACAAGTCCCTGCCTATCATCCGGCCTCAAATGGTGCTGCAGAAAGATCTGTTCAGATACTTAAACACTCACTTCTGAAAAATGTTTGTGAAAAACAGGGTAAGCAGATGCTTTCATTCAAGGACAGATTGGCAAATTCCTTGATAAGTGGAGTACACCTCAATGATATTCTGCTTAGATATGGCTTGTTAATATATATATATATATATATATATATATATATATATATATATATATATATTGTCCACTGCATGAAAATTATACATATGATCACATAGATAGAAATGTACTTGTGTACTCACATGACTTGAGGAACCGTTTGTGCCAACATTACAATGAGTTTTGTACTGAAGTTTAATACTTATGGCTTAAGGTTTGTTCAAACAGCAATAGTAAAGCTTACCTTAGCAAGAACCCCTAATTAGTGGAAGTACAATGCAGGCAAACAACATCACATCTCTGTAACTAAAATAATTTATTACTTGAATTTTCCATTCCTTTGTGTTGTTTATCCTCCAGCGCCCATATTAAACACTAGCCACACTTTGAAGTGTGTACACTAAAACATGGCTGAACTCTAAAGATTGTTTGGTAAACTCATGGCACTGGCTGTGTCACCATCCCCCTGGACACAGGTGACTCATGTCAGACCCCGTCCCGCTGTTTGGGAGTAAATAGGCAAACACATGGCCTGGAATGTGGCTCACAGGAAGGACATATGTATGTCCTTGTCACATTTTTTCTCTATTAATGCAGTTTCTTTGCCACCAAGATCTCTATCCATTAAGAACAAATATGCAGTTCAGTAGCCAATGCCTGTGTCCGATTACACAATTTTAATAAACATCAGTGTGTATCCCAGGCACCAAAACATTTCAAAAAATCCATTCAGAATTAATTTGCATTTCCCACAATGACTCTGAAAGAAAAAAATCAGTATTGCTTATCATTGTTATTCTTCCAGCACATACGTTTCTCCAAATAGCTCCTCAGACCTGGTGGACTAATTGTGCTCCTGGTCCCTCAAAAGACAAGAAAAACGTATAATCCAATACAATGATGAAATGTGAAGCAGAAGTACTTGTGTTATCCATGTCTTCCATGCTTGGTGTCTTTATATGTCTTTATCATGGAAGCAGTGGCGGTAGTCTCAAGCGTCAACCATCCAGTTCTCAGGTTTTGACAAACTGAGGGACTAAAACCCTCTCTTGTGCTTTTATACATGATTTGGGAGAATTAAGTGCCAAAAAACAACAAACATCATGGGAGTAAGAGCATTTCAGTATTAAATATTTAAGATGTCAACACTGCCTGAACAAGCCCCAGAATCTGGGCCTAGAGAGACGAAAGAGACAAGCAGTGGAGTCTGTTTATCAGTTTCAACACCTAACACACACCGTGTTGCTTCACCAAACAAAGAGGCCCTACTCTTTTTATGATCATATTCTATTACAGTCATCAGTTTAAAAAAAAATGAGCATGATGAGGTATATCTATTATGTCTTGATACAATATAGAGCATACAAACAATGAATTTCAGTGAGGAGTGTGTGAAGGGGTTGGTGGATACTAGAAGTAACCTTCCAGTTTCTGGAAGGACAATACTGCCACCACCTGGATTTTTGGTAAACCCACTGTTATGTAGCGCTTTCTTTTACATTAGTTTGCCAAACTTTGCTTCAGTCCATTATTCAGACGAATTTATGTTCTACTTTATGGGCAGATTATTCTAGTTTTTATAAGAGGAAAACAATGTCTCTACAATACAAAGTAGGCATAATATGTACATAAAGGAAAAATAAGAGAAAAGACAACTAGACAGACAGACAGACAGATAGATAGATAGATAGATAGATAGATAGATAAAATATGCATTAGTGCCATGTTATATGCAGAATGCCTTCTATCTGATTTTTCCGAGTTCATAGCACTGTATTTTAAAATTAAACTTAATAGATAGAAATTTGCAAAACCAGCTAAATCAAGACCAAAGAAACCAGATAATGTGAGACAGTACAAAAAAGAGAAAAAGTTTATTTTGACATCTCTTGGAGCTCTCTGGGGTCCACTGCCCCAAAGCAGTTATGAAAAATAAAAAGCAAATCAATCAATACATGAAGTATAACAGAGATCAAGAGTGTCAAACATTGAGAAACACAACAGACTGAACAACAGCTCCATCCACTGTCCGGTGACATGAACTTTACACAACATCACATTAACTGTTATTTTCCTTCTGCTAATGAAGTCCACAAAGAATCCAGAATTGGTTTCAGTCTCTAAATGACAAGACAGATGCACTGGTGAACATGAACACCATGCAAAGTCACCCACAGCCATTCTAACTTGATTTGACATATTCACTCATTCTTTAAAAATTAAAATAAAACATTCAAGTGTCCTCAGATTGGTTTGGGCAGAGACGTGACTTCCTCCAGACACTCATCATAGGCTTCTTTATATTCATCATGTGGTTTGATCATGATAACACAGGTGGGACGCTTCGACCCAGCTGATGAGCCCAAATCCTGCGGAAAAAGAAAACAAGCACATGAGTATTGTAAAACTGTACTGTATTTGATTTAGAAATATTGTACGGAGTTCTGATGAACTTACAACTTTAGATGGCACATAAGCATAGGGCATGTTTCTGTCTTCACACATGATTGGTAAGTGACAGTACACTTCGATGGGAAGAGTGTCTCCAGCAAACACCACAATACTACAAGAAAATGTGTTAAAATAAACATTAATGTGGACTGAATGATGCTGAAACATGAGGAAAAGAAACCTCGCCTTACCCCTTCTCTCCTTTGTTGATAAATTTCTGTACCTCTTTCACTCCTCGTCGGATCTGTTTGACTTTAGCCGCTTTGTAAAATAATTAAGAACATTTTAATGAATACCTGAATGCAAGCACGTGGCTGTTTCTTTAACGATAAAACAGCCATATTTAATGGATTTTATTCAGATTCAAATGTGATGTAGCTTAGTTATAGAAAACAGTTTTCGAAACACATTTTTACCTTTTTTGACGCACTTGTAGAGCTTTTTGCTTAGTTTACGCGACGCAAGCGGGTTTGCGATTGGGTTTACATTAGCTATTAATTCCTGATAGGATTTCTCGGTTCCCCCGGTCTCCTCTTCGACAGGTTTCTCCTTCTTTACCTTCGTCATGTTTTGTTAAAATCTGTGAAACAATCTTGAGTTTAACTTGAGGCCGATTTTTCTGTTGCTGGCGAACACACGTGCAGAAACGCTAACCCTACTTCCGGTTAGTGATGTGTCATGCGCAAAAGATGCGGCTCTGAGAGCCGATGCTTTGTAGTGAATCAGAAGAGCCGGCTCGCATCGAGTGAGAGCCGGCTCCCAGTTTTTTTTCCTTTCGCCGCTTACCTCAAGGCAGAACTTTGTTTTGATTGGTCAGCAATCGCATCGCGGCCAATTAGATGTGAGGATATGGGATCATAACATTATGTAAAAACAGAGAGGAGGGGGGGGGGGGGGGGGGGGGGGGGGGGGGGGTGAAGCAGGGCAGATAATCACAGAAAGAAGAAATAGGATCAGTCCATCAAAGCTGAGGCATCTGTTTTTTTTGAATGCCAATCTTCACTGAGGACATTAATACTGTTTGCTTGAGTTTGGTTCTAGTTCTGTTCTGTGGATTTATTTGCTGTTTTGTTGTTAATTTGTGCAATAAAATGTTTGATTAAAATATTAAACAAAACAAACAAAATAATGGTTTTGTAACAAAATAAATGCACAAAATTAGGCAATTATAAGGATTCTCATAAAAATACTGCACATGAAAGGGTTTTCAACACACAAACCATTAATTTTTGCAAAGTTATGGTAAAATAAAGGCCTACAAAAAAATCCTCAATTAAGAGCCGTTCGGGAGTCGAAAGAGCCGGCTCTTCTTTGGGAGCTGAGCCAAAAGAGCCGGCTCTCTGAAAAGAGCCGAACTTCCCATCACTACTTCCGGTGTGGTTTTTTTCCACACACACACACACACACACTGCAGTATTTCGCGGCACGAACTGTGAGCAACATTTGCAAACACTGACCCCTTGTGCACAGAATGAACAAATGAGGAGATTTTATTCAGCCAAAACATCAGCCTTGCACACATACACTCAAAACGAATCGTCTGCAACATTTACAAAGAATACTTCTGTAAAAATCTTAAGATTAAAGAAAATAGCTTACAGTCTTTCTTTTCAGCTACAAAAAAAAAAAAAAACTATCAGGGAAACCTATTACAAACCTAATAAATACATATAAATACTTTTTATGTTCATTTTATCTCCCAAATAACATTCAGTTCAGTTCCACTTTGGATACACATAAATCTTATGTGCATTTCTCCCATCAAAAAGAGAAATCTTTTAGCATTTGTTTTGGGTACTGGTGGCCTATAACACTTACTTGTGACATTTCACAACGGACAGACTTTCTGGTAATGTTAAAATAACACTCTATGCATTAAGATTAGTTTAACATGACTAATATGAAGTAGAATGAACAGTATATTCTTAAATCAAGATCAGAGAATGCTGCAGACATGGCTGTTCATTGTTAATTCATGATACCTACTTCATTAACTAGTGTTAAACATATACAATCTTATTATAAAGTGTTACTTTCGTATAAAAGTCGTTACTGCTTTATCCCTTAAGCTCCAAAACTACTAATCACTTACATAAACCACCATGACAAGGGTGTAAAGTGCATTTTCGGGGTCAATTTAACACTATTATTCTTATTACACCACAAACGTAGTGTCTTTAACACACACACACACACACACACAACAATAATAAATCTTTCTGAACATTAAACGGGCATTGGACAGTCTGTAAATCGGGGGTTCAAAACTAAACAAAAAAAGACAAAAAAAAAAGCCTGATTAATCTGTGTAGATTACACAAATTATAAATACATATAAATAACCATTACTTCAAAGAGTAAGTCAAAAATGTAGTTGTCTAGAGATGTAAGAACAATACACACTAAGAGAGAGAGTGTAAAAAAAAAAACCTAAGCATGAGAGGACTGAACTAAGGCGCTGTCACTGCTCCTGCGTCTTCACAGCTATGCCCACAAGGGCATGACGAATGGTACGTCCATGCAGCATGTAACCGTCTTGCTTCACCACAGCTATGGAGCCAGGCTCCACTCCCTCTGCTGGAGTATGACAGACTATTTCATGCTGATATGGGTCGTAGGTGGATCCCACGGGGCTCATCTTCTCCAGTCCATGCTTGGTGAAGATGTCCTGCAGCCGTCCCTGTATGTGTGCCATGTATTGTGTCAGCTGCTGTGCTCCATCTCCCTCCTCAACCTTCTCCAACAGGTCTGCCACCTCCACAATGTCACGGCAGAAACTCTGAATCCCTACAGGAGGAGCGTAATGTTTCATGTAACGCTGCTTTGATAATGCAGTGCGAACAGGTATAATGTGTAGCTAAATTAAAGTAGGTTACCAAATAGTTTGGCGTCCTCAACAAATTTCTGTGTTCTTCTTCTGACATTGTCTGAGTCAGCTAGGGCTCGTTTGTATCTCTCCTGTGAAAAGAACAAAACGAGAGTAATAATTACCATAAGAAAAAAAGAAAGAACAACCAAATTACAAATATATCACTGATTAAAACTAATGGCCATTGTTATAGCAATTAAAGGGATAGTTCACACAAAAATGTAAATTCTGTCATTTATTACTCACCTTCATGTCGTTCCAAACCCGTAAGACCTACGTTCATCTTCAGAACACAAATTAAGATATTTTTGATGAATTTTGAGAGCTCTCCCATGGACAGAATGGATCCTACCATGATCAAGGTCTAGAAACGTAGCAAGGAGATCGGCAAAATAGTCCATGTGATATCAGGGGTTCAACCGGAATTTTACGAAGCTACAAGAATACTTTGTGCATCAAGAAAACAAAAATAACAATTTTATTCAACAACTTGTCTCATCTGCAACATTCGTATGTGCATGGATACGCTGTTTACGCTTTGATCTGAATGTAAACAGCGTATCTGCATACGGTGCTGCTGACACAGAACAGCATACGTTGTTTCTGTATGTGATGCTCTCCAAAATGCCGCTATAGGGTGACGCAGAGACGACGAATTGTCGATTAAAGTCTATATTTTTGTTTTATTTGCGCACAAAAAGTATTCTCGTAGCTTCGTAAAATTATGGTTGAACCACTGATATCACATGGATTATTTTAACGATCTCCTTGCTACGTTTCTGGACCTTGATCATGTTATGATCCTTGCTGTCTATGGATGATCAGAAAGCTCTCAGATTCCATCAAAAATATCTTAATTTGTGTTCTGAAGATGAACAGAGGTCTTATGGGTTTGGAAAGAGATAAGGGTGAGTAATTAATGACAGAATTAGATTTTTCAGCGATTAAAACTGTGTAATTACAAAGTATATGTGTACAATGCATACTTAATATTCACTAAAATGGTGCATTATCAATAAGTCAATGAAACTGAGCACTGAAAATGCTCTCAAAATGACCAAATACTGACCGGGTCAATGTAGCAGTTGATAATTATCCCTCATTAATGCTGCATTTACTCCAGAATACCGTTTAAATATATATTTAAACTCTAAATGAGTGTTGTTGTTGTTTTTTAAGAAATGTGTTTGGTTTCTTACAAAGCAACAATAGCTTACAAATACCCTTTTTCCACCAGAACGGTTCACGTCCTGAAGCCGGAGTCTGTTCTTGGCTTGAGGAACGAATGATGATGCAATGCTGGTACGTGTTGTTTACCTGACTATAACCAGTCAAAAAACAAACAGTGCTTGTCCTGCTGTTTGTGCGGGCAGTTCAGCACTTCTGTTTAGGTGTTCATAGTATTTGAAGTGATTCTAGCATACTGGCAGATTGCATAAACTGCTGGTACTCTTATCTGTTCTTTTTGAAGATAAATTGAAACCGAAGGTATTCATTTGCTCTTTCGCACGTCTCGCACAGAGTGAAATAGTGCATCATTATTACATTGCTCAACAAGAATGCCATAGGCAGTACTAGCATTTCTCCACCCACCAGCAAATTTTAAGGGCTTGAGTCGAAACGATCTTTCCAGCCCAGAACCCCCCTTTCTGCAGTGTAAATGCTCAGAGTGGTTTGAAAACAGGTGCATGCTGGAAACCCACAGTGGAACCATGTTGGTGATGGACAAGAAATAAAATGGTACCGAATGCGAACTTACTGTGAGGTCGTGGACCTGCTCTTCCAGTTTTCTAGCTCTCGTCTCTAAGGTCCTGACATGTGTCATAGAGTGACTGTGGTCTTCATCTCCATCGTCACCATGGCAGTCATCCCCAGCACTATGATGTTCTGCTGCAGTGCTGAAGAGGCCTACGACAGACCTGGAGGAAAGAAAAAAAGAAAACTGTTGTCAAATGCTCAGAGTGATCCCCACTTCAGAGTGTGCTTAATCTCATCAATGAGATCATTAAACAGCTGATAAAACTGTTACAATATTCCACAAGTAATTTACATAACTCGAGTTCAATAATTAGCATCTTGTGAAGTAAAAAGTAAGAAACTAATACATCATTAAGGCGTTTTACCTTTAAACTTTCTGGCCAAAATGCAAGTCTATAATCCGTAATAAATGCATTCTCCAATGAAAGTTAATCCCCTTTGTCCTTTCCCATCAAAATCCACCAATAACCTGTTTTAACATGTAAACAGTGCTTAATCTGTGCATTTTTCACTCCTGATTCAGAGGAGACGACATTAAAGAAAGTAATTTTATGGATATTTTTTCCAGAACCAAGAGTTTCGAGTTAAAAAGGTGGATTCTGGATGAATTCCTTTTTTTTTGCTTCAAAACTGATAAACAGGAGTCATGTGGATTATTATGTTTTTATCAGCTGTCTGGACATAATAAATATTACACGAACAGAGTGCATTTGACCCTAAAATATTTTTCTATTTTCAAAGCTTTAGTACATTTAACTTTAGTAATTCAATAGATATAAAGGCCGATCAAGCCCAAACACTACAGTCCTTGTAATGCCACCGCAAATTGTTTGGCTTGAAGTAATTTGCAGCCTCGTTTTAGTTTTATCATAACCACAACTTAAATAAAAAAAGGAAATGAATTAGCACAACATGTTCACAATTTACCTAAAAAAGCAAACAAATGACTAAATCATGGGATTTATTTATACTTTTCATGTGCGGCCACACACACATTTTATTTTACACAAAAAGTGTTAAAAAATATTAAATAGATAAATAATTTGATATGTAATGAAAACTATTTGGGTTACCCACTATATCTTCACTTTTTAATGAGGGTTAAATTAGATCCAAATGATCACAGATGGCTGCAGTTTCTTGGGACAAATGGAGGGTTAATTTGACCCGTTTACATCGGTATGTGCCGCGAACAAAGAGAATCCACAGGAATGCAATAAAAGCCATTCATCATCACGAATAATTACACGTTTAGTCCGTTAAACAGGTAACGTTATAGCTGTGAAAGTAAATGAGCCGCAGGATTGATGAGCTAAACAACGGAAAGTAAAGTTTTGAAAACACGAAACAACCCCTTATATAGAAAAACATCCACCAGAGGGCTTGCCAATGTAACTTTGATATCTGATACTGTTTTAATACAGGTTGTTAATAGTATTGTTACATTTAATAGCCCGTAACTAAGAAAAGACAAAACATTAGAGCAAAACACAGATGTGATGTTAAAGCTGACAGATGTGATTGATAGACAATCTCGCTAAACAATTTTAAAAAATACCAAACGACCCACGATCGACGTGTTCGTCGTTTCTGAACAATTTTAAACTCGTCTGGGTTGTATTTATTGGTTCGAGTCCCGCTAAACCGTTAACTCGCTCGCTAGCCAGTTAGCAGCGAAGCTAACCCCACAACACTTTAAGCGGTTAAAATGGCGATAATGTTAACAAAACTCTGTTTTTCTCGTATTATTAGCACATTTGTCTGAATATTACGCTATGAATCCGGCTTTACCTGTTGACTGCACTTGGCGTTAACCTGCACAAATCGACGGGATATCTTCTCGTTACGGACAGAAAGCGCACGGCCATTTCCTCAGGAGCTTGTGTGGTGGTCGGGACGGGAGCGCGTGACTTACTCGACGAGTCACTGTTTAGAATCACTGAGTCGATTCACTAAAACGACTCTGAATCTCGCCATCCTGCTTCTGCAAAGAATTCCAATCCTGCATATACAGCGAATGTATTTTTCATTATAAAACCATCAGTTCAGACGGGTGTTTTTGTTCTTCTGTACTGTATTTTACTGATTGAACGTTTTAGCAAACACACGATAATCTGCTTCAGGGGGCTGTAAAGCTTTTGTGCCTCAGGCAAGGACCACCCAGCTAGACTCCCAGCCTGCTTAAAGACCCCCTAATATAAATGTTAATTTTATTTGTATAAAGAAAGAAAGAAAGAAAGAAAGAAAAATCAATACTTAACATTATTAATGCTGAGAACTAAATGTGAATTAATTTTGTTTTTTTTAATGAAAACTCCCCCCTGCATGAACCTGTTAAATATTTGTTTGATAGATCATTGATTATTATATATTAATTAATGCTGGTAACTCAATGTCCTTTTTACCCAGTTCACAGTTTTTAGAATCAAAGCCCATTTTAGTTGTCATTATTACAGTGTAATTCACAATTAAATAAATAAAAAAAATTGTTTAAACAAACAAACTCCAACAAAGCCATTTTGAACACACTTTTTATTATGAACAGTTACCAAGATGTTGCCAAAAAAAATAAAAATAAACAAACAAACAGTTCTTTAGACTGGTTTTATGTACAAAATAGAAATAAATAAATCTGGAAAATTAAGTGCCCTAGTGTTAACAAAAGGGAAAATCCTTTGAATGCAGTTCAGTTTCACATAACATGTAAAAGAGAGAGACATTAACACTGTATCTCAAAACAGCACAGCAGGAAGGCCACATAAGTATCCTGTGGTATTATACAGTAAGATGTGAAAAGACATAAAACACAATTTTCATATAATTCAGGCACCTATTTTAACTCTTGTATTAAACAAAGGGGTGTCTATAAAAACACTTTTGTTTCCTGAACATTCCCTCATCCCTGCCATCTTCATGCAATTTTTTTATTTAACATTCATTTTTATTTACAGACTACAAATACGGTCAACTGTCCCGTGCATAAGTGCAGTGTAGTGGACAGACAGGATGATCACAGATGCAATCTCTTCTTTGGTTAAAAGGAATAGTTTAACCCCGCCAAAAGAATGCTGAAAATGTACTCATGCCCTTGTGTACTCATGATGTTCACTGATGGACTGGAGTCGTGTGGATTACTTGTGGATTATTGTGATGTTTTTATCAGCTGTTTAAACTCTCAATCTGACGGCACCCATTCACTGCAAAGGATCCATTGGTGAGCAAGTGATGTAAAGCTAAATTTCCTCAAATTTTATTTTACATCTTGGATGGTCTGAGAGTAAAAGTTTAGCATATTTTATTTCTGGGTGAACTATTCCTTTAAAACTCCAACCAAAGCCACAGATCCTCAGCCTCCTCTGATGACAATGTTATAATTACTTCACTTTCTTTGACTCCCATTCCTAATAAAAATAAAACAGAAAGAACAGAATACAACAGATATTATCACATTTATAAATCTCAATCATCACCATAAGTTCTGAACAGTGTTGGGGAAAGTTAGCTACTTTTAAAAGTAATGCATTACTCACTAAAACGAAATGTGATACTTAGTTACTTGGAAAGAAATGCGCTATGTTACTAACTTTTTCTCATCTGGGCTGGCCTACTTATTTGTTTTTAATATAAAAGGTTATATTTTTGGCAAATGTAAAATCCCTTTTGCACTAAAAGTGAAACGAATATGCCTTAGGCTGAACGAAATGTAAATTCACATTTGTAAGTAGAGAGCGCCGCTCAAACAAATCTTTCAGCTGTGCTGCTATTCTGAATTGCATGAAGAAAAGGATGCAGGAGAAGAAAGTACAACACTCTTCAGCGATTAAAAACAATGTTTTTCTAAAGTCATTTTTGCTTATTATTATGGTTGATTTGGATCAGATAAGGTCAGTAGCAAAGACACTGGTTAATAAAATGGGAATAAATACATAAAGGATATTTGTCATTTAACATATTTAAATAGGGCAGGTTCACATCATATTCTGAGTTTGCATGTGCAAGTGAGATGAGTAAATGCATGTTCACATTTGAAACATTTTAAACATGTCTCTGCACTTACTCCCGATTTCTCTCAACATAGGGACAGGACAGCTGTCAGTCAATAAATGGGAAAACAAAGTAACCGATTTTACTTGTTTTAAAAAAGTAACTCAAATATATATATATATATATATATATATATATATATATATATATATATATATATATATATATATATATATTTTTTTTTTTTTTTTTTTTTTTTTTTTTTTGTAAATGCATTACTTTTCTAGTTATGAAAAAAAGTCATCTGATTACATAACTCGCGTTACTTGTAATGCGTTACACCGAACACTGGTTTTGAATATTTCATTGAATATTTATGCAACTGTATACCTTGGCTTTCTGCATGACATTTCCTTTGGTGGATGCATATATCGATGGGGGGCGTTTCTTTATTTCAGATGCACAATTGACCGGCACAGTGGCACCATTGTAAATATCTTCCTTTTTTTTGCCTGGAACCTACAGGTATTATGATATGAATGAATTACATTATAAAATCAGGTTTGTCTGAGGAAAAAGCATATTAAGAGTCAAGAATGCAGGTACCTTAATGGTGGGTATGCTTTCCACAGGCGCCCCCAGCATTCCTCCAGTCAGAGACTTCTTCAGTTTCTCCTTCACCTCCGTAAGTCGCAGCTCCAGGTCCACTCGCTCAGCTTCCCTCTGACGGCAGCTTTCCTCCAGCTGGGCCAGATGTTGCTCCATGGCTTTCTGCTGTTTATCTGGTGCACACATGTACAAAACATATCACATTAAATGAACAGCTCCCATCACTGAGGATATTGTCAGCAGGTGGCGCCAAATACTGCAAAAATTGTGACAAACCACCTTGCATGTTATTAATTAGCACTCAAACAAGTCAGTTCTCTCACCAGTTGCCTTTTTCAGCTCTTCCTTCACCACCCTCTTTTCTGAGCGCAGCGACAGCAGACTCTTTCTGATTACTTCTTTTTCTTTCTCAAGCTGCTCTTTCTCATTGAGATACCGTCGTGCATCTTCTTCTGCCCTCGTCTTTCCATATTTACCGTAGTGATTCACAGCTACAACAAAACATAAGATAAAATTGGTCATAAATGGCAACTTATAAGAATTTAATCAGTAAAGCTATGACATATATATGTATATATATATATATAGAGAGAGAGAGAGAGAGAGAGAGAGATTGATTTTCCAGTGGAAACAACTTACAGGAACCGTGTCGCTTCACTGTGATCTGTGTGTCACCCTTGGCTGTGTCTACACTGGACATAGAGGAATAACGCTTCAGTTTAGACTGATTTTCATCTACCTGCAGGTGGAAGAGAGACAGAGTAGAGGGAAAAATGAGGAGTAATTACAGTTTGTGTGGAAACACTAACACAATGCTTTCTGTAAACATCCAAAACTCTTGCCTTCCAGTATGATAGTATTTACTTCAGCATTACACAATGTGCTTATTTAAGGATTTCCTGAAAAGTTCTTTTTTATAAAGGAACATGCTTGCAATGACAGAACATTTGTAGGCTAGCTGACTAGACATAACAAAGTCAGCTGCACACTTTAACCTCTCGACAAAGAAAGTAATGGTGCTACAAAAACATTTTAGGAAGTAAAGCAGAGAATAAAACAGCAGGACATGTTTGTTGCTGCCTTTCAGGATAATTCAAAAATTAACTATAGAGAGAGAGCTGTGGTTAATCATGCAAAAGTCCAGAAACAACACCCAAATGGGCTGAAACGTTCTTTTCAAATGTCCAAGAATGTACATCGTTCAAATGTTTGTGGTCAATAAAATTATTAGGCCTGCTAATAAGCAGCTAGTTAATAGTGAGAATTGGTCCCTATGCTAAAGTGTTCCCAAAAAATGAGATGTATTTTTAACTTAACACCTTACCAATATGCTTTCATAGGGAACTTCGTCGTAAGTCCGTGGATCTGTGGAGGTGCTGCTAGAGGAGGTCGCCCACCTATGGCAGAAAAATGTAATAAAACAAGAATTAGCAAGAAAATACCACAAATCTGAGTGAACGTCTTTACACATCCAAACTGGAACAAGCTAAACACCCGTCATCTCTACTCACAGAAAAGAGTGTCGTGCTGCGCTCCGGATGCTGCTGATGGTGTCCACATCCACATAGTCATAATGCAATGCCTCAGGGGTGGTAGCGCTGCCTGCTTCAGCCAACAAAACCCCCAGCCAGCGGCCCATCTCCACAGAACAGCTCGCCTGAGGTGCATTGTGTTACAAAATTACACCTTTTTTAATGAAAGATCTCACAATGTAACAGAGATCCATTTTATTACCTCCAGGGCGGCTATTTCTGTGCTCGCTCGCATGATGCGGAAGGCAAAAGGATGTTTGGGTCCAAGACCGGGTAAGACGTCTACACCATTGAGGGCTAATGCACTAACATGGGTGTGAATGTCCCCTCTGTCCTTATGGAGATACAGAGTCCCATTTCTCACACAACACCAGCGCTCCTTCCAACACTGGTTGACCAGGACATTCAAGTAACCTAGCAAAAAATAAGAAACTATCAGGAACGTCTCAAAAGATCACTAGCTGAAGGGAAAGTGGATTTATGTCCCCTCACCACAACGGGGATTGTCATCCAGGTGGGAAAGCGTGTTGGTTTCACCCGGCAGGGGCGGCTTCTTCTTGGAGAAACTGATGATGCGGTTGATTTTCTTGCCAGCGGCTCGGCTCATAGATCCAGTCAGCTCAGAGAATGTCCCTTTTTTGCCCTTCCCTACAGGAAGAAGCACAGGAAGCATCATAAGAGGATGCATAAAGTGCAAGGACAAGACACGAAACAAACATTTGGATTCTTTTGCCTTTGACTTCCTTTGTTTGCAACATTGAGGAAAAAACAGCATATTTAAGTCTAACTGTTTCTTGTGGCAATGAGTTTTCAAGTGTTTTTACGCATAGTTTGAATCAAGATCCATCTGTAACACTTGAAAAGTGAACTTGACGAAACCAGGGATGTGCGCTGTTGAAATCCAGAATTTTAAAAGGGCCCATACTTAGTTTAGAAATTAAATAATAATTAAAAAAAAAAAACTTTGGATGATACCAATAAGTCAATAACTATTTGAATGTGTTGGCTGATAACTGATAAATAGCTGAATGGTTAATTATATACTATTTTGTCCAAATAAGTCATTATTATACATTAAAACAATATTAAAACAATAAAATCAATCATTTAAATGTTACAAGTGAATTTAGGGATCAAAAATACGTTTCCACGCTTTTTGATGTGAATGAGTTTCCATGACTTTTTCAATCATTTACAAATACTAAGTTATTAATAAAACATTTTTTATTCATTTTATTCAACTTAACAAAACTAGGGGTTCACACTATTAAAAATCTAGATGACACCAATAAACATAAACTATTTTTATGTTTTAGGTGAAAACTAGTAAATGGCTGATATTAAAACTTTATACTATTTTGTGTAAATAAAAATAAAATATATAAATCAATTCATTTAAATTCAACTGAATTTAGGAATCACAATATAATATACAGTATGAAAAACATATAATCATTTTGAGATTTGCTAAAAAATTACATTTAACATTTTTAATGCATTATTAGTCATTAGAAGACAGGACATGCACAGATAGTTTCAATATTTGTCCAATAATGATAAATAAATATAAAATTCTAAAATCGGCTGATATTACATAAAATTACCAATTTAATGTGTATGCCAATACAAAACCTAAAAAAAAAGAAAAAAGAAAAGAAGGATGTGACATACCAAAAGGGACAAACTTTAGCCTTATCAAAGACACAGGAAGTACTGCACAGGGCAGCCACATCCTTCCTGAGCTCCTAATGCCATTGTTTCAGCGTGACATCACAGAACTAACAAGAGGAAACACTCTACACCTGGAAAACCGACTCTGACCCCAAAAGCATTCACTAATCAAAGAAGCTGATCGATTGTGTCCATACCGTTCTCACAGATCTCACGGGTGACGTCTCCATTGGCTGCGCTGTCAGAATCAGAAGTATGTTTATCTGGTGACATCATCTGCAATGACCAAGTAACAGACAGAGAAATTATAGGGATCACCACGCTGGTTATGCTCATGTCAACAATGTAATCAGTATAGGTTAGCCGTGTAGTGTACTCTGGGCTACAGGATGCTAGTAAACTGTTCAGCCTTACCTTATCCAGCTCTAGTTTTCGCAGTATCATCGGAGAGGAAGAACTCTCTTTTCCATTAATGCTGTTTGCCAGGTTACTTACTTCCTGAATGACCTACACAGAGTTAACAGAAGAGAGTCATGCAGCTAATGAAAGAAAAGAAAATCTGTCAGAACCAGATTTATTCTGATACCATGACACTATAAAATCTGAAAACAGTCAAAACATTAAAGTGAATAAGTTTACAAGAACGACTGCTATGTACAGTGATCAGTTTTAGTGTGTTTAATCCTTGATCCTGATTGGTTTTGCATAATGAGCCCTAAATGCTGTATAATTGTCAGAGGAAAATTACTTCAAGAGTTCCCACGCTTTTCGTCATTTATGATAACCAACTTACTAATAAAAACTAAACCTATTAAAAATATTTTATTAATATTCATAAAGCTAAAATAAAATAAAATTGAAATACAAAACTTATACATGTGGCCAACTAACTGAAAAATTGGCAGGGAATTAAAAAATCAAAAAATATAAATAAATTAAAGGTACATTTTATATATATATATATATATATATATATATATATATATATATATATATATATATATATATATATATATATATATATATATATATATATTATTATATATATATATCTCACATAAAATAACTGAAACTTGTTTTAGTTTGCAAAAAGTCATTATATTGTGTCATATATTGTGATGAAGCACCTTGAGCCAGCTCTCGGCCTGTTCTTTGCTCTGTACGGCCAGCACTAGCGCCTCTCCTCCCGGCATGGAGAATCGAAGCTCGTGCTTCTTGCGGCGTCCATCTTTAGGCACATAGATGACATTGCAGAGATTCAGGGGGAGGTCAACATGTGGAGAACGATCTTTGGGATTCTTGAAGCACTGTGGAGAACAAATTCTATGTTTAGAGCTTTGCCGAACTGACCACCTTTTTTTAACAATTCCAGTGCGATTCACCTGAAGTCTGTTCTCGCGAATTATTGTTAGCTGCTTAGCCCATTGACCGAAGCGTTTCTTGCGAAGCAGGAATGCACATTTGCGGCAGTCTTTCATTTGACCATCTGGACTCTCCTCTGTAGGCCACTGGTGTGTCCTCTCTCTGCCTTTAGCTTCCTCATCCTCTTCATCGTAGGACTCATAAGAACTGCTGAGTGCATCTGAATCATTGTCTGTTGACATTAACAGATATTAAAACTAATGTAGCACATTTTGACAGGCACAAGCATAACAAACAGCACAGGTTCCTTACAGGAGTTTTTGCTGGCCCCGTTCAGACGAGTTGTTGGGTAATTGTTGTCAGCATCTTCATAATAAGCATCCTCTATTGAGTTTGGAGGGCTGGAGTTACCTGATAAATAAGCACACTGTGTTAGGTTTCATAAATGGCTGTTATTGTGCCTTCTTAGGCTTGAATGTGTTTGCACTTACTGCGGGTAGTTATATACTGGGGCGCTGTGCCCGGTCCGAGCGGGACGGCTTCTTCATAGTAATCATCAGGAGGAGGTGTGGTAGGAAGGGGAGGAGGTGTGTCTGTGGGACTCTGAAAAAAAAAAAAAAATTATAAATTCAAATGTGCATGCTTTAAAATAAAAGAAAAGAAAATGATTTTTTTTCTGTCTAAAAGACTCTTATATTTTTAATTATTCTCATTTGCATACATTGACTGTGAAAAGTGAATTTATTTTCACATTTATTTTTAGTTGCTATAAAAGAAGCAATGTAGACTAGTGCTCAAACATTTTGGTCATTGGTCAGTAAGATTTTTTAACATTTGCATTTTAAAGATTGCATTTGTTTGATTAAAAATACAGTAACAAGATTTGTGAAATGTTATTATTATTATTATTATTTTTTTTTGAATATATTTTAAAATGTCATTTATTTCAGCAAGCCATGACTACAGTCTTCAGCATCACATGAGCCTTCAGAAATCATCATTTGATGTTCAAGAAACATTTCTTATTATTATCAATGTTGAAACTGCTGCTTAATATTTTTGTGGAAACTGTGATACAGTTTTTCAGGATTCTTTGATGAACAGAACAATTTTATTTGTAACATTACAAATGTCTTTACTGTCACTTTTGATCATTTTAACACATCCTTGCTGAATAAAATGACTATTTTTTTTTTTTATTCATGTTTTTGTATTTCATACATATTCTTGTACCGATTT
Organism: allo-octoploid hybrid of Carassius auratus x Cyprinus carpio; assembly: GCA_024542945.1. Taxonomy (NCBI): domain Eukaryota; kingdom Metazoa; phylum Chordata; class Actinopteri; order Cypriniformes; species allo-octoploid hybrid of Carassius auratus x Cyprinus carpio. The sequence goes on from CM045070.1 coordinate 15,402,215, forward strand.
TGTGGGCGAGTGCTTGGATGCCTCCTCTTGCTCCACATCCTTCATCTCTTCAGGCGAGTCCCTGAGTTCCTGCAGGTCACAGTCTGAGAACAAACATCAAAAGTGAACAATTACAACACATGCAATTCATATGACATCCTGGAAATATGATTATAACAAACAAAGCTGCCATTCTTTCTGCTATTTTTAACAGCACCTACTAAAAGTATTTATGTCTAACAATGTTTTAGGCACAAACGAAATTCAGAAAAAAACAGAATTATTAGCACTAACGAACTTTGAGTAAACACAGCAATAAACTCACCAAATTCTTCGAACAATGATTCAACAAAGCTGGTACCATTTCCATAGAGAGACGTGTTCATGTATATAAAGTCAGATCCATTCACTATGAAATAAATAAACATAATTGAATTAATCTGCAATATTACAAATGTGATTTACCCTTCATACATAAATTCTTATATGACATACAAAACAGAATGTCAATCATAACATACACTTTATTGCTATAATTAACATTTTTAGGCTCTCGTTTTTTTAATTAGTCCTTTTGCTCAGAGTAACTGCACTCTCAGAAAAAAAGGTACAAAAGCTGTCACTGGGGCGGTACCTTTTCAAAAGGTACACTTTTGTACCTTTTAGGTATTAATATGCACACTTTAGGTACTAATATGGATCTTTAAGGTACCAATATGGACTCTTTAGGTACAAAGGTGTGCTTTTTGTAAAGGTACCGCCCCAGTGACAGCTTTTGTACCTTTTTTTCTGAGAGCGTATGCTTTCTGCTATAATTCTGAATGTGTGAATCTCTTCAGCGGGGCCTTGGCCAAGAGTTCTGCTCAGCTGTTATTATGTATTTGCTGCTCGATCTCACCGGATGGCTGCAGCTGTTTGACCAAGTTTCTGACCACACTCATCTTCTCTGCCGTGGCTGAACTCACACTCTCGTTCTCCAGCAGCTTGAGAAGCAAACTCAGCTCCTTCACCAGGTGCTCCATACCTGCAGAGATTCAAGACAAGGGCAGGATCAGAAACATGTTTACAGAAGCTTGCATGGGAAAATCACTAGACTTTTGGACCCTGTTTCATTTATATACATCAGATGATCTAAATACTTTTATATTAACTTTTATTTATTTTCTAATCGTGTAACTAGGAGTGACTGGGCATTTCCATTCAGCTCATTTGACCTTTTTAAAATCTTTCATGAGGCAAGCCTCAGCTGTTGGGCATCTGATTTCTTTGGCTGTTTGTTGAGGAAACCTTGCCAAAATACCAAACATGATATCCTGAAGGTTTAATGCAATAAACAAGCAAAGATAGGGGTATGACCTCAATTGATTTCTTATGGTAGTGCTCTTCCAAATCTGTGCATGGTGAACAATAGCTGCACTGTTATGAATGGCCTGACAAACACAGGAAACAAGAAACCCCCTAAAGAGAAACAACATTTTTAGAAAGTCATTCATGTATATAGAGCTAGTCAACAATGCACCAACATTTATAATGGTTGTCTAGGTGCGGACATATATCTCATTATTCATTTTAGAAAGAAAACCAGAGGAAAAGTAGCTTGAATTTCTGGCCCTGAAAAATATAGTTAGATGCTGGTTTTAAAATGCTGATTGACATTTACTGGTGATTTAAAACTTGTGTTCTCTTAAGAGACTTTGAAAAACATCATTTTTATAATGTTATGAGAACTGATTATAAATAAAATTTCAGCTTGATAATATGCAATAACAATTCCAAAAAGGAAAAAAAAACAAGAGGGTTGAAAAAAGGAAAATACTATTAATAATTAAAAATATTTATTTATAATGTAAGTTTAAAAATAATGTAACTATTTAAAATAGTTTAATAATTTAAATATTTTATTTGTACAAACTGCATATACGTTCACTAACAGTTATCATAGCCAGATATAACCTCTATTTTTCTAAAATGTGCTATTTCTGTGCTCATTTTAAAATGACTTCATGTTATTTTCAATACATTTTTACGTTCAAAGTGAGTTTGAATGTTCACTGAACCTTCTGAAACTAAAATATGTATGTTAAGGGCGTAACATTTTCTGTCACACACTTGAGACATTCGGCCAATAACAACACACTGGATAGCTGGCCAATCAGAGCACACCTAGCTTTTCAGAATGATGAGCTTTGTAAAAATCGACGCATTTCAGAAAGGCGGGGAATAGAGGAGAAACAATAATGTACAGTATGTGGAAAATAATGTGTTTTTTTAACCTTAAACCGCATAAACACATTACATTACACCAAATACACAAAATAATGTTCTTTTTAGCAACGTCATATGACCCCTTTAACGTTCTGAGAATGTTATTAAAGACCAGAGAACTTTGAACAAAGGTTCTATTAACATAACTGGAAAAAGTTTGTTAGTAACTTTAAGAAAACTTTGCCAAAGTTCTAAGAACGTTCCCTCTTAGCTGGGAAACAGATTAAAGAGATCAGTCACACATCTTTCATGCTAGGGAATAAAAAGCAGTGGTAAGTACCTGACAACTCGATTCTTTCATACAGAAACACATGTAAGCACTTCACACCACGCCCGGACTCTGCTCAAGAGAGATGGGATGGGAAAGAAAAGCCCCTTTTCAAGGCTACCTGCCACACATTTAGCTTTGCTGATCTAGGAATTATTATTCTTGGCCACAAGTAATTACTGCAATATGTGACCTTCCTTTTGCATTTGCCCTGACAGAGTTTTTTTTTCTATCTGTCTGGCCCAGATCAAAAAACCTGTTACATAGCTCATGATGTTTCTTTTCTAGACCCTCACCGCTCTAAAAACAATCACTGCTTTGAAGCACAGGTTGCACACCGCTAAGCAAACAGGGGGAATTCAAAATAAAGGATCTTTTCTGAGCTTGCACTTTTATTTTGAGGATAATCCTGTTCATTTAATATTTCTGTGCGACCTACAGTACATGTAACAGAGTCCATGTTAACCATAGTAATGATAATATAAATAGTAACTGAAAATAGTGCATTTAAAAGCTGCTTAGTAATAATTAGGCTAAATATTAAACAATATAGTCTACATTAAATATTACATTTTAGCATTACTCGTTACTTATAATTTGTCCAGTGAGGATCAATGAAATGTATGAAGAATGTAAGAGAACTTGTGTCAGCATATTTACTTAGAGGGCTGTAAAAATGTGCTCTTTAACAAAACAAAAAAAAAAACTATCCTGTGTAAGATGATGCAAGATAAACAGTGGAATGAGGCCACAAATGTACTTCAGTGGCTGAAATGAAACTGAAAACAACACCACTGATTTCTATTAATAGGTGACTTTGTGTTGTGCCATTTTTAAGGAATACTATATTTCACCCAAAAATGAAAATTTGATGTAGATGAGTTTGTTTCTTCATCTGGAGAACACCAATGGATCCTCTGAATTACACGATGGATTTATTTCTAACAAACACGCTGCTTTTCACTTCACAAGACTTTAATTGATTGTGGATTATTATTGTGATGTTTTTATCAGCTGTTTGGACTCTGATTCTGACGGCACCCATTCACTGCAGAGGATCCATTGGTGAGTAAGTGATGTAATGCTAAATGTCTCCAAATCTGTTCTGATCAAGAAACAAAAATTGCTTCCTAATTTGCATACTTATGCACAATTCTATGCCATTTTTAGTGTGCAGAGACACAGAAAGCAAACCAATTATTTGCTCACTGGTCTCAATGGCTGAACGAGATGAGAAACCCACCATTTTCAGACCAAACCAAAACTGAGCTGGGATGTGCTGAGGAGGATTTTTGTGAGCTCTTTACTTTCTCAGTTCATCCTCACTGGTTGTGGATCAACTCTCTCTCACTCACTCTCATTTTCTCTCTTCTCCGTCCACCATATTACTCTCCACAGTCTATAGCTAAGAAAAATATAAATTGTAAAATGTATTTTAAAAACAGAAATACATTTTAAATACTTTTTAGAGTTTAAGCTACAATGGGAACTTTTTCTGAATAATTAACTTCCTTATTAAACGGGAGAACCGGGAGAAATTTGTCAAGTGGTAGAGATTTTGGACTATCGTCTCTATTGTGGTTACATGCTCACATGATGTTGCTGTGCTACGTGGTCACAAAAACATATTGTTTGCACATGTTTTGTAAGCATTGTGGTTTAAAAAGAGGCGCATGCATGTGAAGACAATGCTCATAGAGAGAGTTATATTTGCCGCTCAGAAGGCCTTAAACGGTTAATTACACACACTTGTATGTGTCAAAATGCCTGTCTTTGCAAGTATCCTTGTAAACACAGTAATTTAGGTCTTAAGTGAAAGCAAACAGCTGATAAAGAAAACATGTAACAGTATACTGGATTCGGGCAGCTCTTAAAGTGACAGCAGTCTAATATTCCTGCTATCTGTCATATCTGTCAGAGAAAATCTCTCACTGCCCTTGACTAAATCACTTTTGTAACTTTAATATGAATAAATAGATATTTAATTTACACAGTAAAGAATATGCAGCATTTTATACATTTGATTTATTTATACAATGTAAATTTTTTATTTATAATTCTATTATTTTTGTCTGTTTTATTTAGTGAAAAAAAAATGTATTGTACACTTTATTTTTACTAAATTTTATATGTACTAGTGTATGTTTTATTTAAAGCAAAAATAAAATGTATTGTGAAATATAGTGTTACTGTGAAATAAAATTACTCATATTGTGATTTAAGATTTTAGTTATATCGCCCACCCCTATTAAACAGTTGTAAATTTGTGATCCTTCTTCCTCAAATCCAAAACCAACTAAATTTCACTTTCAAATCTTAAAGAGTGCAAGATCTCCAAAAGGCATCACTCTAAATCACACAGCCAATGATAAGCTATCTTTCAGCTGTCTTTTCAGTTTGCTTAATGTCCAGTAAACTCCTCCTAAGAGTCTTCCTCTCTCTCAGAGAGCAGGAAATG
>CM045070.1:16617184-16874684 GCA_024542945.1 allo-octoploid hybrid of Carassius auratus x Cyprinus carpio
TTCAAAACACAGCACTGCCTTCACCACCAGCTCTTTCTTTCCATCATTCAGTAGTCTGAAATGTACCTAATAGAAAGCAGCTGTCTGATGCGCATCATCAACCGTCTTTCTCTCTTCCTGCCTTTCTTTTTCTGTTTAATCAGTTTGCAGAAAAAAATTTCGGAGGTTGATGGTTCATGTGGCAGTTCGTTCTCAAAAAAAAAAGGGCTGGATATAATGCTGATTATAAAGAGAGAGGTGCATTTCACCAAACAGAGATAAACAATGGTGCAACAATAGTAGTTTACAGGTGTTGTCACATGTCCACCATCTGGTTTCTCTCAAAAGTGTGGACCAAATTTAATGAAATGCTAATTGTTTGGCTTTTTTTAATGCTAGGTACATGGAGTACTTCCCTTTACCCTCCAACACTAGCTCAGATTTCTACTTTGAGAAAAGTGCCAACTACTTCGACTCGGAGGTCGCGGCCCGGCGAGCAGCTGCTCTTCTGCCCAAAGCCAAAATCATCACCATTCTTATCAACCCGGCTGACAGAGCCTATTCCTGGTATCAGGTCAGTATCTGTCTGCTCATGTGTCAACCAATCACATCCAGGGTCAGTCAAGGCCATGATGCCTGCTCTGGACAGAAGATTAGATCTGCAAATGGGAAAAATATGTAATTCGGAAGGAATTGTAAACAGCGTTGTTCTGCTTGGTCTGATAGGGCCCATGTTTTATACTTTTGCATGTGGCTTTTGAATTTTTCCCAAAAGCCTGCTTATGTTAGTCAAGGTAAGTAGTTTTTGCAGCAGCAATATGCTATTTAATTTCAAAAGAGCATGAAAAGTTATGGTTTCCATTATATAACATTGCAACGTCAACAGTGCTCTGTTGTAACTATATTTGGATGGTAAGGATGGAAGAAGATGGTATAAAAATACATTTAGCAGCTTATACAAATAATAAAGAAATTATGCTCATTCCTTCATGCTGAATTTTATTACTTGTGTGAATTTGGAGTGATTTGTAGCATGTATGGCCCACTTCAGGTCCCTCATAGCATTTCAGTTAAATTGAGAACTTGATTTTGACTTCTAAAACTCAATTTCTTTTTTCATGTTCATCTCAAGCATTATTTGATAAAATTTAGAATTCATAGTTGCAGTTATGGTGGCAAGGCAATATACTGCCTTTAATCTATTAACATCTGTATGTTCTAATACAGAAAAAGTAAATACAGGGCCTCTGCGTGTCCTTAAAAAGGCTTTAAATGTCATAATTTGTGGCCGTGTCTTAAATATCTTGGTATGAGAATATATTATGCACCATATTAATTAATCATGTGATTATTATGCTTCAATAGTTTGTGATTTAAATATGAGCGCTGCATGTTTAAAATTAAAAATGCAGCACCTATTGTGCATTCTGTGGACTCAAAATTACAAGCTATGAAGACCATACATTTATGGCATTGCATATGATCTAACTATTAATGAATAATTAAAATTTACTTTAGAGGTTTGTATATTTTATAGGTTTGAATTTTATATTTGAGTCTCACAAAGAATTTAAAAAAATGTATAAAATACATAAGAAATGCATTAAATCTGGTTATTATTGGTATGTTGGTTTACACAGTTATCTGTATTGTGGCATCTAATTCATCATAAACTCTTTTTATCTCTGCTTACCCCATCAAAGGAAAACTCAGAGTACTCTACCCTGAAATAAAATGCACTTCATGGGGTTTAGCTACTTTTTCACAGCACTGTATTTTATGTATGTATCACTAAATTGTAACTATTCATTTGCTGTTTTCTAGCATCAAAGGGCTCATGATGATCCTGTGGCTCAGAAATATACATTCCATGATGTCATCACTGCTGGGAGGGATGCGCCCATCAAACTGAGGGTCCTGCAGAGCCGTTGTCTAGTGCCCGGACTTTACGCCACACACTTACAGCGCTGGCTCACACACTATCACCCCAGTCAGGTATTGAGCGGAGTTCATGCGTGTCCATATATTCACTTGTCAATTGAGGATGTTTCTATGATTTATGTTAACCGGTTTGTTTCTTTTCAGATCCTGGTCCTGGATGGACAGATGCTGAGGACAGAACCAGCTTCAGTGATGGACAAAATCCAGAAGTTTCTAAGCCTGACAAACACGCTCAACTACCACAAGATTCTTGCGTAAGAAGCTTGTCCCTAAAAGTTTCTCATTTCTCTTTTATGATTGACAATTAGAAGTCATTAATATGCAATACATTATTGAGCACCTGGAGTGTTTGGTTTAGAGCTGCTTTGAAGTGTTTCACAGTAGTCTCCTCGTCTGTCAGGTACACAAAAGTGCTTGTTAATTCACTGCCTTCTGTACCACCTCGTGAAAACTCTTCACTTTAGTCAACCCCTTCCACTTGTCTCTCTTTCTCTCTCTATGCGTCTCATTCTGTACCACATAATCTCATAAGCAGTAACATCTGTCAGCCACATCTCCCACTGGACAATGAAGATGGTTTGTCCTGTGGCAGCCTCTCAGGAGGCCTTGCTGTGCACCATCTGTTTGTTATGTTCCCTTTTGATTAGGCTGATGTTGAAACATTGCCCTGTTTTTGCTGCCTGTCCTTCATTTTGTCCCTTCCTTCCTGCTGCAGGTTCGATCCGAAGAAGGGTTTCTGGTGCCAGCTGCTAGATGGAGGGAAGACCAAATGCCTGGGGAAGAGTAAAGGGAGGAGATATCCTGACATGGACGTTGATGTGAGATTATGATTCTGGTTTATATTCCTGTTTTAGTTAAAAACATTCCTGTCTTTTGGAGGTTGTTTGGCATTACAACGGGTGTTGGTAGACAAAGGGGAAAAGGAAGCTTGTTCAGACATTCTTGGTATATTTGACTCAAATCCCTTCAGTTTTCATAATCTCAGTAGTAAAAACTGCATAAAATCATCTTAAAATCAGATTTTTAGCAATACACTACCATTCAAAATGTTCGTCATTTTTTTTGTTTTTGAAAGGTTTCTAATGCTCATAAGTACTCTATTTATTTTATCAAAATGCAAATAATAATAATAATAATAATAATTTTGTGAGAATTTCATGAGATGGCAAACAGATTTTTTTAGCAGCTATTACTCCAGTCTTCAGTGTCACATGATCTATCAGAAATCATACTTATATGATGAAACATTTCTTATTATCAGGGTGGAAAACAGTTCCACATGTATTTGATGAACACATTTATTTGAAATAGAATTATGTAAGAGTGTAAATGTCTTTACTGTGTCTTTGGTCAATTTAATGTGCCATTGCTGAATAAAACAATTATTTTTATCATAAAAATGTATATTTATTTGCACATAAATAATTAAGACATCACTAACAGATAAAGTAAATATAATGAAGTATAGTCTTGATATTTCACAAAATGCTCTTTAGTAGACTTTAGAAGTTCATTTCTTTTGCAAATACGAGCTGTAGACGCTGATGTCTTGCCTGAGGACGTAAATGAAATGCTACGTGACATTTTTATGACATCTTTCCACGGTTGAAAAACTAATTGCGCAATTACGTGAGGGGTTATATGTTCATTCATGTTTATTTCGCATTAAAACTAGTAATAAAGAGGAAGGGATGATCTTACTCGCGCACCGTGCTGCCGTTAGAACTAATGCGTTTATACAGCAATTTTTTCTTCTTGCCCCCCAAAAATATATATATAGCCTATTTTTGCCAAATTCTTGTTAATTCATGGTCATTCAGACTGGTGTATTTTCTACAAGGGCTCAACTTCAGTCAGATCTTTTAACAGACTATGATAAAGAGAGGCTCAGTCGGATGCTGAGGACCTTGATGTTACCTTGAGGCTTCTTGGCAGACACATCAAAGTTAATGAGGGGTGAAAGAACAGGCTGATGTGTTGTGGCTTTGCAGACGCAGTAGCAGCACTCCTGAGAGAAAGAGCTGTACACAGAGCAGGAAACTGTAATTTAATACACACAGTCACAGCAGTAGCTTAAGGTTCATGACCTTTTCTAGCCCGGAGGTGTTTGCTCTAATATCCAGTCAAAAATATTTAGCTTTTAAACATAAGAATATAAGCCATTTTAAAAGTAGATGAGTGATGCTGATGATGTTAAAAGGAATGAAGATGTAATGCTTTGTCTTTGATGTCATTGCCTAGTGGTTAGTGCACATGCTTTGATGTACATTTCCTTTCCACTCTATATTTCCCTGTCAATAAGTGATAAAAAATAATCAAAATATAATTATAGAAATTGCACTTTAATTGAAATTATCATCCAATAAAAAATACAAATGTATTCATGTGCTCAGTGTATATATATATATATATATATATATATATATATATATATATATATATACATACATACATACATATATACACACACACACACACACACACACAGAGTGTTGGGCAAGTTACTTTTAAAAAGTAATTAATTACTATTACTAATTGCATCATAAATATTGTATTTAAATTACATTACTAATTACTCTGTCTGAAAAGTAACTTAGTTACTCAATAAGTAACTTAATTATTCAAATCGCTAATTAGGCTACATCTTAAAATATATTAATATATTAACTATAAACCTTAATAGAAATTAAACTCTTTATTCTTTCAATTTGAGTCAAACATAGAATAGTTTAGCCTTTTAGCTTTAAAACAACTGTAATACTTAAACATTTTTATGAAAAAAAAAATGTAACCCTCTTTGGTTAACAAACAGAAATACTCTGAATAATAACATATCTGAATAACAAAAAAGCTTAAGAAAAGTTAAACGATACATTTCAGTTTGGCAAGATGTTCAGGAAAAGCCCAGCTAGTAATCCGTACAGGTTAGGGCTGCGCGATATCACCTAGTTTTTCAGAGAATTATGGCTCTGTGAAGTGAAAGCCGCTCAATCTGAAAGCAGGTGAGGCTGATTTACTGCTAATCACAGGACTGTGTTTACTGACGAGATGCACATGACAGTCGAATGCGATTAATTGTTTATATATATATATATATATATATATATATATATATATATATATATATATATATATATATATATATATATATATATATATAATGTTTATATGTGTGTGTGTGTGTGTGTGTATATATATATATATATATATATATATATATATATAATATGCATATATATAATATGCATATATATATATTTATATTTATATGTATATGCATATATATATATTTATATGTATATGCATATATATATAATGCATATATATATTTATATTTATATGTATATGCATATATATATATATATATTTATATGTATATGCATATATATATTTATATATATATATATATATATATATATATATATATATATATATATATATATATATATATATATATATTACTATTTTTAATGTTTTTCAAGTCTCTTCTGATCATCAAGCCTGCATTTATTTGATCAAAAATACAGAAAAAACAGTAATATTGTGAAATATTATTACAACTTAAAATAATAGTTTTCTATGTGAATATACTTTAAAAAAAAAAAAATTTATTCCTGTGATGCAAAGCTGAATTTTCAGCATCATTACTCCAGCCTTCAGTGTCACATGTAACATCCAGTCTATCACATGATCATTTAGAAATCATTCTAATATTCTGATTTATTATGAGTGTTGGAAACAGTTCTGCTGTCTAATATATTTGATGAATAAAAGGTTAAAAAGAACTGCATTTATTCAAAATAAAAAAAAATTCTAATAATATATATTCTAATAATATATTTTCTTTACTATCACTTTTTATCAATTTAACACATCCTTGCTGAATAAAAGTATTGATTTTATTTTTTAAAAAAAAGAAAGAAAAAAAAATTACTGACCCCAAATTACTGACCAGTAGTGTATATTGTTATTACAAAATATTTATATTTTAAAAACATAGCTTTTTTTTTTTTTTTACTTTTTATTCATCAAAGTATCCTAAAAAAGTATCACATGTTCTGAAAAAATATTAAGCAGCAGAACTGTTTCCAACTTTGATAATGAATCATCATATTAGAATGATTTCTAAAGGATCATGTGATAATGATCCTAAAAATTCAGCTTTGCATCACAGAAATAAATGATAATTTAAAGTATAATAAATTTAAAAACAATTATTTTAAATTGTAATAATATATCACAATATTACATTTTTTTTCTGTATTTTTGATCAAATAAATGCAGGCTTGATGAGCAGAAGAAACTTCTTTCAAAAACATTAAAAATAGTAATGTTTCCAAACTTTTGACCTGTACTGTGTGTATATATATGTGTGTGTGTGTTTAGAATGATTTTCAGGTTATTGCTTATATTGACATTCCATACTATTTAGTATAAGTAAATTAAAAATCAAATGCCAAACTTTTGAACATCGCAACATTATAATGTACAGTATGAAAAAATATTATGAGATTTTTTTTAATTTGCTAAAGATTTAATTAGCAAGATTTTATTAAATTGAATTTAAATTTGTTAAAGTGTTTTTAAAAATCCATTTTAAGTGAGCATCAGATAATAGTCAAGTCACTTTGGATAAAAGGGTCTGCTAAAGGACTAAATGTAAAAGTCAGTCTAGTCTTAATGTAAAAATAAAAACTCCATAATAATGCCACATATAGTTTGAGCATGACTTTACATATTGTGCGTTTCATATTTGCAGAAAAACTGACCCCATCCTCTTCCTCCACAGTCCCGGACCTTCCTGAGAGAGTATTACCATGAGCACAACATTGAGCTCTCCAAGCTGCTGTACAAAATGGGCCAGCCGCTGCCTAGCTGGCTTAGGGAGGAGTTGCTCCACAGCAGGTAACCTGAAGAGGGGGGTGGGGACACACTGGTCAGACTCGGACACCCCTCCTTCTGCTCTTGAGGGGACTCGCCCTCTTGTCCACTCCTGTAAGCCGCCGGCCACAGTAGTTGGTCAAGTCTCCTCCAGCGGCTTTGTGGACCTTCAGTTCGGAGAACTGAGTTTCTAGAGGACAAGACAGAGAGGTAGAGAAAGATGCCCTTAAGTGCGCTAGTGGCTCTGTTCCGTTTTGGAGAACAGTGGTGTTCCCAGGATATAGCCCTGGGGTACACCCGCTACTATCCTTGGCTCTTACATGGGATCACAACGGGAGGCTTCCAAAAGACATACTACTTGTCTGGTGTTTTGAAGTACCAGGAAGACATAATGTCAGAACAAATGGACATGCAATATGGGAGAGGAGGGCACATATTTCTTTGAGCTGTAGGACATACACAAGTCCGCAACAGAAAAATAAGGGCCAGGGTGATACCTTAAAGGCAGACTTTCTTTGTTTTCTTGGTTAAATATTATTTTAACACTCATTTCATGTGTTGTGTTTTACAACACAAGGCTGTTCGCCTTGTAGTTTCATATTTCTGTTTTAAACGTTTTTTATTTCATTGGATATTAAGCCCATTCGTTACAGATGCACCCTCCGGGCTTAAAATGTGACATTTAAAGGTGAAATTTCATTACGATGTATTTATGGCTATTAGTTGCGAATCCACAGGACAGCTTAATAATGTGTGATAAATTGTGGTACTAAAACACAGATAAGCTACATCCATATTCAATGTGACTGTAAATATGAAACTGTAAAAAAGCTGGGTATGTTTTTGGCCCGTTATATGTGCAGTAACTGCCTTAACGCAACTTAATCAAGCCAATTACGGTTAAATTCACTAAAGTATACAAGCTGATGTGTTTTGACAGGCCTCAAGGGGCTGATCTTTTTAATTTCAATTCGAATGATGAATGTCGAGAACTGGACCCGTGTGTTATTTTGGCAATGGCATTATATCACAAATCTCACTGGAGCGTTAAGTAAGGGTATTGCAGTTTTAATAGTGATCCATAAAACCTGTCCACCGATAATCCTTTTATCACCTTTTTTTATCTTGTTTTAATGAATGTTTGACCCTTTTTCTGTTTTTATGTTATTTGTTTAGCATATCACAACATCTATTCACTTTTCATTCAGGGTTGTCATCAGAATGTGTCCAGGAATGTATCGTCTCTGCCAAGAGACCATTTTAAAAGGCCATTTTATATGACTTGTGTTCTGTGGGAACTGTTGACTGCTACTTGAACCATATGAATTACACCCATGAATGTAAGCAAGGATGCTATATAATAGACACGATGCCTTTTCAGTGGCAGGCAGGGGGATCCACGGAAAGCTCCACAAAGCCCCTTACCCCAGTCGCTGGGGCTGAATTAAACCACTGCGCTAATGGATTTCATTTCTCTTGCTGCTGAAATGAGAAGTCATTAAACGAACCCAAATCTCATTTTATGTATAACATAAAATTAATTGGATTTAATTTCATTCCCTTCTGTTTTTCATTCATCTTTGAAAGGTTTTTGTGCACTTTCTAACTTACTTCCATGCACAATTACGTCAGACTCACTTCATCTAGCATATATATCAGTGTCCTCTAACAGCTGTGTGCGTCTACATTCATTTGGCGTTTCAATTCAAGTGCATCCTTTGGTCAAGCATTTTCATAACACTTGTGAGTTCTGGAAAAAAAAAAGGCACCAAAAAGTACAAATTGAACTATGTTTGATGATTAATCACCCCTGATATTCCCTGCTTAAGGATGGACACTTGGGAAGGGGTTTGGCAATATTACAAATGGAGAACTGACAGTATCTCAGAGCGTTTATTTTCTATAATACATATTTTATTTGTAAAAATTGTACAACCTTTAATTTTCTTCATTGACCTCAAAGTGTAATGCTTGAGAAGCACAATGTTTGTGTTGTTGACCAAGGAGTGGAAAAGCATACAAACCATATCTTGTGTGTAAGGATATCACTTCACACACAGATATGTGCACCAGTCCACAGGAAGACTTTTGGGTCCACAGAGCATTTTGTATTACCAGTAACTTTTACAGATAGTTTTACTTGGTTTTGGTTAAAATGCAAGTAGTTTACAATTGTGTGCGGTACAGAACCATGCACCTTACATGCTGCTCTCGGATTCGTCATAATCACACACTTAACCTTCTTTTTATTGATATTATCATGTTTAGTATTCCTGCTCCCAAGCCCACAACTGACATCTAATAATGCAATATCGTGTTTCCTGGTAAAATGGGAGGTTTTGCACCAAGCACAAAATTGTGTTTAAATAAAATGTGTCGCAGTGTACAGACCCCATTTTTTTTGAGTGAATGGAACAGAGAGAGATTATAAAATATGAATGAACTAGTAAGGTTTTTTTTTTTTTTTTTTTTTACATCAACCACACTCACACAGACATGCAGAGAGTCCCCATGACTTTCACACTGCCAATATTGTGCTTTCTGTATCATAATGAAGGGTATGAATAGATGGAATAAAATAACTGTAAGGTAATAATCATCTGGACTGTACAAATAAACCTACCGTTGTTAATATTTTTTATTGTTGGTAGCCAATATTTTTGTGATTAATTGCAAATAAAGAAACCACTGTCTTTTTAGTTTTTCTGTCTTTATTAACAAGCATCACCATAAACTTTTTATCATGTAACTGTTTTTAAAGTTACAAATATTTTATTTTTTTATTTATTACTATTATTATTTCACATAGACATTCTTTATATATATATATATATATATATATATATACACACACACACACATACACATACATTAAAGAATAGCTTTTGTTAAGAAGGAGACCACTATAAAAAGGTACAGACTTGAGTACAGATCAAATAACTATTACAGCAACAATTTTATATCTCTTTGAAATGGAATGATTATATATTTTACACAAATTCTGTGGCTTTGGGCACCTTTATATGGATGTAATTTTTCCTAGCACAGGAAATATTGATCTACATTCCTAAAAGAAGCATCTTTCCATACGGATTAGACGCCTTACAGCTGATCCTTGTCCCATGAAACACAGGAGTGTCACTGGTTGGTTTGATTTTTATAAAAAACAAACTAGCTGCATCTCAATCTGTCAGCAGCAGGGCATCTGTGAGCATGGCTTGCATCCACATCACACACTCATCAAAGCAGAGTGCATATTGGCCAGAGCTGTTCACTCCATCATTCTGACACTGCCAATGAGCCGCTACATTAACCACAGACTGTTCATTTACATTTGGAAGGCTGAACACTCTTAGTATAGCCACGGTATATATGGCCTGTGTGGCTTGAACATGCAATCTAGATGCATACACTGTCCTAAAAGACATTTGTCATTTTAATGAAGTCTCTTGTTGTTGACGTATATGTCAGAAGATAACGCAGCCTGTGGATATTGAAATCTTTCAGTTGTTAGATATATTTTTACTTGGCGTACAATTTTGATCTGAGAATCGTGTTTCAAAAACAGCATAATATATGATATGTACATTATTTAAGGAAAACAAAATCTGTCTTGCTGCTGGCAAACAGTATTTCTATTAACCCTTAACAAAATCACATGAAAATTATTAACAAACAACGTAAGTTTTACTCACAAACGTAATATACGAATAAATGTATAGTAGGAATGCCACAGTAAATGCAACTCATATACTGTACTATAGATAGAAATATTTTGTTCTTATAGCATGTTTTTAAATTATCAATCACCTCAGGTGAAATAAAGCATGTTTTTATCTATTTTTATACATTCTATGTTTTATTTGCGATGTTGCGTGTGGAAATGGTTTTTTAAGTATTATTAAAAAATAAAAAAGTATTACAAGAGCGACTTAATGACTTAAGTAATCAACCTTAAAATGAAGCTATATATATATATATATATATATATATATATATATATATATATATATATATATATATATATATAAACAGTGTAACGTTACATATTAAATACAGGAAAGAAAGTAATAGAATATACAGGATCAGGGGACTTTTATTATACACACACTATCACTTCCGCTTGTGGAAGTTGATTCGCAACCCGGCAGTGATTTTACCTTCCTTTCCTGTTTCGGCCTCGATCAGATACACACATAGGTAAGACATTATAGTCTCAATCCACTCAAATCCTACCCTCATAAAATTGATACGTATAAATGTGAATCTCGGTAATGTTCCATAACACCTCACGCACCAGAAGAACGTGATATTACTCCCAGAAATGGTGATAAGTGCAGTATTTTAGTCGGATTCTCCGTGTTGCTCTAGCGGGGCTGTCGCTAGCGCAGCTGCATGATCTGTTATAGTTGATGTATTCAGAGCAGACACGCTGTGCTGCGATACAGTTTGTGTAAGAAATGTGCGGCAGGTTCTCGTCCAAGTCTTGGTTAAAAATATCCCCAACGTTTTATGACTGAACTTGAGCTCATGATAATGTAGATTTGTAAGCCCCCATTTGGCGTTCAAAAGAATATTGTCAAGGAAAACGTGCTTTTCTGAATGATTTATTTGGTATTTCATGAAGTTGTTTGTAAGCAGTTCGCACTGAATTAAGTTTATAACACCGTGACAAGCTTAGTTTAAACGCTTGGTTGCACTCCATTATGTTTGCTAGAAGATGCAAGTCCTATTTTCAGTCAAATGGTTTAGAAGAGCATGTTGTTAAGAAGTTAAAGCTGTTAAACTTCAATTTTAGAACTCCGAGTTAATTATCATTAGTCCCTAGATGATTTTGATGTGAAGTTGACCTAACTGCTGAATGTTGTTTTTCAGCAATGGCTCCTCGCAAGGGTAAGGAAAAGAAGGAAGAGCAGGTCATCAGCCTGGGACCTCAGGTTGCAGAAGGCGAGAATGTGTTTGGAGTCTGTCACATCTTTGCATCCTTCAATGACACCTTTGTCCACGTCACTGACCTCTCTGGCAAGTAAGTACTGCAAGAACATGGAGAAAAGTCTCTGTGCACATGAAAAGCACAAATACCAGCAAAACAAATGAAGTGAGGTTTTCAATTTGCACAGTAAAGTGCAATACTACATTGATTTCTATTCAGATTTTGCCGTAATTCCACATCATGCGTTTTTCTGTATTGCTCTAAACCAGGGGTGCTCAAACTCGGTCTTGGGGGGCCGGTGTCCTGCAGTGTTTATCTCCTACCCCAGTCAGACACACCTGAAGCTGCTAATCAAGCTCTTACTAGAAACTTTGTGGCAGGTGTGCTGAGGCAAGTTGGATCTAAACTCTGCGGGACACTGGCCCTCCAGGACCGAGTTTGGGCACCCCTGTTCTAAACGTTTATACTGCTTCACTTGCCTGTCATTACAAACCTGAGGTTTTCATTTCAGAATATTTCTTTAAATAATATTGGTTTTCCTCATAAGTGAATGTGTACTGAATCCGTCAAGCTCCAAAATATGGTATCATAAAATAGTTTGTAATTTATTATAAGCTTTGCGATTAGCTTTGTATGATGACCAAACTAAAAGTAAGTTGTTATAGAGTGTAGCCATGTCTGCCCTCTCTCTTTCATTGGACTTCGGAAGTTTTCCCATAAGGATTTTTAAAAAGTCATCTTTTAGGACTTATAGTCCATGAACAAAAACCAACCAGCTATGAGGTGATTCATATCATTTCAAAAATATTGATTTGGATCACAAAAGTATTTGAAAATCAAAGGAAAAGGCAGAGGTATAAGAATGTATACTTGTAAGCTGTAAACAACTCACTTCCCTTTAAGTAGTGCAAATGATACAATAAAATAAAACATGCATAAATATAAGAATATTGATATATGGTTGCTAGTTATGGTTTTAGAAACAATATATTTTGCCCTTTTTTTTTTTTTTTATGTATATACAAATTTAGTTTTGGGAGCATAGGGAGATTGTCCTTAAAGGGATAGTTCACCCAAAAATGAACATTTGATGTTTATCTGCTTACCTTAAAGCCATCCAAGATGTAGGTGACTTTGTTTCTTCAGTAGAACACAAACCAAGACTTTTAGCTCAAACCGTTGCAGTCTATCAGTCTTATAATGTAAGTGGATGGGAATCATGGCTAAAACATACAATAAAACAAAAAAACACACACAAAACAAAAACCAAATTAAACCCTGTGGATCGTGACGATACATTGATGTGTAAAGACACAAAACGATCAGTCTGTGAAAGAAACTGAACAATATTTATATAGTTTTTTTTTTTTTTTTACCTCTGATTCACGCAATGTCTGAACTGTTAGAACTCTCCTGAGCGTTCTCAGCAGCAGGCGGCCAGGCACCTGAGGCATCTTCTTCTTGCTTTATGGTGGATCTCAGACTTATTAGTGCATTACTGACACCTATCTCTCAAATAGACCATTGACACTCCTAATTGAGATTGTAGATGGTGTCAATGGTCCATTTGAGAGATAGGTGGCGGTAATGCACTTAAGTCTGAGATCCGCTGTGAAGCAAGACGACAACGCCTCACGTGCCTGGCTACCTGCTGCTGAGAACGCGCTCAGGAGAGTTCTAACAGTTCGGACATGCATGAATCCGAGGTAAAAAAAAAAAAAAAAACGATATAAATACTGTTCAGTTTGGATACCCTGGGGGTAAACATCAAATTTTCATTTTTGGGTTAACTATCCCTTTAATAGTACTTGTGTGTGAGTTCTGAAATGATTTTGCATGATTTGTTTATCGGGATTCTTTGATTGGATGGGGGGTTTTTTTTGCAGAATCATGGGTAATGTGGTTTATCCCCAGGAGTTCCACTGTCAAACATTTGATCCCCCTATTAAGAAAATAAATGGAGTTTTTACTTCTGGACCTACTGTTGAACTACATTCACTAATCATTCTTATCCCTTCTCTGTGGTTATCTAATTGAATGTGACTGTTAGATGCATCATATCAGGTTTTACGTCAACGACTTCTGCATATGAAACGCATAACATAACAGTTTAACAATTAATTTTAGAAAGAGAAAAAAAATGGCTGTCAACAACCAAATTTTTTGTTTCGGAAGAACTGCTACATAACATGCAAGATGTTCTGGCAGTTTTATTTCTTGGAATAATTTATAAAATATATTTATAAAATATATTTATAAATAGTGCCCATGATTTTCTTAAATGCATTTCCATTTCATGAAAAAAAAAAAAAAAAAGAAAAAAAATACTTTTCAGGTGATGTTTGACATTTTACATTCGGATGGTGATCATGCTGAATGAGTTTTCCTTCCTCCTGATCTTCAGAGAGACAATCTGCCGTGTTACTGGTGGGATGAAGGTGAAGGCCGACAGAGACGAGTCCTCTCCTTATGCTGCTATGTTGGCGGCTCAGGATGTGGCTCAGAGGTGCAAGGAGCTGGGGATCACCGCTCTGCACATCAAGCTGAGGGCCACTGGTGGAAACAGGTGAGGCCCTGAATGCACAACACATTTACAGACTAGAGCTCAAATATCATGTTCATGACACTGGGTATGAGATTATGAGAAGAACGTATGAGCTTGCATCATGATTTTCTTGCTTTGCCCCCACCCCCCCTCCTTTTAAGAACCAAGACACCTGGACCAGGGGCACAGTCCGCCCTCAGGGCTCTGGCTCGTTCCGGCATGAAGATTGGCCGTATCGGTATGTTAGCACTAGCACTGCCATCTAATGTAATAGTAGTGTAATCTTGTTTTATGAGGAAGTCTCATTCACTTTCATTTCCTTCTACAGAGGACGTCACCCCCATTCCATCGGACAGCACCCGCAGAAAGGGAGGTCGCCGTGGACGTCGTCTGTAAACTATTGGATTTTTTCAGAATAAAACATCAAATAATACTTCTGCCTCCTGTCTTCATTGCAGTGATTTCTTATGATAGCAGTGCCAAAAGCTTAGATCCTCTACTTTTTGGCTGCCTTTAAGCTGATTACACGTCTAACCGGTTTCATGTATCTGATGTTTTAGTTTATTTTAAAACCAAATGAATGAATGCTAGGGGAATACCAAGAAAACATCCTCATTCAGATTATACCAGAACAAAATATTTCGCCCTGTGCAGACACTGACGTCGCAGTTCTAGCTGGTTATTGACAAGTTGTGTAGAAGTTTAAAAGAAAAATGGCAAAACCTAAATTATATTTTAAGTATAGTAAACTTACATCTGGTTACTTTTGTCTCGTTTACGGTCTATAAACTAGAATTTCTTAAGCTGTTATTCACTTTTGGAGCGTTTTATTTCATGTTGGGCAAGATAAATGAAAGTGAAAGCATTGCAGTTCATAGGGATAGTTAGTCCAAAAAATTTTTAAAATTCTGTTTTTACTCATCTTGTTATATTTATGATGCTGTTGAACACAAAAGCAATATTTAAAAAAAATAATAATAATCAACCCTAACCCTAACGGCCATTGACTTAGTAATTTAATTCAATGGCTACCATCAACTGTTTGGTTACCAATATTTTTTTAGAATATCTATTTTTGTGAACATCGTAAAGAAATTAATACAGGTTTGGAGAAACTTGAGAGTAAGTGATGACAGAATCTTCATTTTTGGGAGAAATATTGCTTTAATATGTATTTTTAGTATTAGGGAAAGATTAATGATGCATCCTGTCTAGTATTTTTAGATTACATTTTTATATGACAATATTACAACTTTTCAACAAATATTTCAATATTCCTGCAAAGTTTACCATGGTAACAGGCCACTCGAGCTCGTAAGTACTGTCATTGTTTATCACTTTGTTACGCATTTGTATTATTTGATAAGTTGCCTTTATTACAAAATGTCTTGTTTAAAAGCTTTTTAGATTTTTAAAAAATAAATCTTTAAAAAAGTAAATCGACACACTGAGTCATTTGCACACTTACTAGATTTAAGTGGAAAAAGTACATTCCAGTTCACTTTTGTCTGACAACTGATGATGCAGTCCGTCATAACCAATGAAATAATAAACTCGCTCTGCTCCAGACACTTTCATCCGAGTGTCGCTGCTGGACTCTCAGTTCTCATATTTTCATATTAGAGTGCTGTTTCAAACCCCCTTGAGCAATTAGACTAAATTTTGAGAGGTTTTTCTGACTATCGATCAGAAATGTCCACCGACGGAAGCGACGCACCACTTATCAGAGCTCCAAGTGAGCAAACTTCAATCAACATGGGAACTCAAAGAAGGTGAGCGAGCATAGTTTTCATTTGTTCTTATTTATTTTTTTACCCCACTTATATATGTTAAATGCAGGTAAAAGTAAAGTTATTGAGTGTAAAGGGATGTTTTGTGTGATTTCATCAATAATTAAGAAAAAATCTGTAATATGTGAGTTTTATTATATATCACTATGTATTTAGTCAGCACTGTCAGTGTTTCATTTAAAAACTAAACTATAATACATTTTAATGAAAATTATATATTATATATGTTATGTGTTCTGAAATATGTTTTGTACAAACTGCATATTTTCTTAAATAATTTGTAATTTTTTTGCCACCACCATTTCACTCGTGAATACACTGGCCTGTTTTTTTTTTTTTTTTTAATTATTTAATTATTTATTTATTTATTGTACCATTTCACTCATTTGAATACACTGGTCAATGTTAATTTTTTTTTTTTTTTTTTTTTTTTTTTTTTTTAACCATTTCACTCATTTGAATACACTGGTCAACAGTATGTTAATTTGTTTTTCCCCCCACCACCATTTCACTCATGTGAATACACTGGTCTATGTTTCCTAACAGATCGAACAATCAGGCCTTGAAGGTGGCAGGAGTGACTCTGCTGGCTGGCATACTGATCGCAGGTCAGGCCTTCACCGCTTACATGGCATACAGCCAGAAGCAGCAGCTCAGCACCCTGGAGAGACGCAGCGACCGCCTGCAGGAGATCAACCGCAAGTCTGGTCAGCCAATATTTATTTCAAGGGCTTCTCATCATACTACCTTTTAAATCACCCTTAACTCATAACCACAAATGTCCTTTAATAAAAGCATAATAATTCAGACTTTCTTCCCCTTTTTTGTGCAGTAATGCGTGCCCCCCTGCAAATGCATCTCCCCATGAGCTCCCTCGCTCTGACATATGAGGAAGAGCCCAAGGAGAAGGTACAACTCACTTCTTCTCCTCTTGAATGTGTTTTAATGTGGGCTGGCAGCCACTTGATGTCAGGATTGAGTCAGAAAACGACATGGTTTTAATTTCGAACTGATGAATATCAGCAGCGATTAAAGAAAATATAAAATTAGATATAAAAATATGGAAAATATAAATCCTGCCATCTACAGCTTACTCATCTCATTCATCTATTTATTTGTCATTATTTTCTGTTTTTCAGGATTCCTCTTCCTCAAATCCCAAACCAGGTATTAAGATCTTACTGTTTTGGATCAAATAATTTCTCAGCAGTTGTATGTCTTTTGCTCACACATATATGTATGTTCTGTCCCACAGAGCTCACCCAGTGCCAGAAGGAGGCTTCTGGGGAGGTCAAGAGTCTTCTGCCATCTTTCCACCCCAGGTGTGATGAGAACGGAGACTATCTGGCTGAGCAGTGCTGGGACAAGACTGACTTTTGCTGGTGTGTGGACAAGAACGGCGTTGAGATGCCTGATTCCCTGACCAATGGCACTGCTAAGTGTCAGGACTTCAATTCTGGTAGGAACTGAATATTTGTGTTATTAAAGGCCATGGAAGCTGATTTATTCTGTGATGTACACGACCAACTCACAATAATTATATAAAGATCAAGATCAGCAAATGTGCTACATGTTCAGAAATAAATACAGCTTTCCTTTTATTGTATCACATAATTTAAAGCAACTGTATGTAATTTTTTTTTTAAATATCAGTTTCAAAAGCATTCTTATGCTACACTGACTTCTAAGCAATTATGACTTACAAATTCCACTCACGTACCTTTAAGCGTCTCCAAATTCACAAAATACACAAAAATGCGTGCAGTTGCTTTAAAGAATTTAATCAACAATAAATTATTTTATTTTTTTGTCATTTTCCAGTTAAGAGTAATGTTTCTATATTATGAGTCACTGCCTTCATCTTCATGAATGCAGTCACCTGACTTGCATATTGTTTTCATTCAGCAGTTTCACATTTTAAATGTAGTCAATGGTGTTATATGATACATAACTCTAATATTAATCATTCTTCACTGTTCCTTATTTTAGCTGATGAAATGGTAGCAGAGCCTCTGTTGGGAAAAGACGGCCATTGAAGAGGATCAGTGAAGAGCAGTTCAAAAATAAATAGCATTTTCTGGTATCTTTAACAGTTCTACTTTCACATTTATGGCTTGGTTTGAGATAAAGAGCATTATTCAGTCGATTAAGATAGTTTGCTGTCACAATAGAGGAAAATAAAGTTAATGTTTTGGTATTGTACTGGTAATTATTACAGACTATAGTAGATTCAGCAGTGTTGACCTTTTATGAAAACTTTCACTTGATGGAATTGCACTATTGCTTTTTTAACGAACCTTTAATGTCTTTTTATTGTGAAAATGGATCAAGAGAGATAAGAAATATACAGAAGGATTGAAACTGGACGATGGATAGCTAAAAAAGATGGACAATAAAATTAATTACTAACTACTTGTGTGCCCTGTGTCTGATTTAGACAAATTCCTGTAACTTTAAAGCGAAATGCTTGTAGAACACATGAATCTGTCTCTGTCCAGATTACCATCTTTGTACTATTTCATTATCGGTCACTATCGAAAGCGTAGCGTATCTTAGCATACAGACCATTTTTATGATATGTCATTCACAGTACTTTCCGCAATTGTTTATTATTTTTCCTAACATTTGCTTTCATTGTAGAAAATTACCTGCTAGTCTGTTGTTTTGTATCTACCACTTTCCGGGTGCCCAAGGCATACATTTTAGGATTTTAATGAGTTTTACACAAATTATCTATCTGATCCTATAGCGTCTACCATCTCTGGTTCCCCAGGAGATAAATTATACTTGAATGCACTAAAAAAATACTTCAATACCAGCAAGTACATTTGTAGTACATTCTAGTATTACATTCATTCTTGGATTTTCACGAGAAATACTGAATTAATAATTAATTAATTAAAAGCCTATAGGTTACTGTGCTTAGGCTACTATAATTGCACTAATTGTGACAGTTTGCGGTTCGCTGTCTTTGTGTGTGTGTGTGTGCGTGCGCGTGCCTTTGCTGCTCTTTTTGGCCTTGTTCCTCTTTCCTGCTCTGGGCTGCGTTTCCCAAAAGCATCGTGAGCCTAAATTGATCGTAGATCCATTGATGGCAATGGGTCTACAATGTATTTACGCTTATGATGCTTTTAGGAAACGCAGCCCTGGACTGTTCGCTGTCATTTCGGTTGGATTTCTGCTTGGTTCCAGTGTTGTGCCCATTTTTGACCTCCTGGCAAATTACCCCCCTCGTTGAAATCGCTACCTGATTGCCTTATCCTAACCCCTCCCCCACACCTAACCCTAAACCTACCAATACTAGGGGGGTAATAATCTGGCGGGGGTCAGTATTGGGCACAACACCGGTCCTGGATTATTTGTGCCCATTGCAGTCTTCCACCCAAGATCATGATCTCTGTCTGCTGCTCTCTGCTTCCTCTAATGCTGAACTCTCATCTGAATCCTGTTATTTCCATTGACACCAATAGCACATCATTGGATTATTCATTCATATGTGTTTAGATGTGTACCAAAATTCACACTTTAAGTACTTTATGGAAGTGTACTAAGTGTACTTAAAGTGTCCTTATTTTCCCAATTCGGACTTCCTTCTGTATTCATAAGCGCGGTCACATAAGTCATAAAGGCCTACACAGACAGTCTTTCCTTGAGACCTTCAAAATGCACCCAGCTCACATATGAGGCAAACTAACTTTCACAAACATGCAAAGTAACTTCTTCAACTGTTTTCTATAAGATAAATAAAATATTTAATTAACGCCCGAGCAGAGACGGTGTTGACTATGCTCTCAGAGAGAATCTGAAGAATACTTCCTGCTGATCTATTATCACTATATTAGAACTTTCCATCTAACTACTTCCCAAAATTCCAACAAATTGCACCTAATTTTATGGCTTTACAAAATCCAGAAAAGCAAGGCATATACTGGAAGAACACTCCAGCTTGATCACAACAGCAGCAGCAAAATATGTAACAGCTTGCCACAAAGTGAGTCAGCCAGCAGGCTAAACTAAAGTCTGAAATATTCTATTTTGTCTTAATCATTTTCTTGTTTTAAAACATGTATTTGTTTATTGACCTGAATATTGATTGATTTCTATGTTATATAATGATTATTTTATTCATTGCTCAAGTAATGGCCAATGCTTTGGCAATACTGTAGAAGTCATCCCAATAAAGCTCATTTGAATTTGAGAGAGCGAGAGTTCTGAATCTGATGGCTTATGAGGAATGCGTATGGGATTTTGTCCATCTTTAAGGATACTGGATTGTATACCATGGTCAGAAATTCCGAAACATGTTTAAGGATTTGTCTCTTTGCCTCTTATATTTTTCCTATTAAAAATTATGAACCATACATATTCTCGTCCCAGTTTTAGGTTTTATTCATTAAAACACAACATTTTCAAAAATTCTTGGGAAAACACATGCAATGAATGTAGAAGAATCTATCCAAAAAAAGTTATCACGCATGATGGCAATGATATTAGAAGACATGCCAAAGAAAAACTTTACTTGCATAAACCAAAGGAAAGAATTCCTATTTAAAAACATTATTTTTATCTAATTCTTTACATAGAAATGTATGCATTATGATATGGATTAGACTTTAAAACCACACCACTCCATGTGAAATCCAGCTGCATCATAATCAGTTTTCACCCTCAAACTGGACTACTTCTTGTTTTCTATTTCACTTCCAAAGGCTGACTTCCATTATATTAATTAAAAGCAGAAGTGGTTGAGTGTGGTAAAGTGCAACATTTATTTACCCAACAACTACATAAAAGGCTTCAGCAACTCAAGTCCAGCGATCTCTGACACTTGACAGGTACAGGAATTGCTCAATGCCAGACATTATTTACAAAGTGTGTTGTGCCTGACTGTTCACCTGTTTAGCGCAAACCTCTGTTTAAAAAAGGCATTGGAAAAAATATTCATATAATAGACAGAACATTAACATTTTGATCATATTAAGACCTGATAACAAAGCTTTGGACATTTGTACCATTTTAAGGAATTTAAGTGTATATAGTCTTGAAAAAAAAAAAAGCTGTTGTAACAGCACGGACCTAAATCATTTCAAATAGAAACATAGCCTAAAATTAATAACCTGAGAAGCTTAATTCTTTTGGACACCAAAGTATCATCTAAATACATCCAGCTATTCTATGTGGTCTGATGAGTGGCACCTTAGTTGAGGTACATGTTTACTGAGATTGTTATATTGGCTCCCTCTATCGCTTCTTGAATGAACTGAAGTAGTTTTTTATGGTCTGTTCAACGTTAGGCACTTGATAGCTCTGAGCAGCATAGATGCCTGTGCAGGTTCCTACAAGAACTCCCAGGACTGCAGAGGAGCGGAGCTTTGCCACCACATACCCAGCCAAAAAGCCCTTGAGGAAGGGAGAACTGAGCACGCTTCCACCCTAAATTGAGGAAGAGGGAAAAAACTGTGTGTGAGATAGAAACTTGAACACAGAACTCCATCAGCCAAAACAATCAGATGGACCCTTTTCACATTTACAGGTGTGGAACACAAATTTTGAATACTGAATTAAAGACTTTTCAATGAAGGAAAAAAGCAGAAAGTACAGCTGCTGTATAGCAGTGAAGTCCCATTCACTTTCTCCACAGAGGAGCTGTTTTTTAATCTCATAAACCTTTATAACAAACCTACTGTGACCCACAAGGTTGGTAATAAATTGTATATGCTTGTGTTAAAACCATCTGCCCAGATTATGTCAACTCTTTTTTTTTTAAAGCTGCAGTAACTTTTGGCGCTCTAGCGGTTAGTAAATAGAACTGCATGCATCTTGCGGAAGAACATTGTAACCGGAGCTACTTCTCTTTGTTTATGTTTATGACGAATCACGCAGGTACTGGGATACTCCACACGGTGCCTACCCGACCCAGTCTAAAATAGTCCAAATATAAACATTTATTAAAGGTGAACCGTAGTGATTAAGGATAAGCCAAAAACATAGATTGGAAAATTGATTCATGGTGTATTCGCTTATTATATAAAATTTAGTACATTTTGAACACAAAAGTTATGGCCCGTATTTTTACGAAGCTACAAGAATACTTTTTGTGTATTCATGCACACGCTGTCTACTGAACGTAAACAATGCAGATAACATTGATTACATTCTGGGGTACTCTCCAAAATGGAGGAAGACGGTAACTCAGGGAGAAAAATTGCTGAATAAATTATTGTATTATTGTTTTCTTTGTGCACAAGAAGTTTGTTTCGTAAAATTACGGTTGAACCCCTGATGTCACATGGACTATTTTACCAATCTCCTTGCTACGTTTCTGTGCATTGATCATATATTAATATCGTTGCTGTCTATGGAGGATCAGAGAGCTCTCAGATTCCATCAAAAATATCTTAATTTGTGTTCCGAAGATAAACAAAGGTCTTGCGGGTTTGGAACGACATGAGGGTGAGTGATTAATGACAGAATTTTCATGTTTTTGGTGAACTATCTCTTTAAGTACACAATTTTGCACATTTGTCTTATTGTCTGGTTTTCAAATACTTTTTAGCTTCAAATTAAAGTTTGTAGTGTTTCGATTCACCTCATAGATGGTTAGTTCATGGCTTTTAACGCTTTAATTAAGACTTTTTAAATCCCTATGGGAAGAAAAAAATGGGGGGGAAATACTTCAAAAAAAAAAAAACTAGATGGGCATTTGTTGCACTCTCACAACACTGTTTTCTTTTATTCTCTCTCTTTTAATGAGCATATAAACATGCTAGATTTACGACGTTAATTGTTGCGGAAATGCGTCATAGCAGTAACATTCGTGAAAAGGGTCCATTGCTGAGTCTGCCAAAAATCTAAAGTCCTACGTCACCTGTGGGATCCCAACTCCGACCTCATCCTCCACCCGACGCTGAATGTTATCGAGCTGGTCTTTCAGCAGAGACAGGTCTTTCAGCTGCCTGAATGGATCCTGATTAAGAAATATAAAAACTGAGAAACTAACAAACAAAGCGCATCATAGTTGCGGCTGATGGACTTTCAGCAGTATGAGTCATCGCGGGTGTGCCAGCAGAAATGCCATTTTAATTCGGCGCCATCTATCAAACATGTTTCAGTGAAGTTTTCTTAAAGGACACGATAAAGTACAGGTCTTTGACACAACAGACATACATTTGGCAGAGAAATACATGTAACGTTAACTGACTGATGTCTGTTGAACTTGCAACAATGTGACGATCTAAAACAGTACCAAACATTAGATCTGGCTTTCCGTGATCACACTGCCCGAAAACGCTATGTACCGCAAAATAGGCAAACAGTAATCGAGAACAGAAAGTGACTTCTGAAACGTCTAGGTAAGTTCGGTGGCACACCAACCTTGTCCGCCATGTCTGCTTGTGTGAGATCAGAGATCCTGAGCTCGATTGAGCAACCTGAAACACACGCCTGCTCTGAGTTTGATTAGACGTGTCTATCTCATGCTCGACTATTTTAAATAATCAGTTCAATAATCAGGAATTAGTGCTGTCAAATGATTAACCTCGATAAATCGCATCCAAAATAAAAGTTTTTCTTTACATAATGTATGTATATGTTTGAATATATTCAAAATATATTACAGTGCCGCTTGAAAGTTTGTGAACCTTTTAGAATTTTCTATATTTCTGCGTAAATATGACCCAAAACTTAATCAGACATTCGCACAAGTCTTGAAAGAAGACAAAGAGAACCCAATCAAACAAGTGAGACAAAAATAAGTTCTTTGTCATTTATTTATTCAGGAAAATGATACAATATTTGAATATTTGAAGAATAGAATACACTGCATTCCAGCATAAGAACCTTATCCCATCTGTGAAACATGGTGGTGTTAGTATCATGGTTTGGGCCTGTTTTGCTGTATCTGGACCAGGACAGCTTGCCATCATTGATGGAACAATGAATTATAATTATGTCAGGACATCTGTCAGTGAACTAATTCTCAAGAGAAAGTGGGTCATGCAGCAAGACAATGTCCCCAAGCACACAAGTTGTTCTACCAAAGAATAGTTAAAGCAGAACAAAGCAAATGTTTCGTGATGGTCAAGTCAAAGTCCGGACCTTAATCCAATTGAAATTTTGTGGAAGTAACTGATGCAAGTAGTTCATAGGAGGAAACCCACCAACATCACAGAGCTGAAGTGGTTCTGAGTCATATTTATGCAGAAATATAGAAAATTTTAAAGGGTTCACAAACTTTCAAGTAGCACTGTACATAATATATATACATAGAACACAGACATATATTATGCAAACAAAAACTTTTATTTTGGATTGGTTATAGAGTTCAGGTAATTCAGGGTAATTAGGACATGTTTTCCCAGTCATCTCAATGACAAAAAGTGTCCCAGTTTATGTGAGTTCACCCCTACTTAGGTGCAGAAACTGAATTATTTACAGTTAAATGAAAATGTGTTATTTTTAGTGCTGTCAAACAATTAATCACATCCAAAAAATTTCCAAAAGTTTTCGTTTGCATAAAATATGTGTGTGTGTTCTGTGTATATTTATTATGTATATATAAATATACACCCATACTATACATATTTTGAAAATATTTACATGTATTTAAGTTACTTGTCTATATTTATATTCATATAATTTATATTAAAAATAAATATATTTAATGTATAAAATTAAAATTTTCTGAAATATATACATGCATGTGTTTGTATTTATATATACATAATAAATATACACAGTACACATACATATATTATGTAAACAAAAACCTTTATTCTGAATGTGATTAATCATGATTAATCATTTGACAGCACTAGTTTTTTTTAATATTTATATTAAATTCATAGAAATACATTTTTATTAGTAGATTACAAACATTAATGGTGAACTAAAATGTACATTAACCTCATTTCTATTAAAACGTATATATTTTTGAAATATATTTTAATTACACAAATTGTAATTAATTTGCAATTTATCATATTTATAATATATGCAATTTAAATGTAACACCAAACGACACACTATAGTTACAACTGTAATCAACTTTATTATTGCTTTAGTATTTTGGTCAAAACATCAAAATAAAGCATTAATTAAAGCACGATGAAAGATTAGGCCTATTAATCATAATAATTTATTATATACTTTAAAGCACTAAATCTTTTAATTTGACATTATTACAAACTGCACTTAAGTAGGTAGTGTAGTGTAGGTAACTAAGTTACACTACACTGAAGTAAGATTGTAAAGAAGCATATTTCAACATGGATGTAAACTATTTCATAACCTGCATGAACTATGGTTTAAACATGCATGTATAAAATATAATTATGTCATTATTTTATCGTTACAGCAGCCTGTTTAGAGAAAGGCGCGAGCCCGTCTCTGCTTGTTACTCTGCAGAAGCAGACAGGCGCTCGCGACAGAGAAGTCGTTGCCACGGCAACCAAAAGGATGATGCAAACGGAGGCTGGACGATGACGGACTTCGCTCGACTTCATGAGGAATTAAGGTGGACCAACACAACGCAAACCAAAAACCAAAACCAAAAAAACACAGCTCTTTATCTATTCCTAAATACTAGTTCCGGCTGTATGAGTCATATGTTCATATTAGTATGTTTATATAATACACGCCTCAGTATTTAGTAACATTAGCTTGCTAATCGCAGTAGCCTACAACACATCTAAAGGCGTAACGTTACATACATATTTCCCAGAAACCTTCTTATGAAGTCTAATGAAGCTAGTCACATTATTTTTTTAAACAAATAATTCATGGCATAAAATAAACTCTTAAGCATATTCTGACCCACATTGTTACAATAATATAAAGCGCTTTTAAATGTACTGAAACTCAACCCCTGTGTCAAGAATGAAAATTAGTTTTTTACTCTTCACATTACAGATGGTGAGTCTCTGCCTCGCTGTGTGGAACAGATTGGAGACACTAATTCTTCTCAGGAACACACGTCACAGTGTGTGCCGTTTGATTAATGAAAAATAATATTACCCTTTTTGCTGTATATATATATATAGCTGTATGTATCCATGTAGAATATTTACTCCTGAATTGTTGTACGGGGAGCAGACGGCTGTGTTTGCCTCAGCAGTTTGCTTTCGTCAGCTCTATGTTCAGCCATCCTTAAGGCACCACCATGGGCTTGGAGGGGCAAAGAGAGTGAGAGGGATGGAGGGACGAGGGAGGGGGAATAGCTGCAGGCATTACTGAATTACAGAATCCACGGAGACACACACACACACACACACAGTTACAGAGAGAGAGATAGAAGCGATCTCAAAACAGCATCACTCTCTGCTAGACAGTGAACAGAATAGAGAAGAGAACAGAGTAGCATGATCGCACAAGCATTAGACAGAAAGACAAAGATGAGGTTGATTGGACAGCAGTGAAATTACCTGAGGGCAAAATAGAAGAGGGGAAAAGAAGAGTGTGGCTTTTAATCCTCTTGGCATGCGAGTGTATTGCTGGGTGTTTGGCACTGAGTGTGTGAGTGGTCACCCTGTGTGTGAGTGTGTGCCGCAGAGTTTGTCGGTGGTGTTGGGACGCTTTGGACTGGAATGTATCTGAGTTAACTGCTGGGGGCTTTCGGGAAGACACCATGCTGGGCAAGGATTACATGCTCGCCATCATCATCGTCAATTATGACGGTAGGTACACAGATGCATCTGCACTTTCCTCTGCTCTTTGTTCTTCTTTGTCACTCTCTAGTTAGTGCAGGCTGGAGGTGTCGGAGTGAGCGGAAGAGTTTCCTATCCTCTACAGGATCGAAATCAGTCATTGTCTGTTGTTCTTATGCTCCACTGGTCACTCAGGGACTTTACCTACAGGTGCTGTGTCATACTAGACCCACCCGACTGTTTGAAGACCCTGTTTTTGACATGTTTAGAGAGATGGTCTTGATTTTGCTGGAATTCATTACAAGGAGATTTGCATTAAGTGATTTTCACACTCGTGAGCCACATAGTCTAAAAGAAGTAGCCTGTTGATAATGTTGAAAAATCCTTAGAGGACCAGGCATACATGCGTTTGTGAACAATGTCACCTGTGCGGTTCTGTTGGGATTATGCATCTGTTGCAGGATTAGATTATGGAAACAGCAGCATAATTTGCCCACACAACATTAAGCATCAGATAGACCAGTAAACGCCTCCCCTTTGTGAGTTCACGTGGTAGAGCTAGATATTTTTACAGTTTAGAATCAGTGTATAATTATTTATACAAAGAACTCCCAACAAAGAAAACATAATGTTTATTAAAAGATATGCAACTGAAAGTTGGTCCCTAAAGTATTTAAACGAAACTTTCCAGATGATGGAGCATTAGTGTGCTGATTTCTTCATTTTTGCTTTCATAAAACTTGATTTTGATTTGAATTTTTCCAGTTCTTTCTAAAATTATTATTGATATATCAATATATTTAATTATTTACTTAGCGACTACCTGGAAGATTTGTTTAAAAAAATAAAATAAATAAAATAATAAAAATTTATGTCACACCATAGGTTATATTACACCATAGGACCATTTAAAAAGAACTAGTGACAAATTTGTTCGCAAAAATATCACAGGGCCTTAAAAATTTGCATCATGTAAATTTTTACCTAAAATCTTGATGTTTATTATAATAAAGAGGACACCTTGTGCGTCAAGTACCCAGCATCTGTAGAAAGGCAGAAACTGTCCTCACCGCGTCCTCTCCACGTCATCGCTCTTAAAATAACTTCTGTTAAACACACTGAGAGGGGGTGTGTGTGTGAGAATGTGTTTGTCTGTTGTTTGTGTACAAGAGACAGTGAATGATGGAATTGCTTCTCCAAAACCAAAGGCATGGACACTTAGGCATTTCGACACAATGCTGAATGGTGCTGAGTATACGCTGATGACAGGAGCCTCTGTTGATGTACAGGAATCGAATGCATTTGCGTCAAATTTTTCTGGCTTAATCAATTCTGTTGTACTTTCAGTTAGTGAAATACTGTCTGCCTCGTGGATAAGTGCATGTCTTCATAAGGACGCCTCAAATAAAATGCTGTGTCTTGCTTCTTGATTTATTGAAGGCCCAAGGATTAAGTTCCAGATGGACATTTAGATCCACCTCGAGTCTTAATCTTCCCAGTGTGACCTCACACGGACATAACGGAATTGGGATTATCTGACCACTGACATAACGCCATTGGGATTATTTTTTTTCCAGATGTAGCTACAATTATCTCTTTCTGCTTCTCTCTTTCTCTATTTTTTCCTGACAGAGTTTAAACCTGGACATATTAGAGCTTTGTCCTTTTCTTGGCTTTTTACAATATTCCCCTTTTTCTCCCAATGGTACCTCTTGATCTTTTTACACTAGTTTATAATTGGTTGTCTGTTATTAAAGAACTCTTTTTATGTAGCAATACAATTGCTTTACACTGTGTTTATTCACATTAAATGTTTAGAACCACAAAAGAGGGCTAAATGTGCCATCATATTTACTATAGCGAACTTTGGTTGGCGAAATCGTAGCAATCAGTGGGACAAGAGCGACCCTAACCAAGGATTAAGAGTAGTCTAAATGCATTTCTGTACTCTCTCTTACTCTCCGTGTAACGTGTATTTACCTCATGCTTCTCCTTTACTCTAAAAGTGGCTGAACTGGAAGGGGAAAAAATCTATTGATTGCAATCAGTGCAGTAATGGTGCCTTTTATTACAGTTGTTTCAGTGGCTCATGGGAGTCAAGAGTGGTCAGTTCTGATTGGCCACATGAAAGCTCTCTGGTAAAAGACACAATTCAGGCACATATTTTTTAGACTCTGCTTGCAGTGGTTTCTGAGGCGTTCAAGTGCATCAAGAACAACAAGGGACTGTCAGTGGAGAATTCCCACACTACTTCTTTTATGTGCTTCTTGTCACTCTCAAGAGTGATTGGGTGATGAATAATGTGTCCTGTTTTACTGTTCAAGTAGATTTCCAGATTTTTACTGTTCGAGTAGATTTCAGTAATTAGTGATGTTTAAATTGTGAGCTTCAGTATCACTAAAACAGGTTTAACGCCAACTCATGCAGCTTCTTAAGGAGAGGTGCTATTTCTTTTTTCTAAGGCTTTGGTCATACTATAAAAGATGTGAAACAATATTTTTGTAAGCAACCACCTAACAATGCCATTGGAATCATCCAGAACTCCCTGATAACAGTAAAACAACATGCTAAATACCATTCAGAGCATTTCAGCAATTCAGTATGCTTTTTGCCATGTATAGCAATGGCCTGGCAACCACCCAAGCAGAACTTTGCAGGAAATGTACAAATCTACGCAAACATTAAACTCTGAGATACAGAGTGCCAAATAATAAGCATATATCAAACTTTGTCAACATTTTAAGACTTACAGTGATGGTTTCTTACACCAAATTGGACTCATACACAAACAAAACACAGTCCCTATACAGCAGTTGCTATAGGGACTGATCAGGCAGTAGAAGTTTTCTCAGGAGATCATCAATAATTCACAAACATCCTTTTCTCAACCCCCCACCCCCCTGCTGTTTTCAGCACTCAATCTGTTGTTATCGCTTCATCCTCATGGCATAGCCTTGGAGTTATTAGTGGGTGCATGATGGGAACTGCGGCACCACCTACGTGCATAAAGCTGTGATACCACAATTACAGGAAGTGAGGTCGTATCTCACTGTATAGTTGCATCCCAGTACGCTTATTGAGTTTATTACCTACACATTTTCTTAAAACTACAGACTTGCATTTTAAATCCATCCATCTTTAGTAAATTATATGGTGAATCGTATAATATAATGTGTGCAAATTATGCAGTAGGTAGCAAGGGCATCATCTGAAGCAGATTGGTGACAGAATAACAGATTTTTTGTATATTAGCAACCTTTTATTCTTGTATTATCCATCAAGATTTATCTATTGGCATCTGAGCCAGAGAAACAAGAGATAACCAATAAGGCATGCATCCACACATTGCACTGTTATTAAAACTGCCTTCAGCTCCAAACACAGACAGTCTGCAGACATAGTTTCAGGTGCACCCTGAATGAGGACCAGAATTAGACTGAGAATAGCTTTTCCTCTTCCTTCACCCTTTTTCTGCCTGTGTTTTATTTTAGCCTGCTGACAGCACAGCTAGCCAACCCAAAACACTAAAAATGTCATGGCAACACAGTGTGATTATTATGGCCTGTCAGGAGCGGAGGCGAGGGGCGGCTTGTGGAAAAGAAAGGAATTTGATATGGGCATGATTGATGATCTCTGGAGAGGGCCAGAGACACACAAACACTCACAAAGACACTTACACACATACTCCTTTGCTATAATGCACATAAGTGGAATAAAGTAAAAAACAAAAACATAAAGGGTGTGCTGAGACACTAAGACAGTTAAGGTAATTATTCTTATAGATTTATGGATCTTATGGAAACTGTTGGGACCCTTAGGATTGGTTATTGTCAGCTCAGGATTGGGGTACAACAGAGAGACAGTGAGATGTGTCCTCATGGATTCTGGACGATAGAAATAAGCCACAAGAGGCTATGTGTTACAGTGATTTTCCATATATAAGACTTGTATATTTATAATATGTATGTATATCATTTAACAAGTTTTATGATGACTCTGAACACAGCTCACCCAATCAAAATGAAAGACTGTATATATTTATAGTTACAGTATTTATTTATTTATTTATTTATTAACCAGTTGTTTAAAACTTTTCTGGCAGTCATGTCTACTAAAGACACTGCAGCTTTTGAAGTAGATTATTAGTAAGCCTCGAGACTGTGACAAGTTTAATTGGACTGAAGCAGATTTGAGATGTTGGTTTAGAGGTTAAACCCACAGTTCTAAAATGTAATTTTTCTTTTTTTTTTTTTCTTTTTTTTTTTACATATGTGCGACTTATTTTGAGACAAATATTTAGAATCACAGCCATTGCAACATTGCACACAGACTTAAATAGTTAACATACAGACCTCAATAAAAAAGTAAAAAGATTAGCTCTTAATATCATTACACAAATACAAACAAATTAATAAATGTGATGACAAAAACAACAACAGCTGCGTAAATAAAGTCAACAAAAAATAAAACAGTAAACATGTAGCACTATATTTTATTCATAATCCTGAGAGGTTATATATCAGCTGTTTAACATAATAACTGAACCCTATTAAGGTATGGTCACAAATTGTGTGGGCAATAAGATATAGAGACAGAGCAACCCGCGTCATAATCTGAAAACCACGCCCAACGTTCTCCATTGACTTTCTATTGCGGGAAGCTGCCTCCTTGTCATTTCTGACCGAGCAATGCCTAAAATATGCTATGTGTCAAGGTGTATAGTAAACAAGCTAAAAAAAAACAGAACTACATTCAAGCTGTTGAACCAAAAAACGAGCGTTTAGGACACAAAAGTAGAGCGCAAAGTGTCCTATTACTCTGAGAACTGCGCCCACTGGAGGGAAAACGTGAAATAACCCGACATCTAAAACTATTTGTGTCCTAAACGCTCTTCTTTGGGGTTGACATAGCCTAAATGCACTCTGTTTCTATAATGTCTATTGACAATAGTGTAGCTATGTACTGTGTGAAACATAGCTCACACGGAAATCATTTTCAAATCAAGCTGCTTTCTGTTGGCCAACATGCCAAATTCACATGACCAACTTGAACCCGGTGTGAAATTTGAGTGGGAAGATCTTTTGCCCTCATGCAAATTCAGTCGACATGACCACATGGAAATGTTTCCCAAATATGTTTAATAAATTCACAGAATTCAACAAACAGTGGTGAATGTGACTGAACCTTTAGGCTAAATGTGGCAAAAAAATTTAAGGAATATTGTTTATATTTCTTAGTATCAGTAAGTAAAATGTATGGAATTTTTTTTTGTTTTTATTCATTTCTTATTTATTTATATTATTTTTATATTTATACATTTATATAAATGATGGAGGCCCTTTGTCAGAGAAAGAACTTTAAAATGGCATGTTTATTTATAAATTGAAATCCAATGGTAGCTTTTAATAATAGTAAAGTATATATACACGTGTGTGTTTCACTCATACGCTGATGTGTGTGCATAAAACTATTCTGACCAGTGTATAGAAATCGCAATAGTTTCCTCAAAAAATTAACAATTAAAATGTACGTTTTTTTTAAGGCAGCACATGAAAATTCATGTGCAAATGACATTTGTAAAATGTCACCATGAGACTCTCTGTCTCTGTCTTTCTGTGTCTCGCTGTGTGAATGTCAGAGGCAACTCTTACACTTGTGTCCAAGCAATCTCATGTCACTACTGACCCAGTTCTAGTGCCGCACACACACATTTACAGTGTTGTTTTCTCCCCAAACGTCCCCTCCAGCCTTCTGCACTGTGTTATTTGTGAGAACGGACAGGGCTCTCCAGATGCATTGTGTTAAATGATTCTCTCAGGCAAGAGATAAATTCAGGCAAATATAATTCAGCAGACACAGCTGCTCTTTCCTGCTTTCTGTTCTGCCATTAGCCCTATGCCTGTGTCTGAAGCACTAAATCATCAGGAGAGCTGACAGGATGACTTTAAAACGCATTAAAAGCTGTAAAAAAAATTATTCAAGGAAAAACTGGCCAATTGGTTATAAGCTATCTTGACATAATGAAGTGAAAAAAAATCTTTAAAAGATTTAAAATGTCATTAAATGTATTTTTACTGTAAAGAACTGTAAAATGTATGTTCTTTTTTTTTGGAAGCAAGAAAGATAAATTATACAATTTACTAATAATGACCTGTATAATGTACAGTTTAAATCCCAAAGTTCCCTGTGTGGCTTTACTTCATTATTTTTAATGTTCCCCTGAGAATGTTTGTCTTTGTGTGTATGACACTGTGCACCATCTATATATGAGTTTTGGCCACAGTTTATGAACTGCTTCTATGAACTCTGATTCATCATGAACTATATGGGCAGAACTTCTAAAATATACAGGCAACAGAATAAAAAAAAACATATTTTGCATGATCCCTCTTCTTTTGGTAAAATAATTATCATTTTGCAAATTCTGCCATTTTTGACCCCAACTGTATGAAATGTCTG
Source organism: allo-octoploid hybrid of Carassius auratus x Cyprinus carpio (assembly GCA_024542945.1). Classification (NCBI taxonomy): domain Eukaryota; kingdom Metazoa; phylum Chordata; class Actinopteri; order Cypriniformes; species allo-octoploid hybrid of Carassius auratus x Cyprinus carpio. The sequence goes on from CM045070.1 coordinate 16,650,356, forward strand.
TGTGAAAGAGACAGGGTGAAGATAATGGAACATTAGTCCAGCCCTTTTTTTTAATAAGAGAGAGCTGCTTTTAGTTTTGACCTCATTTTAGGCTGTGTGTCATGTGGGCAGATTAGGGCCTGGTCTGTCTCTCATGAGTAGATCTGAGCCCGGTGACCTCACCTCGGGGTGTATATGCCTCACTGCATCTCAGTGTGTGTGTGTGAAGGCTGCTGGCTCTGTATTGCTTGGTGGGAATTGTAATATGGCATGTTTACAAGAATCTGTGTGTGCTGCCCTCAAGTTAGCATGTGTGTAAAATGCTAATAACATATTATTATAATGCAGATTAATCCAGAAATCCAATCTCTTTGCAGATAACATCTGGAATGATCAGAGTCTGGAGCTTGACTCAGATCTGCCTCCAGGATGGCGCACTATACGTGACAGCACTGGCACCTATTACTGGCATGTGCCCACAGGCACAACACAGTGGCAGCACCCCTCCTACAGCGCAGAGGAGGAACAAAACAGCATTAACGGCATCACTGCCAGCCAGATCAAGGTGAGATACTCTGATCTATGCATGTGTGTCTGTGTGTGTGTTTATGCGGTTGTGTGTATGTTTTCATCAGCTGTCACATCCCTATACTCTTGATTTTCTCAGACTGCAGCAGATGGCAGGCGGGAATCAAAAGGCAGACTGACTGAAAGCCCTCTGCCGTCTCTGAGCGAAAGGTGAGGGGATCACACCTGCGCTGAGGACAAGATCGGTCCAATAGATCGGAATGTTGTTCCAGGATAATGACTTGCTGTAAAATACAGCATCTTGACTTTTGAGTTAAAATATTTGATTATGTGAGAACAGAGATATTGTAGAGTGCTCCAACAGACATCTTTTATTTTTTTATTTTATTTTATTTTATTTTATTTTATTAAAAATAAAATCTCAACAATATCAATAACCAATGAGATGAGATATCAATGATTATTAATTTATTTTTAGGGCTAGATTTACTAAACAGAACGTTAGCGTGAGAGCGCAAATTCTTAAAAACACTGATGGGAGTGAAAAGTTCTACTGATAATGCACAAATTGCAGAGAACAGATGCTGCCAGATCTTTCTATAATCATAAGCACAATCTACCAAGAGAAGCGCAAATTAATTATTATTAGTAATTTATTTTGCAAACAACACAGGATAAGAATGGGTTAACACATGCTTTTTTTTAAGGGGGCAAATACAAGTAAACTGAATACCGCAAACCTTAATAAATCACTGTTGCAAGTCAAAATTATGACATTGACTTTTTTAAAATCTCATAATTATGATTAGTATGTCATTATAACAACTTTCAAAGTCATAATTAAGCTTTTCAGCTTTTTGTCATAATTTAAACTTGGTATGTCATAATTTCAACTTTTAAAATCGTAATTGTGAATTAGTATGTCAAAATAATAACTTTTAAAGTAGAAATTTTGACTCAATAATTTTTGTCATAATTTAGACTAGGGATGTAACGATTAACCGCCGGTTGAAAATCGATTCAAATATGTGACGATTCAAATCGGTTGAGATGCTAAACAAATCGCGATTCATTTAGGTGTAGAAGTATATATGAATTCATATCTGAGGGGAACTTATTGTCTTTAGAAAAGTTTAGATGGTATTTTTGCTTTTCATCTTGCCTCTGTATAATGCATATTAAAGTTCATACAGTAAGTGCAGTGCTGCTTTGTTTACAGCAGAAACCAAGGAAACGCTTTAAGCGTCACCTGCTGGCAGAGAGTGAATCTGCGTCTCATTCAGCTCCGCTGTTTCATGCAGATATTTTTATGTATAGTTTCACAAAACTAAAGTCAAACCTTTCTGTTTTTGCTTCAAAATTTCTAAATTATACAATCTAATTTAAATTAAAAACTGCTCATGTTGCATGTATGCAGCATGTTTGTTTGGATCATGATTAAAATGCAGTGGGTGCCTCTAATTTTAAATGGAAAGAGCACAGACAAAGCCTTATTTTGTTTATATGAAGATATTTATTTTATTTGTGTTACTCATTTATTTGATTTGGGGATTGTTTTAAAATTTCAATTTAGTTTTGTTATTTACATTTACATTCTATTTAAATTTTGTTATTTAGCAGATGCTTTTATCCAAAGCTACTTACAAATGAGGACAATAGAAGCAGTCAAAACCAACAAAAGAGCAATAATATGCAAGTGCTATATTAGTATATTATTATAGTTATATTATAATTTCACAAAGAAGTGTACAGCATTTTGTCTAAGCAATAATAAAAGGACACATTTAATTCATAATTTGTCTTGAATATCATTTTGTAATTTTTTTTTTTAAATAAATAAATCGTGAATTGAATCGAATCGTGAAATCAAAATCGTGAATCAAATCGAATCGTGAGTTGAGTGAATCGTTACATCCCTAATTTAGACATAACAAATTATGAGGTTTTTTTTCTTACATGGAAGAAATGGGCTTCCATACTATTAAATGGAGAGCAATTTTAACTTAAATCTCCTGCTTCTCAGATTTTTCTTATGAGAAAAATACCCCTGTAATTAACCATATTATATGTTAACAGTCTCATTCATGTCCATTTTTATGTCTCCTAAGGAAATTGAGAAACATCTGAGATGAAGTAGAAAAATGGAAGTATGAAAAAGAAACCTCTAAGCTATGCTTTTTTCTTCTGCTTAGTTACACAGTTCAGTGGTCAGTTTTTAACCACATCATCTTATGTTTGACCAATCAGAATTAATTATACCAGAATGCAGTGTAAACAGTTTCCACGTATTTAAAGGGTTCATATGATGCTGCTCAAAATAACATTATTTTGTGTATTTGGTGTAATAAATGTGTTTATGCGGTTTAAGGTTAAAAAAACACATTATTTTCCACATACTGTACATTATTGTTTCTATGCCGAATGCCTCAAGCGTGTGACGGAAATGTTACGCCTCAACATATTGTGAAGCCTTGTCCAGCCAGAGAGACGAGACATAAACATAAAACCAATTATTAACATGATATAAACATGATTTCTAGTTGTGTCTTCTTTTGGAAGGCCAAACAAAGTAGTTTCGCTTTCACAGTGAAACACACAGTGTCTATACGACATGGCGGCGGCAGCAACAACAATACTACAACGAGAATAAAAGGTACGCCTTCTTTCTTTGCGTGAACATCTGGGCGGCTTTATGCAAATCTTCCCACATAGTGACGTAGAGATGGGGGGGAATGTTAGAACGAGCCGATTCAGGGGGGCGTGGACGAGTGTTAACTTTTATAAAGAACATCTCTTTGGATTTGAGACTTTAGTCTTTGCAACTTCACAGATCTTCTTTATTCATCAAGAGCTTGTAACACTCCAAAGAGAAAGGAAAAATTAAAATCGCATCATATGACCCCTTTAATGAAAGTCATAAAGGACATGTCTTCAAAGTTCTTTTTATAATACTGAATAGTTTGTTCAAATGTGTCAATAGCCACAAAATAATTGGGTAAAAATGTGTCTCCTACTAATTTGTTGCAATTGTTTTAATGTGCTGGGTGTAGTAACACATTACCCATGGACTGTGTCAATTTACAGCCTTGATGTAAATTAAACTCTGGCACAGCTTAGCAGCCAGACACACACACACACACAAGCTAAGCCAAATTCTCCTTCTGGTGCAAAAAAAAAAAAAAGCATTTTCTCTCTGATTCCCCTTTTGTTTAATCCTCTAATGAAGCCGGAAGACATTTATTTGAACAAACACATTCTTATACCTGAAGGTGGTATTACACAGCTGGAGTTCTGTGAACAGATGTCGTCTCCACTGGCTGCTAGTGGAAAGGATGAAAGCGGCCCTGCTTTAGACAGCCAGTCAGGTGTGGCCTGTGCAACTGTAAGACGGAGAGTAAAACACATAGACTGTATAAAAACATGGACGTAGTGTCTGTGACGTCACCCGTAGATTCCTGTAGAGCGTTTTTTAACCTCAAAGTGGACGGAGCGGTCCGTCGCCATCTTGGCAGCGACACCCTTAATTATGCAGAACCTTAAGGCTTAATATAATTTAAACGGATGAATTATGAAAAAATTCTCCCCCCTCACAGTTGTCATGAAGGGCAAAATTAGCTATATAGACCAAAATAATTTTTTGAACCAGGCTGTAAACATGTTATTTCTGCTGTAAAGTTGGGCATTTTAACATGAGGAGTCTATGGGATTGACTCCCTTTTGCAGCTAGCCTCTAGCGACCAGTTGATGAATTACAGTTTAAGTCACTTCCTTGTTGGCTTCAGGAGAGAGAGCGGGAGGTTGCCACTTGGTAAAACAGGCCATTTTGCCTTTGGCTAACCTCCAACACTCTGATATCAGGCCATGATGCCCCAGTCACACTAATGCTCGAACAAAAGCGAGCACTCACCTGGGGAATTGAGAAAATTGAGAAGAGTTTTCCCTCACTTTGTGGTGCTAAACATGGTCTTTGCCAAGGAAGGACAAAATACTGTACACACATTCATTTAACAGGCTGGAACGTGCCCTTATTAAGTGTCAGGTTTGTCATTGACTGACTTTTATTCTGAATTTGTTCGGAGAGCTGAGATTGGCTGCTGCTAAGTTGTTTGGGAATTGTTGACAGCTACAAGGAATGCAATTACCTTCACTTATTTTGTCAGCACCTTCAGGCAGCATAACACGGCAGAGGGCAACATTAGATTCTGGCACATTAAGTTTCTGTCCTTAGTATATGTTAAAGAGCACTGTTTGTGTACTTGAGCAAAAAAAAATATTATATATAATAAAATTATTTTTCATTAAAAATTCAGTTAAATTACTTATTCAGCTTAATTTGTTTTTCAGTTTAATGTATTATTTAGCTTTTTTTTTACTTATTTTTCATGAGACAAAGAAAGTGTGTCTTCCAGGCTTTTAGAATAAATCAACAGTATCAATAACTGTACCCAGATACTAACTTTTAAAATAATATTCAGTCCCACTTTATATTAGGTGGCCTTACACTGTGTACCTATATTTAAATTAATTGTTTAATACAATGCACTTATTGTGTAAATACATGCTTTTACATTATACTTATATTTTTAAAATACCTGCATGTTATCACATCTGTAATTAATTTCTGTAATTACATTTATAATTACTCTGTTGACCCATCCCTTTCACCTTAACCCACACTTACTCGTATCCTATCTCAATAGCAGCAAAAGTGTTTTGCAATACATTATGAACACAATAAGTACATTGTACTTATTTTTTGATGTAAGAACATAGTAGTTAAGGCCACCTAATATAAAGTGGGAGCTAAAATTCATTTGAATGTAATTATTCTTTTTTTTATTATTATTACTTTATTTTGAGACAAAAACCTAGTCTAGGGCTTTCATTTTATAGCTCTATACTATATAATTTTCCTCTCAGAGACCACTGTTTATTATAGGCAGGAAGTATACGCAAAATCGTGTGACTTGTTCATAAGAATTTATGCATAAAGCTGAGAGTGATAATTACAGGAGGTGTTTCTTGTTTACAGGACAAACTACCCCAGCGGTCTGAATAGCCTTTTCTAGAGTATAAAAATGAAAGCGCTTTAAATAGAACACCAAACAGAAAAAATAACCAAGTGTTCAGCATCTCAGGACTTAATTGGTATTCATGTTTTGTTTTTTTGTTTTTTTCTGCTCAAATGAGCCCAGTATTTAATTATGAGTCATTATCATAATGATGTGATCTCTTGCTCTACTTCAGGCCCTCCTGGCAGGAAGAGTATTTCTGTGCCAACATGGATCCAGACTCCAAGGTAGAATCTTGCTGTGTGCTGCCCTAATACTGTTCAACATGTACAATTTATTACTGTTTTCTCTGCTATTAGTCACTGTGCCCCACAAATATCACACCAAAAAAAATAATAATAATAATTCAGAGCACATGCTGAGGTAACCACTGAGGGTAAAAGGTCAGAGTTGGAAAGGAGCATCAATCAGGGTATGTTTAGTGATGCAGTAGGGTGTATATGTGTGTGCGTGTTGGTGGAGTGTATATAGCAGGTGGGGGTGGAGGGCTACGACCTCTAAATGCACGAGAGATGCAATTTTAAGACACAGCTTTATTGAGTCTGTGTAAAATGATCCTAGTAGGGTAGGTCATAGATATATGCTCTGTACAAAACATTTCGACTTCCATCAGTCACCAGGCTGGTAAAGGTTAGCTTGCTGATTTGATTCCTAGGCGTGAGCCATGAACAATTATCAGTGTGCCTCTTAGAAAGACACTTAACCCCAGGATTCTTCCAGGGGTTTGTTGCTGTACTGTGAGTCACATTTGATAAAAGCGTCTGCTAAATGACTACTTGGTTACTAAGAAATATTCAGGTATGACAGTATGAAACATCTAAACGGATGTTGTCCAGAATGTCAACATGAATTACAGGCCAAACTTATGCGACGCCACCCTTCTTATTAAAGAGTTTGGTATAGAAACTCTTTTCAATTCAGATTAACAAACATAAACTTTATTTCTTGTAGTTGTAAAATCATATCTCACAATTTTGACAATATATGTCATAGCTGTGACTTTAAATATCACAACATGATTTTATTTCTTGTAATTGTAAGTTTATTTCTTGTAATTCATGACTAAATATCTCACAATTGAGGCTCTATATTTCACTGTTGTGACTTTAAGTATCACAATATGACTTCATTTCTTGAAATTGTGTATTTCTTGTAGTTGTGACTTTTTATCTCGCAATTGTAACATTATTTTTTGTAATTGCAGCTTTATTTCTTGAAGTTGTATAACTACATGTCATCATTGAAGCTTTATATTTTACAGTTGTGGCTTTAAATATGACTATTTCCTGTAATTTTGACTATTTCTTGTAATTGTGTGATGATATATTTCGCAGCTGTGTCTAAATATCACAATATGACTATATATTGTGTCTATTTTTTATAGTTGTTACTTTAGATCTTGCAATTGTGGATATTTCTTGTAATTGCGAATTTATTTCTTATAACTATGACTTTATATCACAATGTGACTTTATTTCTCACAGATGCAACTGTATCTCTTACAATTGTAACTGTATCTCTCAGTGTGAATTTAAATCTCACAATATACCTTATAGCTTAAATTTTTTTATTTTTTACTTATGTTTAGCCATAGAGTGGAAAGTCTTAGGGAGATTAATGGATTTATCAACAAGTGTCAACTTATTTTTGCCCTATATTGTATGAGTGCTGTTAGGAAAAACTCTACATTTGTCTTTCAGTGTTTTGCTGTGCGCTCACTGGGCTGGGTTGAGATCCCTGAGGAGGAACTGACCCCTGGCAAAAGTAGTCTGGCGGTGAACAACTGCATCCAGCAGCTCTCTCACAGCAAAGCAGAGGGCCGGGACGCAGTGGGCGCCTGGGGAGAGGTTAGAACAGACTGGGCTCATACACGTGACTAAGAATAGATGAGATGTGCTTAGCCGGGGCCCACCAGTATCCTTTGAGGTCCGCTGGATTAATTCAGACATGCGTAATAGCAGTACTAGTGTGCTAGCTCTGCAACAGCACAAAGAATTGTTACATACTTCTGAGTGTTGCTAGTTTATATTTTGGTCTGTTACCCATTGTAAAGTTTCATAAGGTTTATGCTCTATTTTACAATCATATTAATATTAAATTATATTAAATTAGCTCAGCTTAGTACAGTTAGCTTAGCTCTTACAGAAGGTTATGGTAACTATTCAAAGCATGTGTATGTGTGTGTGTGTTCAGGGTCAGGATATGATGATGGTCCTCAAGAAGGACACTCTCAGTCTAATGGACCCTGTGGACCGCAGCCTCATCCATTGTCAGCCCATAATCAACATCCGTGTATGGGGGGTGGGCTGCAACAATGGCAGGTAGGCTGACCTTTGTACTTGTTCTATTTCTGGGTCTAAAATTCCTCAGTTTTTCCCATTTTCAATGGTATCACAGATGAAATCTGGATTTCCGCAGAGACTCTGTTCACTACAGTTTAACAGAAAAATTTTAAGCCTGGAAAATGACAAATGGCCAATAAACCCCTTCAATTCAGTTATATTTCCTCATTCAGTGACAGGCAGTGACAGGTCTTTGAAAACAAAGAGCTTTTTTTTTATTTACAGCTAAAGTGAAGCCCATTGTAGCTATTTTGAATTTAGTTGTGGCTTTCCTGTAAAACATGCAGAGATACTGTAGATGAATATTGGCAATCCAAGCTATAATAGGACATGTTTTGCATGAAATGTGTTGCTTTTGTTTTTGATTTATGTGTTGTTAAAAGCTGTAACTGTCTAGAGAGTAGAGTAGCTCCCCTTGTTAAAAAGAAGTGTACTTAATTGTATTAAATGTGCACTTGTAATGTACTTCAGATCCTGAAAGTGTATTTTTAAAAATAACGTACTTGCAAATAATATAACAATAATGAAATAAAGGGCCACTTAAAGGGATAGTCTACACAAAAATTTTAATACTGTCATCTCATACCCATATCTAAACCTGTATGCATATTGAAGTCAGTGGAAAACTAGTAGCTAGCATTCTTCAAAATATCTTCTTTTGTGTTCAGCAAAAGAAAGAAATGCAAACAGGTTTTGAAATACATGAGGGTGAGTAAAGGATGACAGAATTTACATTTTTGGGTGTACTATTCCTTTAAGTAATTTATTTTAAAGTATATTATTTATTTAAAGGGGTTATATGATGTGACATGCACTTTTACAAGTTGTTTGAACTGAAATGTGTGTTGGCAGTGTGTGTACACAATCACCCTACAATTGTAAAGTTTTTTTTTTATCTCATTGAATCATTTCCCCTTTCTCATATCAAGCCATTCTCAAATGACATCACACAGACAGGCCCCTCCCACAATTTATTGATTGACACTAGCATTTTACCTTAGACCCGCCCTGAGTGAGGGTCATCAGTCCGCCATTGTTTCACTACCGGAGCAGATTTAGACAAGAATGACTCCTATGTGATTGAGGTATTCTGTTGTTGGATGTAATAATGAACATAGCAGTCGTCATTTACTCCCGACATCTGAGCCGCTGAAGACGCAGTGGATAACCTTTGTTTTTGAAGGGAATTGGCTCCTCGATCTACAAGTTCTTGCAAATCATTTGTGATCCAGCTTCACTTACAGCAGAAGTGAGTATAAGGTTCTTTTATGAATCTTTGCAAATCGCCTTTCCTAATAACGTGCTAGTTAGCAAGTTCCACGTCTCATGAGAATGGCTCAACACCCCACGGAAGAGAGGGGCGGGGTGAGCAGAGCTCATTAGAATTTAAAGGAACATGCACGCAAACGGGTTGCTGAATACAGAGCTGATTTTGACAAGGTGAAAAGGGTGTTGTTTTACACTACCATTGAGAAATTTTAACCAAAGTATGTTATAGACTTTTCATTAAGACCCTAAAGAATCATATCAACTTGTGGAAATTGAGCATCTGATGACCCCTTTAACAAGAACTCTTTTTAAAAGTATGCTAAATGCACTTCTTTTTCACAACAGTCTTGAGCTTGCGAAAACGTTTCTCGTGTTTTTGCATTATTTTAACTATTATTAACCTTTTTTCCTTTTTCTTTTTTAAACCGCCACTCGTGAAATCAGAGACAGGTAATAACTGCACTTTTTCTTTTAGAAAACATGTCTCGTGGTGTCTGGGTTCCATTGTGGTCTATGAAGTACAGTAGTGCTTCTTAGCCAAGTTTTCTTTCATTCCTTTACCGTAATGCTTCATCTCAGGTTGTGTAGTTTGTACTAAATGCAAAAAACATCATACAATACAAATGTTTTGTCATTCAGTCAATGATACTGAAGTACTAAATGCAAAAATATCATAAACACGACTGTTTTTCATTGATTGAAGTATTGCTTTGCTCTGCATGTCTCCAGAAATGCCTTACCCAGTGTTAAAAAAATAAATAAAAATAGAAAATGCAGATGATTGACCAATCAAAGCCTAATATGAGGGATTTATTTAAATTTAGTTTGGACATGGGGGGGATTCACTAGTCTGTAATGGAACCATCAGTAGAGCATGTTGGCATGTGCCAATGAGAAATAGTCTTTGCTAGATGAGAGACATTTAAACCTTATTTATATTGTGACAATGTGCTCAGATCCAAATCCAAAAATAGATCCTTTCATTCTGAAAAGCTCCAGCTAAATGTAAGTGTGGAACCCTGGACTCTTTCTTTACTGAGATCTGCATGGGCTGGTACAATAACTCTGTATTCACACAATGAAGGTTTCCATCTCTCTCTTTACTGCCCAGACAAATTCATTTGTTATTCCATTTGACTTGCATGTTCTCTCTTGAAAATTGAGAGTAAACACGTGCTGGAATTCACGAGCATTGGTATGCTGTGTGAGCTTGAGACACAGGCCGTGTGAAGCACCACTGCTCTATATTTCTCCAATGCAATATTCATGAATGAAATATTCTCTTTGATGGAGGCAGCATGCAGCATTAGCTGAAGAATCGGTCACTGCGTTGCATTTTGGAAAATCATACTGCCCAGAAATGCCGATCGATCTGTATTTCTAGAACATTGACATCTGATACTGGCGAGTACAGTAAGCTAAAAGAGACTTTCTAAGGTTAATGTGAAGAGATTTAGTGAATAACAAGATAGGTTGAGAGATTGGAGATGGTTTAGCATTACTTTGTAAATATGCAGCTGGCCAATGTCATTTCCAGCTCGCAGTGGTTTTTGTCCTATTTTATTTTAGCATTTTACAGCCCTATTCTTAGAAGGGCTGCTCACTACTGTGGCCTTTCAGCGTGCTTATGGCAAAGTCAAATGCAACTGAATTATCATGGTGCCACATTATAGTTTAAGTTCCAAAATAAGATTTGATTCTATTATACAGAATATGATATATACACTACTGTTTAAAAGTTGGAGGTTTGTTATAATGTTTTTAAAATAAATTATTTTATTCAGCAAGTATACATTAAAATGATCAAAAGAGACAGTAAAGGCCTTAGTAATGATACCAAAGATTTCTATTTCAAATAAATGCTTTTGAACTTTCCATACATCAATGCATCCTGAAAATATGTATCAGTTTCTACAGAAATATTAGGCAGCACAACCAAATATTTCTTGAGCATCAAATCTGAAATTTTTTTGAAGGAACATGTTTGCATTATGGGAATAAATTACATTTGAAATATTTTAAAATAACAAACAGTTCTTTTAGATTATAACAATATTTAACAACATTGGCGTTTGAACAAATAAAGCAAGCACACAAATATATATATACTGTAGGTATATACTGTAGGTATTAAAATACAATTTATTGTGAAAAGCTATTTTTCTTCCTTAACCATCCTTTTCATGACCATAAATGCCTTCATGTGACAGATTATATATATTTATATATTGTGTGATTTTTATGTGTGTGTAGGTTTAGTGTTTCTACCAGGCTGTTAGAATAAGCATGAAAGTGACTGTGATGAGTATTTACTCCAGTCTTCTGGTCCTCTGTAGGGACTTTGCCTTTGTGGCCAGTGATAAAGACACCTGCATGCTCAAGTGCCATGTGTTTCGCTGCAGCGCTCCAGCCAAGACCATTGCATCTGCCCTACATGAGATGTGCTCCAAGGTAAGATCACACAATCCTATTAAAGCTCATAATAATTAAAAATGGCCAGATTTCAAAGTCAGTGGATTACAGCGTTGATAGTGATTGGTCTGTTTCCACAGATCATGGCAGAGAAGGCAGCACTGCAGCCCTCTATGACCCGTTCTCTCACCATGGAGAGTATCTCCCCAGAGGACTTGCCCCGCCAGGGTATGACCTCTGCAGTCTTTTTGAGAAAACCCAAAATGGTTGACTCTACTGTTGTATTCTTTCATGAGACTTGATGTGTTTGAATGCTTTCCAGCTGACTTTCTGGACGCAATGAGGCAAAGGGTGCAGAAGTTTGAGGTGGAGTACATTGGAAACCTGCCTGTATCCAGAGCAATGGGTGAGTGGGTTTTGGGCCATTCAGATACTTAATATTAACACATTTTACACTCTATGAATGAGTATTTGCTGAGTTATGCTTTTATAAAATAGGACAGAATACTTCTTGTTGGCATATGGTAGGATCCTGGCCCTCAAGTTTGAATTAAAATGTCACATTTAAATAATTTTCGAAGTGCCAAACATGAGTACAACCGATTGTGTATCCAATCTGGACCAGAATCAAACAGTTTTAGTAGTTAAGACTTTCCCACTGAAGACCAGTGGTTTTAGCTGACTATTAAAGATTAATATTTAAAACCAGGTTAATTGTTATTTTGGTGGCTAATGTATAGAGACCTGGAAACCCTAGCTTAAATAGCCTTCAAATATGACCCTGGTTGTGACATATTGTATAGGTTTGTGGTTAATGTTTTTGTGTATATGCTGACAGGAATGGAAGTGTTGAACAGAGCTATTGAGAGCATCATGCACTCCAGAGACAGGGATGAGTGGGAGCCGATAGTCATCCATGTGTCTGATACAGTTCTGTCTTTGTGGAGAGGAGAGGTGGGAATATCTATTAACGGACATTGAGGCATTTTAGTGTATATACTAGTATAGTAGTATATACTAGAAATACTAGTGTACTGCATACTACACAGTTTGTACTGTATACTGTTTTAATTTGTTTAAGTATACAATGCATTTTGAAGTAGTGTACAGGAAAAATTGCATACTATGCATAGTACACACACTATATACTAGAGTAGTATGCTTTTTAATATAAACATAGTTTTTCTGTGTTTTACTTTTTCTTTCCCATTTGCTTTATTTCAGGATGGAGATGACCCATTTTGGGAATGCCAAGTACGTTACTTGACTTTCCTAGGCGTGGGTCATGACACACACACTTTTGCAGTCATAGTGGATGGAGGAACCCAGCGCTTTGAGTGCCATGTGTTTTGGTGTGAGCCCGATGCTGGGATCATCTCTGAAGCAGTTCAGGCTGCATGCATGGTGAGGCAGTACTTTTAATTTAATTGACTTTCACCCTACAAATATCACACACAGCATTCATAGTTTCATAGCACTGATATATATTTTTGTCCAAAATCTTTAATGTGTTCTAAGTCCAGTATTTCTATTGTAAATGTCTGGCGCCCCCTCCAGGTTCAATACCAAAAGTGTTTGGTTGCACAGACTCCTCCTGTGAGGTCCAAAATGTGGCGGGCAGGCTCCAAAGTCAAACGAGCCAACTCCATGGATAGCTCTAGCTTCCCGCCTCGACACCAAGGACACACATCTTCCAAAATGGCTTCTCCCAGCGTGAAGAAGGGCATGCTGGCATTTTTTGAGACATTCCGGAATAAACATTCTGCAGTGCCCACACCCTAACAACAGCAACTCGGTGAGGAGGATGGGGCCTGATGGGCTTTGAGGAGGGAGATATGAGGAGATGGAGAGATGAAAGGAATAAATAAAACATTAAGCCTAAAAAAGCTGAAGAAATATGAGTATCCTTTGCCTTTGGCATTTTTAGAAAAATCCAACTAAATTTCCCAAGTATGACCTCACAAAAAAAAAAAAAAAACCCACCTAATTGCCCTTAATAAGAGTGTTTTGAGGATTAATGTATCTGAATGTAGGTGTGCAGAATGGTGTTTAAATGACATTGAGGTACTGTGCTCTCACATTCCAAAAACTGACAGAACTCCAGAGCCTCTGTAATTTAAATGCTGTTATAAAACAGTTACTGTCCTCAGATGTGATTGGAAAAAGGCTCATTTACACGGCAGAGACAGACAGGGATTTTCGCATTGGTTGACATCTGGCAGTGCAATGTGAATTAAGAGTACAAATTCTCTGGGACTTTGTATCACTTCACTTGTCTATTTGGTCCAGACAGACTGTCAGTCTATATATTAGTGGTGGGGATTTTTTTTTACAGACTTGTGCACAGACATCACCACATCTACAAGTGATTTGAGTGCTTGAAACAAATGTCCGAACACACCCTTCATGATACTTTGAAAGGCTTGCACACTCATCTGTGCATGAGATGGAGCAGAACATGGGAAATACCTGGGCTTTTACTTTTACCTTTACTTTTCAAGCTCTCAAATGTCTTGCACATGTGCTATTGTTGTCACATAACTTCATGCGGTAAAAAAAAAAACCCTGTATGTGAACAGAACATCGGCAGACTGTGTTAATGACAAAATTATGTAATGCTGACTCTCCATAAATTGGAGCAGAATGTGGAAAAGTATACTTTCTGCTTAAGTCGTTGAATCATTGACTCAACTGTGTGTTGCTCAGAAACACAACGGTTGATTCTGCTTTCAACTTTTTTCATTGGCTAAGCAATTACAACCTCAGAAATAGAAATGAATCATATCAACATCTAAAATTTCTACAGCCAACAGTATGTTGTGCAATAAGATGTATATCGCGGTTGAATCGAAATGTGTAAAATATTTTGATTACAAGTATCGATGTACATTGACCTAATTCTTGTATGACTAGTAGAGGGTAGAGATTTTCTGTGTAGGTCACATTTATGTCAAGAAAGTAAATTTAGCTTCAAACCTATTAGGACTGTCCGTATATATAAACAGTAAACCGTCTGTGAAAAAGGATGCTGTTTGCTGTTCTAATACACCTTTAAAATCAAAAGAAGCTCAGAATATTTAAGGTCATTACACCATCTTGAGCAAACAGAGCAATTTTCACACACAACAAACTGACCTCAATAACATAGTGCTATCAGTGTGAGAATTGTGCTTTAGATAGACCCTGCTTGTGTCACTATCAGTTTCTATTGTGAGCTCAGAAATGCAGATGAGGAGATATCAGTGACCCCAAACAGAGACAATGCTTGTTATAACCCTTCCGGTTTGTGAAGACCTTAGTTTAGTGGCACCGTTGCATGATTCTGCACATGCTTGGAAATTCAAGGCTTCGCTTGGGTACTTGAGAACACAAACAGAGTGTGTTGGAGCTTTGAAAACTTGCCAAGTATGTACTTAGATACTTTTAACACAGTAAAGGTGCAGTCACATTAAGTGCAAATTTTCACAAGCAAAATCCAGTCATCTCAATAGGAATCCTAACAACTGGGTATTTTGTGTAAGGGTTAAAGTGTTCGAATTCATCACGTGGATTCACTACATTTACTAATAGAATGATACTTGGTTTAAGTGACTTTTGTGTGAGCTTTATATGTTGCTACACTTTTGAAAATAGACAATTGTCCTTTTTTTGCCTGTGAAATTTTGCTTATGTGACTATACCTTAAAAACATAGAAACATGGGATTTACTCCCAAAGGCAGTGCAGATCATAATGATGAAGAACCCATGGCAAAAGCTGTGGTTTCACTGCAAGAACCCCTTGAGCCAATATATTCGCATTAATTTCAATGTAATAAGCTCTTTCAAAGCACTCAACCTCAGTGCATGTTGATCTGAGATGCCCACAGGCACTTAAGCACCCACACGAATGCCACTGAAAGAAGTTATGTGATGCTATATCTAATATATGCAACTGCTCCTTCCCTTCCATTACTTACAAAAAAATAAAAAATAAAACGTATTATATCACAAATGAACTCAGGTCTCCTCAATGCTAAAACAAAGGGGGAAGTATAGAAGCGGACGACTCTTCAGCATGTAAGATCATTGACGAGAAGCCTTTAGAAGAAAGTTTGACTGATAGTCTTAGTTAACGGTCATGTAGCACCTTGTGTTTCCTATTTTTGTCCTATTTATACTCTCTGTAAAGAAATCTTTCTCTATATATTTGCAGTATTTCAGCACAAACTAGGATGTCATGTAAATGGTTTTGTATTATTCTTTGTGTTTGTTATTATTGTTGTTATTAATCAGAATGACATGCCGACCCGAATCCACCATTTGGTGGAGTGTTTTGGGACATTAAACTGCTTGAATCTCTGGCTCTGTTGTCATTTATTTGTGTGTCAATGTCTTATTCAGATCCCTCTTCTCCTTTCTTTTGTTGAGGGGAAAAGTGTCCAGAACAAGCAAATATGTTATTATGTGTATTGCTCCATTGCATTCCTTTAGATTAAATGTCTTTGGCACTGGTAGAATCTTCATTTCTTGAGATGGACTCCTCTTGTTTTGTGTCCAGACTCTCATAAAAATCTTTAAAACGGAGAAATAATGTTTTCATTATCAGACATTTACTACAAAACAGCATCATTTCAAATACATATTGCTAGAATGGTAACTTCCACAGAAAACAAACTTTGGTTTGTCTTATCTTTGAAGTTAAGGGATATCTGATATCAGAGTGAATATGCAAATCTACAAAATGTGTCCCAGATAAACACCACATGTATGTCACTCTATCAGATAATTTATCTCAGATTGTGCGCTTACCCTCATTTCTGTTTGTAAGAGATTCATAGATCTTTCTTTCGCTCTGTTCAAGCTCTGTAACAAATTAAACAGTCTCTTAAAAAGTATCACAAAAAATACATTTTATAACTAAAAAGAAATTATAAGCAAGCTGTGTTTCAACATGCAGCATTAAATGGCACTTTTAAAATGACATTTTGTGACCATCATGAATTTAGTTATTTGTTGCTTGCCTTTTATGAATGTATGATCAGTAGTTTTCTCAGAACGTAAATTGTTCTCTTCCATCTCTGAATTATGTACACTGCAAAATGAAGTTGATATGCAAATGCTGAAACATCTTTATATGAGTGGATTTTTATTTTTTTATTTTAATGTAGCTAAAACAAATGAAGCAAATGAATAATACCTTGCTTTGAGTTGAATGTGCCTCCAGTACAAGTAAAGAAAGAACACAGACGCGATGAAACCAAGCCACAGTGCTATAGAAATACTGATGAGAGGATCTTTGCCTGAGCAACTCTTCTTAACCATTGCATTTTCTTCAAAGGCAGAATAATTAACTGGGCAATTGAACAAGAAATAAATTTAAAATTTAATGTTGCCTTAAAAATCACAACGTTATGTTATGTCTTTGGTATTGGTATTGGTGTAAAATATACATGCACTTGGTCTTGAGTCAAATTAAACCCAATTTATGAATGCAGAATCAAGCTGTGGGTGAATGAAGTTAAAGTCTTACCTGGAGAATCCTGAGACATCGTTCCTGGTATCAGCAAAAAATGTAAGGATAATATGCATTATATTAAGGTTCAAATACATTCAGTGACACGGGAATGTAGGCTATATTATAATATTTTAATGTGTATAGCAAAGTGCCAAGAATGTGTGGGTGAAGGGTTTTAGTCGGAAGAGAGAAGGAAATAACCAAGAGCTTTTCAGATGACCTGTTGCACAGCAGAACTATTGAAATGCTTTTCTTTCACTGTGAAGTCTGCACCTCAAACACCTCCGTTTCCTGAGTTCACTTCTCACACATGGGCTAGTGAACAATCTAAAATGCAAACAGCCTAATTATTACACTGCCTAGTGACCACATGTTTGACTTTGGTTAATATTTCTAAGGGAGGGTTTTTGGGCAACGGTAATTGTAATTAATAAATTGTAGATTATAAATGTAATATGATAGCTATTTAGCCCAACTTGACATCTGATTCCTTGATTATACCCTATTATAGCCCACCATATATTTTCTCGTCTGAATGGATGTTAGTGTGGTTTTAATGTAGCCTAAATAGGTATAGATCAGAAAGGAAGAAAAGTAAAATAAAATCGTTATGTGTTCTCACACCTTTGTGTAATTATTTTTTTGAAAATGAACTGAGTGAAATTTTATTTGTCTGTCTAGCGTTCACGCATCTCGCACTTCTATGAGACTTGAGATTGCTTAGACCACACACACACACACACACACACACAAACTTTGGGTGCGAATAGCTGCTTGTTCGCATTTACAAAGCAGTGACTACTTTTCTTCAAATCTTCCTTACCTCTTAAAAATCAGCATGTTGTTTAAATATCTCAATACTTGAAGAGAAATCGCTTCAGATGATTTAGTGAGAGAGCGGTCCGAACCAATTCGCTTCTTTTTGCCAATTGACTGAAAAAAAGCCACCAACAGAGTTCAAAAGATTAATTCAGGAATGATTGGCATCGCTGGTTCAATCGCCAGAAAAACTGGACACACAATAACTGCTGTAATACTCGCGGGGAAAACAGTTCTCAGATCAGACAAGCTCAGATCGTGCAAGCGCCAGTCACAGCTGTTTGTGTCTTTTGTTCGTTTTTCTTTGTGTGTATTATTTGGTGTCGACATGTATTATGCACGCAATGAGTATTATGCCAGGACATTAGACAAAAAAAAATTCGCTTTATGAGGGGGCACCCGGATTTGAACCGGGGACCTCTTGATCTGCAGTCAAATGCTCTACCACTGAGCTATACCCCCTTCCGCAGCTCAGACATCCACAGAAACCTACTCAAAATTATCCGAGGATCAGCGCAATGCATTCAGGTTTATTTTTGCTAGTATTTTTCAACTAAACAGTCCCGTACGAGGTATATGTCGGCATTAATAATATCATAAATTATTCTTAAAAATAAACAGCGACCAAAAACATTTCACACGTCGTGATGACACGATAACAGTATTTCCGACATTGACCGGAAGTTCATTTTTGCTGATCGTAAAGACGAACCTCGCTTGAAGATGGTAGTGTAGAGCTCCAGTTTGTTATCTAGTGCTTTCTTTTCTTTTATCGCAATTTATAGAGTGGTGATGTGTGTTCGTTTTCTGCTCTTCATACAGTGTGAAACGGGAATTTGTCTTTAGTAAAGTACTTATTTGTGCTGTGCCGGTAATTAGCTAGCTAACATAGCATAGCACAACCGCTCGTGTTTATTTATATTCTAGGACGGAATATTTAGTCAGTTTGTACTTTGATGTCTCAATGTTTTATTATTTGCCACGACAGAAATGTATACATATCAGAATTTGTTTTGTTATTGTGTTGCCAGCTTCTAAATGAATTGTGATGCGTCATGGCCTTACTTTCAGTTTGTAGTCTTACCGAAAAAGACTGAAAACGTTAATGTAACGCGGTGACCGTTTCATTCACACTCTTTCAGGCCCATCTGACGTGTAAATTTTTTTTAATCCGCTTCCTTTTGTGCATGTTTCTGAAACACTGTATGTTTTCTGCAGAATACTCGTGGCCTGCGTTCTCAGCTAAAGGACAGTGTTCCTGTGACAGGTCTGTGTCCACAGGCTGGTCCTTATGGGGTTCAGGACTCTCTACGCAGAGGGTAGGTTCTGGTCACATAAACCTGTAAATGATTGTTTCTGCCCAATTTATATTCTAAATTCTTCATTTTGCTGCGATTATAGGTTTTCAAGTGTAAAGAATGAGCTGCTACCGAGTCATCCATTGGAGCTTTCTGAGAAAAATGTGAGTAGAATCTAAGATTTGGCTTTTTTTAATTAATGTTTTTTTTTTTTTTTTTTTTTTGTTACATAATATACAAACCTAAAAGAGTACAAAGCAAACCAAACAATACAATATAACCATAACAACCCCAGCTAAAACAAAGCAAAATCAACTGAAAACAACAGCAACAACAACAAGTGGGGGATATCTAACATAAGCATAATCGTAAAATTCAGTTGTTACAGTGAGAAAAATAGAAATACACTATTACTTCACATTATTATTTATGCCATTAGCTGAATAAGTGTGTATTGAAACCAACAATGCTTATAATTTTCAATCTTTTAAGTAGAACACTGTGTAACATGCTGTGAAAGTTTGACAGGCTAGAGTTTTTTTTACTGTTTTTGTATTTTCTATATTAATAACAGTAAATCATGCATCATTACAAGCAGCAGCTAACCCTAATCCTATAGTAACGCTGTTATTTCATTTTGTTCCATGCTTGTGTAATTACAATGTAACAAGGACACCTTAAAATAAAGTGTAACACCAGCTTGTATTATGTGAAATCAGTTTCAGCTCAACCAGGACAAGATGAATTTCAACACATTAAGGAACATCCAGGGTCTCCATGCACCCCTCAAACTACAGATGGAGTACAGAGCGGCTAGACAGGTATTGTGAGCAAGTGACATAAATGACCCTATATTCATTATGAAAGACTATTGTATTTAAACTTTTCACTTTCTTGCTTTCAGATTCAGCGTTTGCCCTTCCTGCCAAGTTCAAATCTGGCCCTGGATACCCTTAGAGGTTCCGATGACACCATTGGCTTTGAGGACATCCTCAATGGTATGTAACTTTCATCGCACGTGTGCTTTCAAATCCTCAAAGTTATGACCATGATTTTGCATTATAAAAAATATGGGATTGATGATTGCTTGATTTAAAAAAAAAAATAATAATTTAATTTGGTTATTTTGTACAGTATACTAGGTCTCATGTTTCTCATATTTTTCTTCCAGATCCTGTCCAGAGTGAGATGATGGGCGATCCTCATATCATGACCGAATACAAGCTTGGTGTCCTGTGAGGATGGCGTTTCTGCACTATTTTCACCTCAAGCCCATAGATTGTGTTATATGCATTGTTTGACCCCAGTTTCTAATAAAATGTCAAATCTGAATTCTGAGATTGTTGTTGCAAAACATGAACATTTAACAGAACTTGGTTATGAATCTTGTTTATTACAAGAACACTGAAACACTGTAAAATGACTTGGATGCATTTACACAGAAGCGTTAAAAATGAGATTATAAATGAAAGCATAAAACCAGCATACAGTTCTTAGAAAGCACAATGTTCAGGATAAAATACAAAAAACTCGTACTTGTTACATTTCGGGTTGTATTGTTTGTATAATCTCAGTATTGAATTGGTATCTATCATGCAGAAGCAATTTACACAGTAGTATAATTTGCAAAATTAAAATGCTGTATCTTCGGGGCACACACTTTTCAACAACTCAAAAGTTAGCCATGCTTTATATGATGACATAAAAAAAAAATATTTACAGAAATAAAACTGTAGATTGGATGCCATTAGGAAAAGTTCAACACTCTCAGTCCAGCTTTTCTTCCTGGAAGAAATCAGCAGAATTGAGATGTTCCTGAAACTTCTCATATTGCTAAATGGATAGAAAGAAAACAGGAATCAGTTTCATCATACACATTTAAATAGCTTTTAAAGACACATATATAAAAGGTTACATATTCACACCTCACTGATCCATCCTCCATCCTGCAGTTTAGTAAACACTTTGTTGACTGTGTCCTTAACTGGTTCGTCATCCTCTACTGTATCTTCTTCCTTCTGAGCTTCTAAAGCTGTGCGACACCTCTCAAACAGATGGTATTTGAAGTGCTTCAGGGCATGGTAGACCTCGGTACGACTGGCGCAGACAGAGCCAACAAAGAAACTCTGCAATTGTTAATGAATAAACATTCCATCAAGTGGTGCTCAAAATTATTCTTCAAATAATTTTTGGTTAAAGGGTTACTTCACCGCAAAATGAATTTTTTTTTCATAAATCACTTACCCCCATGTCGTTCCAAACCCGAATAAGCTTTGTTTGTCTTCGGAACACAATTTAAGATATTTTTTATGTACAAAAAGTAATCTTGTCGCTTCATAACGTTACGGTTGATGGCAGATGGACTATTCTGACGATGCTTCTCATACTTTCCTGGACCTTGACACTGTTATTTATTTGGCAGTCTATGGGACAGTCACAAGCCTCCCAGTTTTCATCCAAAATATCTTAAATTGTGTTCCGAAGACAAACAAAGCTTTTACGGGTTTGGAACAACATGGGGGTAAGTGATTAATGACAAAATTTTCATTTTGGGATGGAGTATCCCTTTAAACTGTATGTGACCTGCATGGAAAACAACCTGGGAATCATCAGGCATGAACTGGTCCTCCTGTAGGGTGTTGCTGTGGTACAACTGGCCAGAGAGCCGCACAGTGAAGCGCCCCGTCCTGTGAAGCTCACAGGCTTCGCATCCCTTCGTCTGGACCCTTGTCATCATAACCCGCAATCTGGGATAACATTCTACCCTTTCCTTTTAATAAACAAAATTGATAAATAGACATGAAAGTAATCTACACCACACCATGTTTTTAAACTTCACATATAATTGACTAATAGTAAAGCAATCAATTGTACTCAGAAACGAGCCATCTTTTCATGAAAAACACAAAGGGCTTACTTTGTAACGGTCTTTCCAGCGGCTCCTCTGCTTCAGGTTCTCCAGACGTGGAAGGACCAGTCGCTCATCAAAATGAAGCAATGATGATTTCATCTCCTGGGCGTATCGTTTTGTTCGTTCACCATCTAGAGTCATTAACACAAAGTCAAAGATACATATACACTACCATTCAAAAGTATGGGGTCTGTAAAACTTTTTAATGTTTCTTTTTAAATGTACTTATATAAAGTTGTATTAACATTGTGAAATAATATTAAGAACTGTTTTATTGTAATACATTTTTAAATGTAATTTATTCCTGTTTTAGCAAAGTTGAATTTTCTTCAGTCTTCAGTGTCTCAGAATCCTTCAAACATTCTGCTTTGCTGTTTCGGTTCTCAAGAAACATTTCAATTATTACACGGATGTGCTGCTTAAAGGGATAGTTCACCCAAAAATGAAAATGTCATTAATTATTCACCCGTAACCCGTAAAACCATTGTTCATCTTCGGAACACAAATTAAGATATTTTTGATGGATTCTGAGAGCTCTCTGACCCTCCATAGACCGTAACGATATTACCACAATCAACACACAGAAATGTAGCATTGGTAAAATAGTCCAAGTGACATCAGGTGTTCAACCATAATTTACGAAGCTACGAGAATACTTTTTGTGCACAAAGGGAACAATAATAACATTTTATTCAGCAATTCTTCTACCCGAGTTACCGTCTTCCGCCATTTCTTTTAGAGAACCCCAGAACGTAATCCATTTCCAAAACATTTACATTCAGTACATTCATGCGTGCGCATGCTGAACATAAACAACGGTTGAACCCCTGATGTCTCATGGACTATTTTACCAGTGTCCTTGCATGGTAATATCCTTGCTGTCTATGGAGGGTCAGAGAGCTCTCAGATTCCATCAAAATATCTTAATATGTGTTCCGAAGATGAACGACGGTCTTACAGGTTTGGAACACCATGAGGGTGAGTAATTAAAGGGATACTCCACCCCAAAAGGAAAATGTTGTCATTAATCACTTACCCCCATGTCGTTCCAAACACGTAAAAGCTTTGTTCAGAAAGCTTTTGGATGAAAACCGGGAGGCTTGAGACTGTCCCATAGACTGCCAAGTAAATTACACTGTCAAGGTCCAGAAAAGTATGAAAAGCATCGTCAGATTAGTCCATCTGCCATCAGTGATTCAACCGTAATGTTATGAAGCAACGACAATACTTTTAGTATGTGAATTAAACAAAAATAACAACTTTTTTCAACAATTTGTCTCCTCTGTGTCTCTCCACATCACCGTAACGCCATTTTGGAAAATATGAGCTAAACGCAGGTAGCTTATGTTCTTCTGTGTCAGCCGCACCACAAGGATATGTTTTCTACTTGTATTTATGCTTTGATATGAAAGAAAACAGCACATCCTTGTGCCGCGGCTGACGGTGATGAGGAAAGACACAGAGGAGACAAACTGTTGAATAAAATTGTTATTTTTGTTTTATTCGCATACAAAAAGTATTGTCGTCGCTTCATAACGTTACGGTTGAACCACTGATGGCAGGTGGACTATTCTGATGATGCTTTTCATACTTTTCTGGACCTTGACACTGTTATTTACTTGGCAGTCTATGGGACAGTCACAAGCCTCCCGGTTTTCATCCAAAATATCTTAAATTGTGTTCCGAAAACGAACAAAGCTTTTACGGGTTTGGAACGACATGGGGTTAAGTGATTAATGACAAAATTTTCAGTTTGGGGTGGAGTATCCCTTTAATGACAGAATTTTCATTTTTGGATGAACTATCCCTATAATTTTTGTGGAAACCATAAAACTTTTTTTATGAATCTTTAACGCCCGAGACACACTGGACAATGTTCAGCTGTCCCAGATGAGATTGGCATTGTGAAACAATCGTGGCGATTTCTGTGATCCTATGTCGTACAGTGAGAGAGGTTCAAAGATGGCCGTTGTCACGGTCTTTTTTTTTTTTTTTTGCCCAGCCACCACCCCCCCGTCTTCGGAGGTCAACTTTATTTTTATTCATATAACAAAATAAGACAGATCATATATTTGTAAATAATAAAGAGTGACAAGCCGTAACAGGGAGACAGGGAGGTACACAGACAGACGGTCAGACAGACACACGGCCAGATAGACAGATAGACAGACAGACAGATAAACAGTCAGACAGACAGACAGACAGACAGAGAATAGTTATAAGTGTGAGATTGGTATGTCTGAAAGTGTGTGACTGTTAGGTGTTGTTAAGGCAGATATATTGGAGGGGGGGGTAAGGATGGTTGGAGGGGAGGGGTGGAGAGGGGGTGAGTGGGAAAGCACGTGGTTTACATCAGCTGTTGAATTTGTAGAAAGGTCAAAGAGGTAGAAGAAACAGTCGAGCGACAGATAAGGACAGCAGTTTGTAAGTGTTTTTGCCTCGTTTTCTCATTAGACTACTGCGTGATCATCGTTGCTAGGGAAACTTTGCTTTATTTACTGTAACCCACCCTGTTAAAATCCACTTTGTGGTCATTTATCGTCCCCCAGGTCAATTGGGAAACTTCTTGGAGGAGTTGGACATGCTGCTATCAAACTATCATGAAGATGGTACTCCACTGCACACCTCAGACCACTTCCTCATTACTGCTAATCTAGCACTTACTCCTAGGCGGCACACGCTCCAACGCGGGTCACCTTTCGACGGAACCTACGCTCACTCTCTCCATCTCGCCTATCCTCTGTGGTTGCATCCTCACTTCCTTCACTCTCGCAGTTTTCAGCTCTGGACACGAACAGTGCTACGGACACTTTTTGTTCCACTCTGACCTCTTGCTTGGACAACTTTTGCCCACTGTCGTCTAGACCAGCACGCACCACCCCATCTGCCCCCTGGCTGTCCGATGTACTCCGTGAACATCGCTCTAAACTCAGGGCTGCAGAGAGGAAATGGCTTAAATCAAGAAACTCTACCGACCTCAGTGTGTATCAGTCTCTCCTCTCTTCTCTCTGCAAACGTCTTCACTGCTAGCCGAAAACAGCCCATGTTACTCCTCTCCTCATCAGGTTACACTGGCTACCAGTAGCCGCTCGCATCAAATTCAAGGTACTGATGCTTGCCTACAAAACGACCACTGGCACTGCACCAACTTACCTAAACTCACTAGTTCAGTCTTATGCACCCTCCAGAAGTTTGCGCTCTGCAAGTGAACGACGCCTTGTGGTGCCATCCCAAAGAGGTTCAAAATCACTCTCACGGACTTTTTCCTGGACTGCTCCCAGCTGGTGGAATGACCTCCCAATCTCAATTCGAACAGCTGAGTCTTTACTCATTTTCAAAAAACATCTAAAGACTCATTTTTTCGCCTGCACTTAACCAACTAATACTAGTACTTACCTTTTTTCTTTTCTATCATATTCCAAAAAAAAAAAAAAAAAAAAAAAACCCTGGCTACGTGTTCTGTACTAGACTAACTGAGACTTGTCATAGCACTTGTATACCGTTGTTGTTTTTTTGTTGATCTGATTGTTTCTACTGTTCTCATTTGTAAGTCGCTTTGGATAAAAGCGTCTGCTAAATGATTAAATGTAAATGTAATGTAAATGTTATGAGAGGATTCCAGGTTTTTTTAAAGGCAGATATATTGTTCTTTTTATGAGCTATGGTTTCTTCTGTCAAAATGAATTCTGTGATTAAGTTAGTCCAATGGGAAAAATGCAGGAGACAGTGGGACTCTGCAGTCCAGGATCGAAGATAGTGTGTTGGTTAATGTGGTCCAAAGAGAGTGAACAGGCTGGCAGAGCCAGGTTGCGTGGAGATAGGTGTCTGTGCTCCCAGAGGTGCACTGTGAGCAAATGTCTGTGTCAGATAATTTCATTTTAAATAGTTTACTCTAAATGATATGGATTCTGTGGATGGTTTTATATTGTATGAGTTGTAAATTGGTGTTGGTGGTCATAGAAAAGGTGTTCCTGCAGATCTGCGTCCAGAAATCCGGGTCGGAGGATAGCATGAGGTCACTTTCCCACTTCCCCTTGGGCAGGGTTATTGTGGGGTTAGATGAAGTGATGAGGCTGTAGAGTTTGGATATAAGTTTTCTTGGGTGGTTGCCTATCTCTAATAACTTATAACTTATTTTAGAAGGCTGTAGGGTGTTAGTTAGAGTTATTTTACTTTGAATTAAAAATTTAAGCTGTTGGTAGTGGAGAAATTGGTCTCTCCCAATCCCGAATTTCTGGACAATTGAGGGGAATGACATAAATTTATGATTTTCAAATACGTGGTGAAGGTGGGTGATGCCATTTTGTTGCCATTTGGGGAAGTGGATTGGTTTATTGTAAAGACGGAGGTCAGGGTTGTGCCAGATTGGGGTATACCTACATGGAGCTTGGGGTGATTTGGTGATTTTATTAGTTTTCCACCAGGCTGACAGAGTTGTTGCTATTGTAATGTTATGATAGAAGTCTAGTTTTTTGATTGACTGTGGTAGAAAGGGGAGGTCTGCGATTGAGTTGGGGGAGCACAAGTATTGCTCAAGATCAAGCCATGGATCGGAATGTGTCTGTTGTTGAGTCCATTTATATAGGTATTGTAATTGGTTTGCCAGGTAATAGTGCATGAAATTTGGTGCTTCAAGTCCGCCTAAGTGTTTTGCGTTTTGAAGTGTTGTAAGTGCTATCCTTGGTTTTTTATTTTTCCAGTAGAAGTGAGTGGTGAGGGAATTTAATTTTTTGAACCAATAGTCTGTCGGGGTAATTGGGATCATTGAAAATAGGTAATTGATCTGGGGGAGTATCTTCATTTTGATTGTTGCTATACGGCCTGTGAGTGTGAGTGGGAGCTTGTTCCATCGTTTATAATCATCTTCTATTTTCTTGAGGAGTGAGGCATAGTTGAGGTTGAATAGCTCTGACAGCCTGGGGGAAATTGATATGCCTAAATACTTGATGTTACCCGTGTTGAGGGGAAGGGAGGGGTCATGAGCTGCAGAGTCCACATCGTCTCCTGATAGGGGAAGTATAGTTGATTTATTCCAGTTGATTTTGTAGTGAGAGACTTTTGAGAATTTGTTGATGACATTGAATGCTTCGTTAAGTGATTGGGATGGAGTTTGTAAGTATAATAGTAAATCATCCGCATATAGACTAATTTTGTGTTGAGAGTTGTTGACTTGGATTCCTTTAATTTTATTGTTTTGGCGTATTGCTGCTGCGAGTGGTTCGATGAATATGGCAAAGAGGGATGGAGAGAGTGGGCATCCCTGTCTGGTTCCTTGGTGCAGAGTGAAGCTTGGTGAAGTGATCCCATTTGTGATGACTGTGGCCCTTGGAGAAGTGTATAGTGTTGTTATCCATTGAATGAATGACTCTCCAAAACCGAATTTACGGAGGGTGGTGAATAAAAATGTCCAGTTGACCTTGTCGAATGCTTTTTCTGCGTCTAGTGATGCAACTATAGTTTTTTGTGACTGTCCTTGTGCAATGCTGATGAGATTAAAAAGTCTGCGGATATTGTCTTTTGCATTTCTATTTTTGATGAAGCCTGTCTGGTCTGGGTGAATTAGTGAATGCATAACTGTTTCAATCCTGGTAGTTAGAGTCTTTGTGATAATTTTCAGATCAGTGTTGATTAATGAAAGTGGGCGGTAACTAGAGGGATGTGTTGGGTCCTTGTTGGGTTTCAGAAAAACAGTAATGAGCGCTGTGTTCATATGTGTGGGAATGGTACATGTAGTTTGGATTTCTGTGAGTAATTTGTTAAAAGTTGGAGATAAGATGTCCCAAAAGTGTTTGTAGAATTCTGCCGGTAGTCCGTCGGGTCCAGGTGATTTATTGTTTTGCATGCTTTGTAAGGCTTTGATAAGTTCTTCAGGGGTGATGGATTGTTCTAAAAAGTTTACTTGTTCTGTGGTTAATGAGGGAAGGTCCAGATTGTTAAGAAAAGAGTCAATTTCAGATTGTAGAGGTTGGGTGCCGTTAGTGTACAAAGAACTGTAGAAATGGCGAAAAGAGTTTGATTTCTTGAGGATCCTGCATAGTTTTGCCTGAAGTGTCCAGAATAGATGGGATAAGTGATTTGTCTTTTTTGTATTGTAACATGTTTGCCAAATACTTGCCTGCTTTATTGCTGAGGTGAAACTGATCATATTTGAGTTGCTGTATACAGAACTGTGTTTTTTTGTTTATGATACTATCTAATTGAGTCCTAAGTTGCTTGAGTTCAGTTTGTACTTCTTCAGATGGGGCGGTAAACTGTGGATTGCTAAGCAGTTTTATTTTCTGCTCAAGAGTGTTTTCCAATTGTTGTTGCTGTTTTTTCTTGTGTGATGAATATGATATAATTATGCCTCTCATGACTGCTTTGCCCGATTCCCAAAGTGTTGATGGTGAGATTTCTGGAGAGTCGTTCATCTCCAGAAAGGATGCCCACTCTCTTCTTATAAGGGTGGTAAAATTGGGGTCTTCTAGTAGAGAATTGTTGAAGCCGTTGTCACAGTCTTGCAACCAAAGATAGCCTACGATAATTTTCTGGCAGTGTCAGAAATTCAGCATGATCATCGCACAATGTGTTTGCAGTTACGACTTATGTTTACTGAACAACCAATAAAAATGCGACATGGCGCTAAAACATAAAACTGCTTACCTCAAGCTCTTATTCCTTCCTCTTTCGCCGCTTCCACTTTTTTTCAGCACACATAAAAACTACAACTGTCAAAGTGTGATTCATTATGCTCTTTTTGTTTACTACTAGCGCATGCTGATGACGTTTTATTCTTCTATAGAAATGTGCGTCGTAGCCTGCGAGTCAATAGGTGTCATCATCATACAGTCTACATGCATGTCGTACCCAAGTTTATCAGATCCATGTCGCACAGTGTGACCAGCTATGATCTTACAGGATTTCTAAAATCGTGCAGTGTGTAGAAGGCTTAAAGAATGGAAGTTTCAAAAGTACAACATTTATTTGAAACATAATTCTTTTATAACATTCTAAATGTCTTTACTGTATGTTATAGAGAGAGAGCTCCAGTGCTAAGAAGATAAGGAATAACTTGAAGAACATACTGTAAAGTGACTTGAGGAAGCTTGAATCCAGTACATTGATCAGCAAGGCTTTGACCACCACCTGAAAGTGGGTGAGCTGAGATCCTGTGATAACTGTAATGGGAAGTGAACATGAGATTTTCAAATTAACTTAAATGTTACAGGCACATATTGGGATTCCAAATATGAAAATCAATATAAAAATCATGTGGTCTTACATTGGCGTGGAAGGTGAGAGAGAAAGGCCTTGTCTTTGGCCTCCCCCTCTTCCTCCTGATCTTTGTCCTTTTTCTGTTCCTCTTCCTCCACAATAAAATCCTTCAGACTGTCACTACTATCAGCAAGTTTTTCCTCCTCACTGCTGTTAAGAGGACTGCCCTTCTCTTCTACACTAGATTCATTATCAGAATCATCTGCTTTACTTTGCTCTTCAACTTTGTCCTCCTTGATCTCCTCTCTTTCCTCTTCATCCTCTTCTTCTGAACCCTGTAGAAAACAACAAATAGACAAGGCATCCCATTATCAACCAATCTTTTTTCAGGGAACCCTTTGTTTCTGTCACTTATTATTGTAACGCAATTTCGTTCCACCTCAAAGATGAAACTGCTCAAGAGTGAAAATTGTAAATGGTTGAAACGTTTACATGTTATAAAATCTACTCATATGAATTAGGTCATATGAAAAGTCACATGAATTAGGTAACTGGTTTCATAGAATAAAACAAAATACATTTTAAGGTTCTCCTGAACCATGTGTCACATAAACAATTGTTTTATATCCATGAATTCCTCAGCCCTAGAAATTCCCCATTCATTCTACAAGTACAGTCTTTATCAATCTTTATCAAATTGGGCATGCATTGCAGACATGTCGTCTGCCTTGTCAAGCTGAATTCAGAGGTGATTATTGAAATTTAAATTGCATGCAAGATGCGATGCAACATCTCTGACCTTATAAAAAAGTGAGTTTACCAGGACAACTGCATCTTTTAAAACAATGGTCACCATCAACCAATCAGATTTCTGTGGCAAAAGTATAAAGTTAACAATGTCCGACTGTCACAATACTTGTTTGACAATTTTTTCTCAGTCACAGAAAACGGGACAAATAAATTAAATACTTTACCGTCAATACATATAAAAAAAAAATTATGAACTTTGGTCAACACGGCAACAATCATTACTCATTTATTTTCAATTAAATATATTATGCACAAAATTACCAAATTTCAGCCCTGTGACGAACTGGACATCCCTTCAGGGTGTCCCCCTTCTGTGGCCCAAGATTCTGGGATGGGAAATGGATGGATGGATGACCAATTGTCCCAAAACTTGGCATACATTTATAAATCATGCACCTGAAGTAACATGTTAAGTTTGATCAGATGTTGCACTGTAAGATGGAAACATGGAAATAGCAACAGCATCATGGCAAATGCAAATACTCGATTAAAATATAGGCAAACACAAGAGTTTTATTAAGGACTAAAGAGGTTATGAGGCTTGACCCAGAAAATTGCTGTTTGCTTTTTCTTGTTCTGTCCTTGTCAGCTTACCAACGTCCTGCGCCTGCGCCGCGGGGTGCCTGACTTTCTTCTCTTTGACAGCTCCATGAGTTTATTCTTTCTTTCTCTTCTCTTGGCGGCAGCTTCTTTCAGTTCTGTATCTCTCTTCTTCTCCCTCAGAGCCTCGTCCTCGGAGTCCTCCGGCAGCCTGAGTCGTTTTCTCTGCAACACTCTCCTGAGCGGCTCTCCGCCGGCGTCGCTGGAAGAGTCGCTGGAGGAGCTGTCGTCTGGCGGAGGCGCGCTGGCGGCTCTTTTCCTCTTTCGTCGGGGCACGGCGCATTTCTCGTCCGTCTCGCTGCTGTCATCCCCGTCGCTCTCGCGTGCTCGGTAAGAGCTGTCGGAGGTACCGGACTCATCCTCGGAGTTCTGGTATTCACTTTCTGAACTGACGCTCGTGGTGCTGGCGTACGAGCCCTCGTCGCTGTCATCCAGCATACGATCAATGGGATTCACGCGAGTCTTTTTCTTGTCAATGCGAGACTTGGGGGGCGGGCATTTTCGCCTTAACCCAAAAAGCTTTCCTACGCTTTTCATCATTTTTACGGAGAAAAAAAGTGACCCTTGACTTAAATACACTGAGAAATGTTTTTGTTTTTTTAAACTTAATCTATTATAGCCAGTTGTTATATATCTACAGACATATCAGCAACAGGATGCTTCCGTGCGCGTGCTATGAAATTACATTCCCGTCTCGTGAATGATTATTCAGTCATTTGTCTCATACTAAATCATTAATTCGAGCATGCAGATGTACGTAAAGCTCAATCTATTGCTGGAATCAATATTTAACGAGTGATTTGAATAAATATGCTTATCAGCATGTATCATTCTGCTCCAGTCCGCTACACGCGCCAATAACATGAAGGGGCGTGTCTGTGTTTTTGTAGATACGCACTTCCGTCGTTAGCTTCACATCAGCTGGCACAAACGCGCCACCCAAAGACAAGGAGAATAGTTTCAAATCAGATTTTATTTGCAATAAGGGTTTTACCATTGTGTACTGTTTTTGCCATTTCCTTGTTATTGTTATTTTATCAAATTTTTTTTTTTTGATTGTGTAAATGTGTGTCTGTGATTAAATTTTAGTGGGCTACATCTGAAAAGAAGGTATAGCTATGCATAAACTGCCAAACACAGTGACAGAATTTTTCCAAATACTTGAGAATACCTTAAAGTGACCTTTATATTTAAGTCAAACTGTTTATATAATATTAATTAAAATTAAAAACTGCACTGACAAATTTTAAATACCCTTAAAGCTCCTTCCCACATCCAGAAACACATTCCTGTGTTCCCAATGAGTGCAGGAGGAAAATATAGCTGCTCAAGTTTTGGGAAGATGTCCCTGCTGAAAGGGACTTCATAGATCTGTCATATTTGGAGATGACGGGAGTGTGTAAGTATAATTATTTTGACATAAAAAAAAACACACAGAGAGAAAAACTTAAATTCTGCATTATGTTCTTAACCATACAACACACCTACAAGTTTATTAACATTATAACATAATAATCTAGAAAAGTTATCCATTCCTATTATACTTCAGTTCTTAGATAAGTTAAGCCTCTCAATTTACCAGTTTATATTTATCACTCTGAATGGTAATTTGGATAATACATGTACCAGGTAAGTGACATCTCAAAGGGGAGATACACTTTATGTCCCTCTATTTACTTTTTGAAGCACAAAGTGCCAGGATGTGATTCAGCTGCAGACAGTGACTAAAATCAACTGTCAAATGGAAAATTAGTGTAAAAAAATTGCCTTTGGAGAGGAAATAAAACTGGTTTACCAAGAAGAACATCTGTATCAGATTTTAATTTGCCACAAGTGGTTTGACATTTTTAATTCTCTGAATTTACATTGAGAAAATATAAGAACATATGGAAAACATTACATTACAGACTGAGATAATGATTATAAAAAATGGGTATAGACAAATCACATAAAAAAACATAAAATAAAATTAACTGTTGTCTACATTTATGATTATTATATGAGTAAATAAAGGTTCCCATATGCTTGTGAATTTAATGTGCCAATGCACAAAAATATTAAATATTTTTTTTGGGGAAAAAACTCTTGCCATGCATTGCTTTTTAATAGTTGTTTAATTTAGTTATTTAAATCTTTTTATACAATTCTTCCAGAATTTAGAGGTTTGTGTACAGGAAACAGTATTTTTTAAACAAATAAATGTATATTTATATTTATTAATAACACAGGATGTCAGAGTGTATTTAAATTTTAAAACAATTTCTCAAGCACTGTAAATACACATTGCTATGACCAGACATGAATTGCACCGTCAGAGCCTGCAGAGAGAAGGTATTCCCCTTTATGGTCAAAAATGACACTCTGAACAGCATCTTCATGAGCTATTAGACTCGACGTATGTAAAGATGCCACTTCTATAATTTTAACAGTGCCATCATTACTCGCCACCGCTAGAACTCTTCCATTTGGATTGAAAGCCACTTGATTGCTGGGATGAGGCCCAGTGTCCATGGTCACCATTGCTGAGACATTCCTCACATCCCATAATTTGAGCACCCCAAAAGAGTCGCAAGAAGCAATTGTGTCACCTGTGGTATTGAAGGTGGCATAGTTGCATGAATGCTTGTGCCCGTAGAAAGTCTGGGCGCACAGTCCGGCACGGGCATCCCAAAGAGAGAGGGTCTTGTCTGCGGAACAGGTAAGTAGAATGTTTGAGAAAGGCAGGAAAGAAATGCTGTTCACCGAGTCAACATGTCCACGCAGAGTGCATCGGCAACGCTCGCTATTCAAGTCCCACATTTTAGCCGTGTTATCCAAAGAACAAGAGGCCACAAAATCACCACAGGAATGGAAGGAACAAGCCCAGGTGGTGTGAATGTGTCCCTCCAAACTGAGCACACATCGACCTTGAGCAAAGTCCCAAATTTTAACTGTGGTGTCCCCACTTGTGGTCCCCAAGTAACCACCGCTGGGATGGAAACTACATGATGACAGCCAATCAGTGTGCCCCTCGCCAGTCATGATCATCTCTCCCTCTGGTATTCCCCATAATCTCCAAAGCTGGTCATCACTTGAGGAGGCTACTATCATTTTACGAGGATGGACAGCGAGGAAGCTCACTGCCATCGTGTGCGCTTTAAAAGACTTGAAGAGAGAGAAGTTGGCTGATTTGGTGTTGAGTGAGGAAAGAGCTTTGATTTGTGGCAAGTAGGGATTGACTCGAGTGCTTGCTGGGAATTCAGAGTCTTTAGGATGCCTTGTGTTTTTGTTGGGGTCTTTTATAGCATCATTTGATGCAAAGTTGTCACATGGCAGGTGTGCACCTTTTTCTGGACTCTTCTGGATTTTTTCTCTTTGCTGTGCAGTGTTAGCAGATTTCCGGGTTCCTGGGGAAGAATGTGCGGTATGAAGAGAGCTGTCTATATTCTGAACCTGGCTGACAGCTCTGTCTCTCTCCAGACTAACCAGCATCTTCTGCCTCACGGCTGTTTGATACTTGTCGTTTAGTTGTCTAAGAGCAGGCTCGTAGGATGCATAGTGTTTCTTCAGCTTTTTAATGTCCTCAATAAGTCTATTCTTCTCTTGAACGACACGCTTGTGCTGCATCCTATGAAAGTCCCTCTCTCTTTGAAGTTTTACTATGGTTTCTCCAGCTTCAAATGCAGCCTGTTTATAACTATCCCGCTCTCTCTGAACGTTTTTCAGCTCGTTGTCCAGGAGCTGGTTGCGTGTATAAACATCAGGGACGAGTTCCATATGGTCTGTTTTCATTAAGCCTTTGTGTATCATCTCAAACCACTCGATTTGAAAGCAGTCTAATGTTTTTTTCATACCCATTTTTACCAGATAATTGCGGACAAAGTCGTCCACCACCTCAGGTATTTTAGGAATCGCATGTTTGGCCGAACTGACCCTCTGAGACTGTGTTGTGCATTCGGTGGCATCAGTTTGACCCTGCACTGCTTTAACAGCAGTTTCCAAGTCCTCTTCCCCCTCAGGTATGCTGAGTTCCTCGTCGATAGTCACTTCGTCGTATTTGTAGTCATCCTCAGAGTCTTCTGGAATTAAAACTTTCTCTAAGTAATATGGACCGTCAACGGATTCTTCTGCTATTTCGTATCTGGCTGCCATTTCCCACTTCGCTTTGTTGTGCTATACAAAGTTTATGTGTATCGTTTCCATGGTGACCGTGACCACGAGAACAGTTTCCGTTTAACCACTATGTTGTAAAGATGATCCCGTGCTATTTTTACCTGTTTTATTTAAATTCGACCTATGGGTTAAATCGTAAAATCTATAAAATTGACACAAAACTATAAACTACAGTTTTACACAAACTATAAAATGTACACATAATAAAGCTTACTTTTAATTAAACTTTTACATTTCTGACAACGTTGTAACTTGGAAATTATTCGTGATTATTTTTTAACCTTTAATTTCATGCATGGGATTAAAAGGGTAAATATATCGGCTTCAAATGCAATCATAAACAGTAGATGGCGCTCGAGGAGCAGTGAACAGCGAATTCCACTAAACTGCTTTTAGAAACGGAATGTACAATTATTATAAATCTATGACAGTTCTGTAATAATGTTGATAAAGAATTTTGTCTTTGAAATAATAATCTTTTCTTTCTTTCTTTCTTTCTTTCTTTCTTTCTTTCTTTCTTTCTTTCTTTCTTTCTTTCTTTCTTTTTGTGTAGGCTACTTGAATGTCCACGCAATTTAGTTCAGGTGTAAGGTGTAAGGAATAAAAGCACGATATGTTTTGGTAATTTTGTTCGAGCATAAATTAATAGTTATATAACTGGTTAGTCAATACAGGCAACTTTTTATATTTTAATATGGTCTATATATTAATATGCACTTACAAAAGTAGCCTAGATAGCCTATAATAATAATAGCAACAACAACAATTATTATTAGTATATAAAATATAATATGAAATGTTTAGGCTAAATGTGTAAAGTTAGAATTGATAAGTATCTTTAAACTGAATAGCACAGCCTGAGGCAGAGCCCTTCACCGCAGAACCAATCAGATGCTGAGGCTCAGTTTTGGAAGCTGAATCGTCAGTACAAAGGTCGGCGTGCGCGAGCTTTTGCAAGTCCGCGAGAGCACCGGGACGCGCGCCCAATGGATCACTGGTTTCTGTAGCCTTCATGAAAGCCAGAGATATGAGCAACGAAGCAGAGGGGGATAATCCAGAACAAACAAACTGCAAATGTAAATCACATACCCTGTTGTCCTCGTACTGTATCGACAGTATTCTAGGAAGGAAAAGTCCCTTAAAAGTTAAAGGTTAGTCGTTTCTTCTTTAATTTTGTGATTCTGTTTAAATTGTTTTTACATATGCTGTCCACTGAATTGGATTATTTTTGTAAACTCACCAATGGTTTTCAATAGCTGAAGCTACTGGCTTACATTAGAATTTAGCCTATTTTAATGGTCTTGAAATAGGCAAAGTTCATTACAGTGTCCATGTAACAAATATTGCATGCTATTATCTATAATTAATTACAACAACAACAATTTGCAGTTATACCAGGCTATAGCGTATATGTAGGCTAAAGTAAATAGCCTAGTCATTAAATACAAAAAAGACAGGCTGTGAAATTAGAGAAAAGTTTAATTAGTAGCCTATCCGTAACTTAATTTATCCTGTTGATAAATTATTCAGATCAATTATTTTTGCTTACAGCAACACCAAACAGTTTGTGGCCCCTTCAACCAGACATGCACCTGCCGCCGAAGCTCCGCCGTCCCTTCGCCCCGTTGACAGACTCCTCCATTCACACAGACGAAAATGAGGCAGGGGGCCCAAGACTGCTACACACAGCTTGTGAAAAATTACAAATTACAGAGGCCTCGCTAGTAAACACCAGTCGTGCTAGATTGTATCAGGAGCACGCTTCTCTACAGTCATGTAGAGACACATCTTGTCCCATGCCAAGACCAGAGGAGGAAGAAACCGACAGTGAAAGACTATGTAGAGAGACATCTGTGTCTCCAGGTCTAATGGGACTGCAAGAACGAGAGGCATATTTGAAGAACAGTGAGGAAACTACTTTATCAGCGGGAAGTGACACTGAAGATGGGATGTTAAAACGAAAACAGAGGAGATACCGGACCACTTTTACCAGCTATCAGCTTGAGGAGCTGGAAAGAGCTTTTCAAAAGACTCATTATCCAGATGTTTTCACAAGGTAACGGTAACACCAACAACTTAGACGATAATGCTTTAATATTATGCAAATATAGACTATATATAAAAAAGTGATTTATTGATGGTTGATGTTTGCAAGGCACCATTCGTCACATCTTAAGACAACATCATTCATATTTTTCAGTAGGTATATATTAAAAGCAGCCATATGAAAATTCTATTTGCTTAAAGAAAAAAGTCATACAACAATTATTTCTATTTTATCAGTTGTATTTGAAGGCGATAAGGTTGTTTTTTTTGTCACTGCTACTTTTCGTTGCAATACTACCTTTACATTAACAGTTTCAGTAGCACAGGAGCTAGAATTTGAATAGCCTGTTTGTCACTAGAATGCAATCGAATAAATGTACATATTTTTAATTTTAGTAAAATGTATGGTTAACAATAATTTAAAAAAAAGAATAAGAATAAAAGAATAGAAAAGATAAGACACTCGACCTACAACTTGTTTTTTCTCTCTAATTTAAGGGAGGAATTAGCAATGAGACTTGATCTTACAGAAGCACGAGTGCAAGTAAGTCACTTTCTTATTTATCTCACCCTTTTCAACATTCACTATTAATCTGGTAATCTGTTCATGACTGGGCACAATATCTCAACAAGAATAGAAACACTGAAAAAAATAAAATCAATGAAATCTAAGTTCTAAAGGTCACCGTTAAGTCTAAAACATTTAGGCTCTCTCTCTATATATATATATAGATATAGATATAGATATAGATATATCGATATATATATATAGATATAGATATAGATATATTGCTATGCTTTTTTAAGCTAGCAACAATTAATGCGACTGTCTATCTAAAATATATAAGATTGGTAATAAACATACAGCCACTCGTATCCCTTGCTACATCGTTGCTACAATTTAGGCTACTTGGACTTGGTTCAGCAGCTTTTTTTTTTTTTCGATAATTGTATTGAAAAAGTACCTTAAAGTCTAACAAGATCTGTTAGATATTACATCATATTTATACAACAGGGAAAATGGCGCAACAATATATAAAAGATTAGTTTATTTAGATGTTTCAGAGAATCGCATATTTATTTTAAATTGCACACAATTTTGGCCTAGAAAGTTACTATTGCGTTATTGCCACTTTTTCTTTACATTTCCACTAAATAGTGTATATTTTTGACCCCCTTTTTTATGAACTACCTTCATCAGTAAAAAACTTTCCGTGTTAAAGGGACAGTTCACCCAAAAATGAAAGTTAGGTCATCATTTAGACTACTCTCTAGAATGACTTTTCTGCTTCAGGAATACAAATGAAGATATTTTTGTAGTGTTCATTTTGTTGTGTTCCATAAAAGACAGAACATCATACAGGTTTGGAAACACTGTGAGAGTTTACATTTTTGGGTGGACTCCTTTATGGATATTCT
Source organism: allo-octoploid hybrid of Carassius auratus x Cyprinus carpio (assembly GCA_024542945.1). NCBI lineage: Eukaryota > Metazoa > Chordata > Actinopteri > Cypriniformes > allo-octoploid hybrid of Carassius auratus x Cyprinus carpio. Next base: position 16,688,702 of record CM045070.1, read on the forward strand.
CAGACAAGTTTGTATATTTCTTGTCATGCCAACATTATTCTGTTCAAGACTAATACAGGTCTTCACTAAGGGGACAATAGTGAATGTATTTCTTTGCTAAATGTAGAAAAAAAGAAGAAGAAGAAACTCCTAATGACTTGTAATTGACAAAAGCATTGTTTTCTCTCAAGGTCTGGTTCCAGAATCGACGTGCAAAATGGAGGAAAAGGGAAAAGGCGGGGGTCCAGTCACACACTCTGAGCCTACACTATCCTGGAACCCCCGCTGCTGCACAGTCCTTGTGTCATTACCTGAGTGGGAATCCTTTTGTCCCAAACCCACATCCAGCTATTGATTCATCTTGGCCTGCCCCACTCCAAAGACTGGCTCAGCCTCCCCCAAACCCTGCCTCCCTTCATGGCTTCAGTGCTCTGTTAGGGGCGGCCATGTTTAGACATCCCGCTTTCATCAACCCCACTTTTGGAAGGTGAGCTTCATCTGCATGTTCAACACAAACCGTTAAGTTTATTTATCTTTACCTTATCTTTACCTTTCACATTCCATAATGGTTATAATATCCTGTTACATTTCTCATCAGACTTTTTACAAGCTTAGGTCCAATGGCACTGCAAAGGATACCCCTTCCTGCCATCGAGGGTCCAATTCAACGCTCCCACCTCACCAACAACCTTCTCTCCTCTTCCCCACCCTTACCTTCATCTCCAACGGTGGACCTCCGCGCTTCCAGCATAGCAGCACTGCGTCTCAAAGCAAAGGAGCATTCTGCTCAGCTGACTCACATCACTGCTGCTGGAAAGGCTGGAAAAGAGGAGTGCTAATACTCACTCCCACTTGAGAGATGGCAAAAGACCAAAGTTAAGCAGACACACTGATATCTGGAGAGTTAGGTGATTATTAATAGATATATTAATAGACACGTGTAGTTTTCAGTCTCTGGAAGTTGAACTGTAGCATTCTAAAGCTTTTTTGTTTGTTTAATGTTGGTTGTTAATGAGTGCTGAATGTGTTTTTTTGTTTTTCATTAGTTGAATGATCTTTTTAGATAATTTCATTCTGTTTTCATTAGGAAATGGATAAAACAATCGCCAAACAGCTATATATGAACAAATTGACAGGACAAGCTGCTTTTAATCTGTTACACATCCAACACTTTTTCAAGGTTTGTTAACAGTAAAAGAGATGTTTTACTCGACATGTATTTATTCTGCATCATACAATATTAGGATTTTTTTAAGGCTGCACTTTGTGTTCACAGAATAGTACTCAAACAGTTTAAGTATATGGTTATTTTGCCATGCATTACCATGAGTTTATTATATTTTATTAAACCTACGAGACATCATTCAGGAAAATAAACAAAATATCCATATGCTTCTCTTGATGAATTAGCCAGGGAAAATAAGATAATGTGAAAGTAAAAAACAGAAACGTTTTGGGTTGTCTTAAAATTCTTTCTGTATTTAATGCTTTAAATAAATGGAGGATGGACAGGTTACAAAATTTATAAAGGCTTATTGTGTAATGTCTGATCTTTTAATAGGTTTTTTTTTTTTTGCATCATCTTGATATAGCCAAAAGAAAACGAAGGATTTTGCACAAAACAGCTTTTTCTAGCAACCTTTCTTCAACCACGAAAGATGTATTTCAACCGTTTTTAGTTGGCAGATGTAGCCTATCGATGTTTTGGTTGCGTGACTGAAACTGAACAGATTTTGCTCCGAAAATTATTGACGGAATTTCGAAAACCACATGATACACACAATGAACAAAATGATCAGTATGGTTTATTTGATGATGGCAATTATTTTTAGTCGGGAATGACTTTCCAGCTCTTTATAGGAACAAATGGTCATTTTTGCAGACATGGGAATAGCTGTGAAGAAAGGAGAAATTCAGAGCGTTAACACCTCCATAGGTGTCCATGTAATCTGGGCATTAATGCCAAATACTTGTTTTCACTATTCACGCAAATTAAGAGGCTTACGCTTTCCTCAGCTTCCTGCTTTGAGTTTTTCCTTGTCAAAGGAGGCTTGTTAAGTCTATGGCAGTCGTAAACCACTTTTTAAACTAGTTTAACTCCTTCAAACTAAGCCTTCATCCAATTAGTTTGGAGTATACGGTGATTTGTTATCTGATCACTGAGAGAACAGCATGTCATTGGACCAGTGTGGGGCTATGTATAACATATTTGACCTAACATCGAAGTAATGAATAATGTCCTACCTAAGATCTGAAACTCTATTCAGAGACCACTATTCAAAAGTGTACCCTTAATGACGTAGGGCTTAACATGGTAAAATGTCTGAATGGTCAATTTAAACCACTGATTACCAACCACGGATTAAGAGACTTTCTATAGCTACAGAAAGGAACTGAACATTTTCAAGGCTGGCTATTGTGAGATCTGTGGTTATATGCAACTTGTTGAGGATCAGGATTATAGCAAGTATTACTATAGAAGTGCAGGTGTTCTTCTTCTTCTTCTTTTTTAATTTTTTAAATTATTTTTTTTTTTTTTACAAGCTGCTCATAAAATTACATGAGCACCTAAAGGATTTTGGAGACACATATGATACAATATTAAAAATTTATATGATCAGGCACTGGGGAAAAAAACCTTCAATATTTAATACGATTGGGTCGACTGGACAATTTTCAAATTTCTGGGGTTCTCGCAGTAGTCAGCATAGTCATAGGTGAACCAAAACTACAACAAAAATATAATTTCTGATCTAGTAACAAAAGAAAAATCCAACATAGCTTTTCAATGACTTTTCAAACGAGGGGAGAAAAAATCATTCGTTGTATTAGAAACATTCACGCAGCAACATTTGCTGGTCCTCTGTAATTTAATAATTTTTTTAAAAATGAAAATATAAGATACTTCGCTAGATTTACAATGTTAATAACTGGTGAAATGCATCATCACAGTCTGAGAAGGATCCATTTTTAAGGGTTGAATCAGTGTAGATTTCAACAGTCATGATTCTTAAATGTTTAATTTTGTCTCTTGTTCATCAAACGAAAACACATTCCACATTCTTTAACTATACATACATACATACATATACAAATGAGTGAATCCCACTATTAAGCTGTCAAAAAGAAAGAGAGTTGCAACTGCATATAAACAGAATGAATCTACCTTGCAGGCATGCGAAACCGTATATTTCTTAGCAAAAAATAAATGGAAGAAAGTAAAACTATAATTTATAAGGAAAGAGTGACAGAAATATTGGACAGACAGCATCTGACTATAGGCTTTCATTCAAATGTTCAGAATTCATACATGAAGTAGTGCCTCATGGAACATGTAAATGATGGTATCTTTAAACTAAGCAACCTTAACCACTTTTGATGTTTTTTTTTGTTTGTTTCCTTTTTCTTTTGATTTCTTTTGTCTTCTCATTCTCCACCACCCTTTAATGACCTGTTAGGCCTACTTCTCCTCGATTACCGCTTTACCACATCTGCTGAGCTGACCCATCGGTTGTCTTTTGAAAATCTTTAACCCTGCAGCCCTTTCTGTTTCCCTCAGTAGAAAGTGCTGCATGTAAATTTCTCCCCAGGTATCTCCACTGGCTCCACTGCGAAGGGGAGCAATCAGGGATAATTGAGTGCCTTTCAGAGGGAGCCTGGAGCATTCACTCCCATTCAACACCCGTCCATTCACCACATAATCACTCTTTAAACACATCCAATTTTCTGGGGAGCAAAGACCTGTTATAATTTTGCTTAAGTGTATTCGGAAATCATACCCCCTTTGAGCCGAGATAATTGAAATCAAATCCTTTTCATGGCTACTGACATTTTTGCGCTGCCAATCCAGTGTAATTAATTGTTGAAAATTGTGCCTGAATATCGCTAAATAGAAGGCTATTATGTTTTGAAAGGGGTGAAATGATCTACCACGCAGTGTAGAGACGTCAACGTGCGCTTCAGTTAAAATGTCTTTGTTTCCCACACTGTTTGCTTTGTAAAGATTAACATAAATTGACTCATAGCATAAGTTTTACTTAAGTCTTAGAGGATGGACCCTTTCTTAATACTTGTTTTTTGAGCACTTCAGATTACAGCTATTTCTGTATGCGTTTTCTTCATGAATGTCCTGTTCTGTGCAACTGTGCTTAAGACGGTCGCAAATGGCAGAATTCATCAGTTTACAACTAAACTTTATTTTTCATCAGTTGCAGTTGAAATTCATTCTGTGATGATCTAAATGAGAGAAATGAATGCTGGGTTCCTAATAAACTGTCATTTTAAGAGTAGGCCTACCAATAAAGTTTAAATAAAGTTTAAAGACTATGATTCTGTTTTAAGGGGTTTATTTCAGACTTTTTGATATGACTGTTTACATTAGACATACCTGAAATATGGTCATGTCGCCCCTTTTTCTTTTTTGTACAGTTCCCTATGTGCCCTTTTCTTTATGTGTATTTATGTGTAGAACTGCACTTGGTTTTCCGTATTGCTGTGTTATAAATTCTGATAGCTTTGAAGCTGCATTCACACTTTCATCATTCCACAATTTGGTCATTTACTTGTGTACTCTAGCTCTCGCTCATTTTCTCAGCGGTAATTCTAGAGTCATTTGAATTCTGATGTGACTCCTGCTGGGTTGAAACTATTCATAGCAAACGGAGCAAAGCAAATTCAACATTTTTCATCATACCATATATTGTTGACACCCATGCTTGGATAATGGCAAGGCAATTATGTATAGCTAGCTACATCTGAAATAAAGAATTAGATTTGTACACAGACAAAATGGACCAATCAGTAATCAGCTGACTGAAATCAAGATTAAGATTATGGACAGGGCCATTTAGGCCAGTGCTGGGGTCTCTGAAAATAATTTTGCTGCACCATTACTAAGGTTCTTAAAGCCGTAAGACAATTTTCTGATCCCTGTCTCTGAATTGTTTTAGGGTTAACTCTGTGTGTTGCTTCAGCTGGCCGTTTCTCAGGTCAGAGGTCAGAACCTCATCACCTTTATGCAATTTGTTCCAAACAAGAAAAAAATCTCTTTCTCTCCCTCTCCCTTGCTGTCTTACCTTCACCTTCTCCAGTCGCGCTTTGTTCTGTGTCAGTTTCCATTGTAACAAATTACACCATAGCTCTGATATGAAGTCATTGTAAAAGTGATTGCTAGCCTTTGAAAATCAGTGATAGCAAGTCAATCAGCTGCAGCACTCCAAACGTCTCTAGTGTGATTACCTGAGAGTGTGAAGTGTGAGGGGTTAGGGCTTCTATGCTCTGCCAGGGTTAGTTAATATGTCTCTTTATAGGCCTTTTCTGTCCATCAGTGTGAAAGTGATGGAAATGACAAAAATGTGGATTGCTCATTTAGGATTTTTAAACACTCCCTCGTTGGTTAGTTGCTGACAATCATTTTAGGTGTGTAAAATTTGATTGCATGCAGGGCATAAAATGTATCTTCGGATTAGCCTATGTGAAGAAAGGCTAGCTTTTGTAATATTGGCACCATTCTGAGGAAACTGATTTAGAGGCAAATATATTACTACAAAACATAGGACTTCACATCACTGGTGTTGTCATTTCTGACGGGGAACCCTTATGTCATTCCAAACTTGTATGACTTTTCTTTTTCTGTGGAAAACAATAGAAGATAGGCTATTATAAAGAAACTTTCAACTGTTTTTATGCATACAGGAAAGTCAGGGGAGTGCAAAACAGCATTGGATGCCACAGAATTTACTCAATGGACAATACAAACACATTTTTAAAAATATTTTGTATTACAAAAACTTTAAATTGAGTGTATGGCTAAATTCATACTGTCTGTATTTGGGATTAACAACCGCATTTACTTAGCCTACATGTGAGAGTCTCAAAATGTTCTGTTCACGCAGCAGCTTACAACAGTTGCTTGAGTACTGTGTATTACTGTGTATTGCTTGAGTACTGTGTACTGTGCCCACATTCTGCAAACAGAGATCTGTCCTTTGGGGAAGTCGTGGCCTAATGGTTAGAGAGTTTGACTCCTGAGTCTCGGGCCGGCAATACCACGACTGAGGTGCCCTTGAGCAAGGCACCGAACCCCCAACTGCTCCCCGGGTGCCGCAGCATAAATGGCTGCCCACTGCTCCGGGTGTGTGTTCACAGTGTGTGTGTGTGTGTGTGTGTGTGCACTTTGGATGGGTTAAATGCAGAGCACAAATTCTGAGTTTGGGTCACCATACTTGGCTGTATGTCACGTCACTCACTCACTTATTAATGTGCAACTCGCAAAAATCGACTTTGGCATGAATTGTAATAAGTTGCTAAAGACAGTAAGCCTAAATATTCTTTAAACAATGGGATCACCTGGAGACTCAATTTTGAAAGATGACCCAATTTGTTATGACACTGATTTAGTTTATGCAACAGGGCTGCCGAAAATCCTGTCCTGAAAAATTATGGAGGCAAGTTCGGTTTTAAAATGTGGTTGTCATTTCTGTAAATAACCAATATAATGTTTAATCAAATACAGGACTGACAACCTGTGTAAACATGGCCAATAATCACGAGTTTCAAATTAAATTCCAGTTGGTGATGCCTCCATGGCTGTACTAGAGGCCTACTGTTGCATAATTATACCTTCCAAAGGCAGATATGAGCATTATGAATCACTGAACAAACTCTACTTAAATAATAATATATCTTTTGGTGTTTGCCTGTTTCTCTTGTTTCTAAAAGGAGCATGTTGTTGTTTTTTTTAAAGGGGTCATATGATGTTGCTAAAAAGAATATTATTTTGTGTATTTGGTGCATGAAAAGTGTTTATGCGGTTTAAGGTATTTTCCACACACTGTACATTATTGTTTCTCCTCTATGCCCCACCTTTCTGAAACGCTTCGATTTTTACAAAGCTCATCATTCTGAAAAGTGAGGTGTGCTGTGAGTGGCCAGCTATTCAGTGCATTGTGATTGGGCGAATACCTCAAGTGTGTGGCAGAAATGTTACGCCCCTTAACATAATGTGATGGAGTGTTGCGTTGCATCGCACCATGTAAACATAAAACCATGTCTGCATTTGTGATTGGAGAAATGACAAACAACAAGCGCTACTCTACATTGCTCAAAACTCGCATTTGAACCATCAGTGGCAAATTCTTTAAATATAAAAAAACATACTTACAGTCTGTGAGTCAGAACAGCCTACTCTTTGTAGTATACTCTCTCAGGATCAGGAAACAGTCCTCCATAAAATACATTGCACACATCTGAATATTTGGGCTGGACTGTACTGGAACAGTGTTGTAAATACAACTTAACCACTGATTTCTAGTTGTGTCCTCTTTTGGAAGGCCAAACAAAGTAGTTTCGCTTTCACAACAAAACACACAGAGTCAGACACAGCAGGCTAGAGTGAGCGGAGGCCGGCCGGAGGGCTTGCGGCAACCACATGTGACGACTCCGGGCTAGACTCCACTTCATCCACGGTGAAAGTCGATCCGGCTATCCACAGGACGAAGTTGATGTATTTACTCAGCGACCTGCACGGTTAGCTCTATGCATGACGAAGCAGATATCGTCCTCTTTTCGAAGGCCAAACAAAGTAGTTTCGTCTTCACAACGAAACACACAGTGTCTCCACAACATGGCGGCAGCAACAATACTACAGCAAGAATAAAAGTTACGCCTTTCTTTCTTTGCGTGAACATTTGGGGGGCATTATGCAAATCTTCCAACATATTGATGTAGACGTGGGGGCATGTTAGAATGAGCTGTTTTAGGGGGGCATGGTTGACTCTTAACTTTTATAAATAATATCTCTTTGGATTTGAGACTTTAGTCTTTGCAACTTTACAGATCTTCTTTATGCACCAAGAGCTTGTAACACTCCAAAAAGAAAGGAAAAACTGAAATCGCATCACATGACCCCTTTAAGAATAGAATAAGAATAGTTATTGCTGGAGTTAGAGGGTCAAATAAAGATGAAGAGATGTGTTTTTAGCCGAGTCTTAAAGATGGCTAAGGATTCAGCTGCTCGGATTGAGTTGGGCAGGTCATTCCACCAGGAGGAAACATTTAATTCAAAAGTCTGTGAAAGAGATTTTGTGCCTCTTTGGGATGGCACAATAAAGTGACATTCACTTGCAGAAGGCAAGCTTCTAGAGGGCACATAAGTCTAAAAGTAATGAATTTAGGTAAAGGGGTGCAGAGCCAGTGGTGGTTTTGTAGGCAAACATTAATGCCTTGAATTTTATGCACGCAGCTATTGGTAGCCAGTGCAAATTGATAAACAGAGGTGTGACGTGCATTTATTTTCGGCTCATTAAAAATTAATCTTGCTGCCGCATTTTGGATTAATTGTAAAGGTTTAATAGAACTGGCTAGAAGACCTGCCAAGAGAGCATTGCAATAGTCCAGCCTGGACAGATGAAGAGCTTGAACAAGGAGTTGTGAAGCATGTTCCGAAAAAAGGGCCTGATCTTCTTGAGGTTGTATAAAGCAAGTCTGCAAGATCTGGGCAGTTTTAGCAATGTGATTTGAGAAACTCAGCTGATCATCAATAACAACTCCCAGGTTTCTGGCTGTTATTGAAGGAGTAATGGTTGAAAAGGTGAAATTGTGATGAAACGATGGGTTTGCTGGAACCACAAGCAGTTCTGTCTTGGCAAGGTTGAGTTGAAGGTGATGGTCCTTCCTTCATCCAACAAGCTGAGATGCTAGCAGCTATTGTCGGATCATCAGGATGGAATGAGAGGTAGAGTTGAGTGTCATCAGCATAGCCGTGATATGAAAAGCCATGTTTCTGAATGACAGAGCCTAGTTATCCATGTAGACAGAGAAGAGAAGTGGTCCAAGAACTGAGCCTTGAGGCACCCCAGTAGTTAGATGTTGCGACTTGGACACCTCACCACTCCAAGATACCTTGAAAGACCTATCTGACAGGTAAGACTCAAACCACTAGAGTGTGGTTCGTGAGATGCCCTTCGCCAGTAGGGTTGACAGCAGGATCTGGTGGTTAACCATGTCAAAATCAGCGGACAGATCCAGCAAGATAAGTACTGAAGATTTGGAATACGTTCTAGCCAGTATTAGCACTTCAATAACTGAGAGCAAGGCAGTCTCGGTTGAATGTCCGCTTCTGAAACCAGACTGGTTGCTGTTGAGGAGGTTTTTCTGTGTGAGAAAGGCGGAGACTTGGTTGAACACTGCTCGTTCAAGTATTTTTGCAATAAAAGGAAGAAGGGAAACCGGTCTGTAGTTCTCTAAAAGAGATGGGTTAAGGATGGGTTTCTTAAAAGTGAAAGTCGTGACATTTGCCAAGTATGGTAACCCATACTCGGAATTGGTGCTCTGCGTTTAACCCATCCAAGTGCACACACAGCAGTGAGTAGGGAACACACACACACACACACACACACACACACACACACACACACACACACACACACACACACACACACACACACACACACACACACACACACACACACATCATCATCAACACGCACCCAGAGCAGTGGGCAGCTATTTGCTCCAGTGCATGGGTTCATTGCCTTGCTCAAGGGCACTTCAGCCATGGGTATTGAGGGTGGAAGAGAGCGCTGTTCATTCACTCCCCCCACCTACAAACTCCTGCACTGAGACTTGAACCTGTGACTTTCTGATTACAAGTCTGACTCTCTAACCATTAGGCCACAGCTGCCTCACAGTAGTGGGTTTTTACGAGCCTGTCTAAATGCGAGGAAAAAACACCATTGTGAAGGGATGTGTTAATGATGTAAGTGAGTGCAGGTACAACTGCAGGAGAAATGGCTTGAAGGAGATTAGATGGAATAGGATCAAGCGGACAAGTAGTAGGGTGATTAGAAAGGATGAGTTTGGAGACTTCTGCCTCAGAGAGTGAAGAGAAGTATGTGAACGAGTGTATGTTTGCTGGTAATGTGCTTGACAGATTATGGTGTGGAAGTTGTGCACTGATTGTTTCAATTTTATTAATGAAGAATGTGACAAAGTCGTCAGCTGTTAGAGTTGATGAAGAAGGGGGAAGAGGAGGACAAAGGAGCATGGAGTTAGTTAGACAAATTGTTAATTTTGTTATGATAGTATATCCTTTTAGCAATGGAGACATTAGCAGAGAAGGAAGAGAGAAGTGACTGATACACATTAAGGTCAGTAGGATTTTTGGATTTGCGCCACACCCTTTCAGCAGCCCAGAGCTTAGAATGATGTTCGCAGAGAACATCAGACAGCCAAGGGGCAGAAGGGATGGTACGGGCTGGCCTGGAAGACAAGGGGCAAACAGTGTCTAAACTAGATGTAAGAGTGGAGCAGAAAGTATCAGTAGCACTGTTAGAATCAAGAGATGCTACCTGTTTAGGGCAAGGAAGCAAAGATGAAACCATAGCAGATAGATGGGGATAGATAATTAGCATAGTTTAGGTCGAAAGATGACATGTGGAGGGGTATGTGTTGTGTCAGGAACCATGTTGAGGTTAAGAGTGAGGAGGAAGTGATCTGAGGTGTGCAGTGGAGTAACCTACACGATACAGTACATGATCAGCGGAGCAGTGTTGTGTGTAAATAAGGTCAAATTGGTTTCCTGATTTGTGAGTAGCCATAGTTAACACTCTCTTGAGATCAAAAGAGGCAAGCAGTGTGCAGAAGTCTGCAGCCTGAGGTTTATCTAGGTGGATGTTGAGGTCTTCAAGCATAACTAGGGGAGTACCATCCTCAGGAAAGGTTGAGAGCAGCACATCTAATTCATCCAAGAAGTTACTTTGTGGTCCTGGGGGTCGATAAACAACTACAAAATGGATTTTAAAAGGGTGGGTTATAATGATTGAATTTGATTCAAATGAGCTGTTAATACCCAGAAAAGGTAAAGGAATAAATTTCCAATCATCAGAGATAAGCAGACTAGTACCTCCACCTCAGTCAGACGGGAAGTGTGGGAAAATTAAAAATTATTGGAGAGTGCTGCAGGAATAGCAGTGTCATCTGGTTTGATCCACATCTCCATCAAGACCATGAGGATAAGTCTTGGATGACTCGAAATAGATGTAATGAAATCTGCTTTGTTTACTGCAGACTGACAATTCCAGAGACCAATAGAAAAAGAAAGTATTGTTTTAGCAGACATAGGAAATGTGTGCAGGTTGTTAGGATTGCGCTGCCTAAAGTGTGTTATGCGTGGTTTGTGGCTAGTAGTAATAGTAGGGATATGGAAACACATAGTAAGAGAAGTGAAGCAAGGTGTAGAAAGAGGATGAATCAAAAGTCGCACGGTTGAGTCGATGGTCTTTACACTCTTCGGTCTTCATACGAGGAGGCCTTCACACGAGAGCTGCTGTGACTGCTGCCATGGTATACTATCCTTTTTTATACTAGTTTGACAAAACGGAAATTGAATTCACACTTTAATGTTTATCACAACAAAGGGCTAAGCAAGCACAACAACACTGATAAGGTATGCGATAGAGTATGAGACCAAACGCAACTTCAGCATGTCATGTTATGTTATGTTTCACTGACTTGTGTGAGTTGACAATAACAAGCTAGACTGGTTAACCACTGTGACTGAAAGACTTTTCCTTGAGAGACAGACCCACTTCCTCACTCATAGCATCCTCACTTTTAATCTCCCCACTCACTGTGTCATTCAAATGGTATTACACCTCCTTTCCCAACCACTGCTGCCCAGCTGGTGCCCACGGGCAATTAGCCCAGTAAGCATGATTGCAGTAATTTGTTAAGCACTATGGTAACCTCTGTTTAGGCAAGAGGTAAATATATGTCTCCATGTGTGCAAGACCTTTATGTATGCTCAAGATTGACATACATAGAGCGCGGGAATGTACACATTCTAATGTAAATTTGTTTTAGTCCTAGTAGAGAACTTCTAATAGGAACAGTAGCCGGCTATCCAGTACAGTTAATACCAACGTTGATTAATGAGTGTCTTGTGTTTAGACAATGTTCTCATAAAACGTACTAACTGTCATTATGCAAATACTACCAGCGCTATGAAAATTACTTTTGTCATCTTGTCAAACAAAAGAGTATATGCCAAGGGAAAAATCATTCATCTTAGGAAGAGTGATAGGATGACTGTCTTTGCCTGTTTGTCTCCTAGCATTACTGTCAAACAAAAGTGGTTACAGTAGTTTACACATTTAAAGGTGTAATTCATCCAAAACTGACCTTACTGACCTGAATATCGTTCCAAACATGTGTGACTCTTTTTTGGACAGATGACAAAAAAAAAAAAAAAACACAACTGGATGTTGTTCCAGTTCCATAGAAGAAAGACAATCTTACATATTTGGAATAATATGAGGGTGAGTAAATGATTAGAGAATATATTTTGGGGTGAACTATCCCTTTAAAAAAATAAAATAAAATAATGTATATATATATATATATTTCTGTGAATGTATGCAATCAACCACTGAAATAATGCACACAGTAATATTGTGAAGAGAGGGACCTCTGGTGGTGAACTTGGAGCATTTTGGCTATGCATGACTCTGAAAAAGGAAACACTATTCAAATGAACTTGGTATATATTTTTTAGTAGAATTCAGTGTTTTGGGGCAGAAGATAACATTGAGCTCCACAAAGTCAATGCACTTACCCAATAAAAATCTCACATCACTATTTTGCGATGCCATTTTGTGTGTGTATTGTAAAATTGCCTGTAGGTGTGAGTGAAAAGTTTGAATGTGTGAGTGTGTGTGAGCTCTGTGATGGACTGACCATCTGTCCAGGGAGCTTCCTTATCTTCAGACTAAGATGCTGGAATTGGCTCCAGCATCCCAGCAACCCTACACAGGACAAGCAACTTGGAAAATCAGTGGTTTGTGATGGACGAATATGACGATTGCTACTGACAGCACATGATAGGCTCATGTGTCCCATTTGTAGGCACTAGATTAGCACCATTATTTCTGAACAAACACATCCCACCTGTCCAAATCCCTCTGCTGTAGAGGTCATCACATGTAAACAAATCACTTCCAGTATCTAACACACACACACACACACACACACACACACACACACACACACACACACTAAAACACATAAATGAATAACACCACTTTTCAGCATAATGTTTCACAAACCTTCATGTAGAAATTTTTATTAATTCTAAGATTACATTACATTTAATCATTTAGCAGACGCTTTTATCCAAAGCGACTTACAAATAAGGACAATAGAAGCAATCAAAACTAAGAAAAGAGCAACAATATGTAAGTGCAAATGATAAGTCTCCATTAGCCTAATGCAGTTCATGTAGGTACATGTAGGTTTTTGTTTGTTTGTTTTTTTAAGACACATAGCCATTTATATATATATATATATATATATATATATATATATATATATATATATATATATATATATATATATATATATATATATATATATAATAAGCTGTAACATTTTACAATAAGGTGTCATTTAATGAGTTAACTAACATGAACAAACAATGAACATTTATTACAGTATTTATTAATTACTTAGTTCACAGTGCATAAACTAATGTTAACAAACAACTTTTTAATAATGCATTAGTAAATGTTGAAATTAATATTAACTAAGATTAATAAATGCTGTAGAAGTAGGCTATTGTTTATTCTTAGTTCATGTTAACTAAAGTAGTTAACCAATGTTAACTAATGAAACCTTATTGTAAACTGTTTCCAGAATATTGTTCAAATTGTTACTGCCTTTAGTTATTATTTTGGAATAAATATAAAAGTGCATAAAACACTTTGAAATTTATAATTAGCATTAAAATATTAAATTAAATAAAAAATATAAATAAAATACAAAATATAATTATATTTGTTCTATTTTTTATGTAATATTTATATATAAAATGGTTTCTCATTTTAAAACACCACCGCACACCACTGATACACACACACACACACACACACACACACACACACACACACACACACACAAAGAAAAACAAGTAGATAGAACAGAAAAAAAATAGAAAGCTTTTTTTTACATAAAAAAGAAGATACATTGATAAAGTAGAATTAACATAAAATAGAAAGTGCTAGAGTTAGAGGGTCAAATAAAGATTGAACATATGTGTTTTTAGTCTTTTCTTGAAGATGGCTAACTGGATAACTTCGGATTGAGCTTGGATTCGAGCATCTTGAGAAGATGCTGTGTGATTTGGAAAAGGATAAGCAAAACACGAATAAGCAATTCCCTACTGACTGTCAGAAACAGGATAAATGGACTGTATTCCAGGAAAACATTAATTATTGCACCCTGTCCCTGTACCTTGATAAAAGGATGTTGTTTTTGAACAGTGACAGAGAAAACCCTTTGTTGAGTACTCTTAAGAAAAATGGCTAGTAAACACTTTTGTGCTAAAAAGAACACTTTAATGAACAATACTCTAAAAGTGCTATATATATATAGAACCTTAATTGTGTTATAAAGCACCTTTTAAATAATAGCTTATTTATTATTAATTAATGTTGTTTTCTCCCCCTTTTGAAATTCAAATGCACACACTGATTTTGTTTTGTCTGCATAATCTACAGCTAATTTAGCAATGGTTTACTATCTGTCTACTTGTCTTATTTAAACACCTTTACTGTCTCTCATCAGACTAATGCAGTTAGGTTTACAGCCTTTTGCTCTGTGCCAGGACATTGCACACAGTTGGAGTACGTCGGAATTTAACTTGACCGATAAACGGAGAATGATGAAGTGAGAGGGATCACAGTGCAGGCAGTGGACCATAAACAATTGTCATATGCTGTAGGCCTACAATCCTAAAAAGGTGGAGAGGTTAAACTTAGTAAATGAACAACACAAATAGGGCATGATAAAAAGTAAACCAAAAAAATCTGAATAAGGACCAATGAGCAAAAGAGTCTAGTCCAATTTCTGCACAATCTATGTTAAGCAGTAAATGTAGCACCTCTACTAACATATATTTTAAAGCAGAAAGACATTAATTTTTAAAGTACTGGAAGTTATAACAGCTAGCCTGCTTTATCCTATGAGTGGCCTATAAGAGGTGAGACAGACGTCATCATGGGCCCTGTAACCGGTCTGGACTATGCAGCAAACTGTGATGCACTGTGTGTTCTGGCATCTTTCTATCATTCCCAGCATAAGGTTTTTCAACAATTTGAGCTACAGTAGCTCATCTATGTGATGGGACCAGACGTGCTAGCCTCCACTTCCAACGTACATCAGCGAGCCTTGGTTGCCACTGATTGGTAGTCCTTCCTTGCACCACTTTCGGTACTAACCACTGCATACCAGTAACACCAAACAAGACTTACTATTCTGAAGATGCTCTGACCCAGACATCTAGCCATCATTATTTGCCCCTTTTCAAAGTCACTCAGATCTTTTTGCTAGCCAATTTTTCCTGCTTCCAACTTATTAAATTCAAGAACTGATTGTTCACTTGCTGTCTAATTAACTATATCCCACCTCTAGGTACCATTGTTACAACATAATACATGTTATTCACTTCACCTGTCTGTGATTTTAATGTTGTGGCTGTTTAGAATTGTGATTAGTTTACCTTAAACTGTAAACTACAGTTTCAAAGCAGCTTCCCAAAACGGGTTCTTAGTAACAAAGCAACACCCGAGTCTTCCAGTTTTAATGAGTGGGACACTTATAGTACAGAGTTGAATGAACAGAGACTGAAAGACAAGCAGTTGTTTGACCGTGACTGTGGGATGACCCCTGTCCCAGGGGTAAGTGAGGTGCTGTTACTGACACATCTTTAACAGACACAACAATCACAACCGACTGAAGAATGACACGTTGACACAAGCTCCACATATCTCAGACAGGAATATCTGCACGCAAAGGCACACACACACAAGCTCATACAGTGAGTTAAAACAAGTTGTATTTTATTGGTAGTAGAAGTTTCTTTTCATTTACACAGAAATTAGACTGTTATGTTATGTAAGCAGACACCATGAAAATGCTTCAGAAAATGCAAAATGTAAGATTAGAATCTGACTGTACTGAACTAAACAGTACATGGAATAAAACATCACTGCGCAATTTCAGCTGATTGCAAAATACTTCCAGAGGGTTGCAGAGTACCTGACTGGATCTGGATCTGAGAACCTCTACAACTGAAAATCTCAGTTTCAAAGAATTCTCTGGTTCTTTCAATATCCCCAAACCCTACAACTACCTGTTTCTTTGCATGTGTCCCTGACTGAGCAGTAAAAGGCCACTGGGTGCATGCTCAGGCAGTGTGCTCATGGAACTCAAACCTTCTGTGCCTCCACAAATCCCCAGAAAGCCCCCTCTTATTTAATACAGCTGCCAGGGATGGCAGTAATAGTTATAGCAGTATGCTGATACTGACACCTCAATAAATCACGATGCTTCTATATTTTTCTACCACACGTCACCTACAATGATCCAATACCCACCACAAAGAGCAAACATCCACATGATAGGGATGCCACATCAATTATTCAGCAATATACAACTTCTGGCTAGGGATATTGACTTCAAATTCAGGTCAAATTTAAGTATCACATATCTAACACAACATACTACTCTTTTCGCATACTGTTTTTTGCCTAGTGTACAGTAGGTAAGTATGCCATTTCGGATGCACCCACTGACTAAATCTTTCACTCAACTGATTTATTCAAAAATGAGAAGAAGAGTCACTGATAATTGAATCATTTATTCAACAATTATCAAACACTTTCAAAAACTCTTTCTTTAAAAAACTGAACAAGTGACTGACTTACAAGTTATTTAATCATTCACTCAACTGATTTGTTCAAAAAATACTTAAACCTTCAGGAACAAAATAGGTGCTGTTCAGCTGTATAGATATTATATTATATATTTGATAAGATTTGATTTTATTCAATTTCCTTTATTGTCATTGCATGATACATACAATTAAATTTAAGTGCAAAACAAGCCCATTTATTGCATTACGCAAATGGTAATGTTAATTATATAATAACCTACACTTATAATACTTAAAGAGATACTCCATCACGAAATGAACATTTTGTCATTAATCACTTACCCCCATGTCATTCCAAACCTGTAAAAGCTTTGTTTTTGGAACACAACTGAAGATATTTTGGATGAAAACCGGTAGGCTTGAGACTGTCCCATAGACTGCCAAGTAAACAGTGTTAAGGTCCAGGAAAGTATGAAAAGTATTTCAACAAGTCCTCTCCTCTGCGTCTCTTCAAATCAGCGTAGCTCCATTTTGACAAATCTGAGCAGTACGCAGGCGGCATACACTCTTCTGTGTCAGCAGCGGCAGAAGGTTATGTTTTTTTACATGTATTTACGCTTTATTTTGATAGAAAACAGCGCAACAGAGCAGCTTTGTTTTCTTTGTGTACAAAAAGTATTCTTGTCGCTTCATAACGTTACAGTTGATGGCAGATGGACTATTCTGATGATGCTTTTCATACTTTCCTGGACCTTGACACTGTTATTTATTTGGCAGTCTATGGAACAGTCTCAAGCCTCCCGGTTTTCATCCAAAATATCTTAAATTGTGTTCCAAAGACAAATGAAGCTTTTACGGGTTTGGAACGACATGGGGTGTCGTTCATTAAGTGATTAATGACAACATTTTCATTTTGCGGTGGAGTAACACTTTAAATGTGACCCTGGACCACAAAACCTCAAGTCTTAAGTCGCACAGGTATATTTGTAGCAATAGCCAACAATGCATCAACATTAATGATTTTTCTTTAATGCAAAAAATCTTAAGGATATTAAGTACAGATCATGTTCCATGAACATATTTTGTAAATTCCCTACCATAAATATACCAAAACCTGATTTTTGATAAGTAATATGCATTGCTAAGGACTTAATTTGGACAACATTAAAGGCAATTTTCTCAATAGAAAATAGTTTTTTGCACCCTCAGATTCCAGATGTCCAAATAA
Organism: allo-octoploid hybrid of Carassius auratus x Cyprinus carpio; assembly: GCA_024542945.1. Classification (NCBI taxonomy): domain Eukaryota; kingdom Metazoa; phylum Chordata; class Actinopteri; order Cypriniformes; species allo-octoploid hybrid of Carassius auratus x Cyprinus carpio. The sequence goes on from CM045070.1 coordinate 16,706,617, forward strand.
TTGTATCTCGGATGGAAATGGAAAGCTTATTTATTCAGCTTTCAGAAAAAAAAAAAATACCCTTATCGCTGGTTTTGTGGTCCAGGGACACAAATAGAATAGTGTATTATTTTGTTTTATTTTTGTTTAATTTCAAACCATTTTTTATTTCCATCACCTCCATTCAGCCAACATGTTATGAAACACACTAGCATGTCAATTCAACCTGCCAATCAACCTACTGTGTTAAATGCATAGACTTCATTCAGTGTATTTATTATTGGAGATAATTATAATACCTTAAATGACATTTAGTATTAACAGCCTGAATCATTTCCATCAGCAGTGTGTCTTCTAGGAAAATGTCAGTCAAAGCAACCACCCTTTTGCGCGCCCAGCACCTTCCATGAATAACAAAAGCGAATGATGCTGTTTGTCATGACGCAACCTATGATCTGCTCTAGAACCTCATTTTATGTTCCTGGAAACCTGGAGAGCACTGAATGTGGTTCTGAAAAAGTCTGTCACTGAATATAGAGCACTAGGAGGTGCCACCTTCTTTCCATAGCTACATACCTGGTCCTGCGGCAGCTGACCCCAGACCTAAATGGCATTTTCACACACGAGCTACTGATCAGATAATGGGGCTCATTTAACTGTGCACCTGCTCTTCAATATACTAGAGGCTTAAAAAGACACATGGGTAGGATTGCAAAGAGTAAACTTCAATTATTAGCTAACACGTTGACGATTCATTGTAAAGCACCAGAAACTTACATGAAAACACTGGATCTTGTTCATGCAATATTGAAACCATTAAAAATATCTTCTAAAGAATATGTTGACTGAAGGATTAACTTGCCACCCCTTTGTTGCCGCCTGACTAAACCTGACAATAAATGGCATTCAGCTTTGAAATATATACTCATTCATATTTTAACTGACAGGGTCATGATATTATTGGAAGTATATTCTGTCAACAGTTTCCTTAGTTAACTTCTTATGTTACTACCACTTACACAGTACATCCACCTTCTTGTAATTTGCGTTGACCATATGCATACATCTAAATGAAAATACATTTGCAGAGAAAAAATCTTAAAATGAAATTAGTAATTCAGTCACTTTATTTAATGAAATTATATTTATTATTATATTATTTATTTATTTTATGCTTAATTACTGATAAAAGGCCGATATTAAAATTATTCAGTATTAATGTTAACAGACAGACAGACAGACAGACAGACAAATAGATAGATAGATAGATAGATAGATAGATAGATAGATAGATAGATAGATAGATAGATTTTCTTTATATAAGACTATATTTTACAGTATTGTTTTTAATTATTGTTTTAAATGTTAACTTTCAGTGTTAGATAATGGCAATCTCAATTTAATAAAATAGATTAAATGAGCATGCAGCAATTAAATACCCAGTATCATTTGATACCAATAATTCCATATTATATTAAGTTTTTTAAATGTATAATAATTTATGAGAAGGGCAAATGACAGTTTAACTTGAATTACAATTAGCTATGCCTTCCAAAGAAATATCAGATATTGTCTATATGTCATCTTCCTGGCAACACATCTGAATATCATTCTGTTCATTTTGATTTCATCATAGTTCCCTGAAACTGATTGTGTCCTGTATGGGGCTAAACCTAGCTGGTGATTTACTTTGACAAGTAATTGGGATAATCTGTCCACTAAATGCCCAACGCTTCAGAGATGTCTCTAAGAAACAGTGAGGGCTGTCTGCCATTTTACTTCTGGACAGTCGCCTGTACAAGACCGTTGACTATGTGCTTGAAGTGCTGACTAAGTTTGATTCAGACAAATGAGTGGCCTACCATGTATTTATAGAGCAGCAAGTGGTGAGTGAAGTGATTTATTACTCTAACACCTTATTCAATCAGCACAACAGTTATTTTGGCAGACACTGGCCTGTTGTTGACCTGTTTGTTCAAGGACAAGGTAACAATGGCCACATGATTAAATTAATCATATTGCTAATTCAAAATTAGCCATTTTCTTTTTTCTGTGTTTGAAAACAGAGCTAATTCATTGCATTAAATAGTACTCTACTACAAAACAATTGGTTAGTGATCATACATCATGTTTCGTCAGTCTTTGTTTTGACAAAGATTACTTTAAAGACAGCCATGGATACATATATCAGTAAGAATAAAGTAACGTTAGTTCTTTTTCCTGTTCTTTCTTTCTCTGTCCTTCTCCCTCTATCAAATCAAGTGTCATGATTTGACAGCGTTTCAATGTCTATATATAGAGAGCAGAAAAACTCTATATATTATGTATAAACACAATGCATTTCTATACAATGACATCATTCACAAAGTTCTATGTTTCCCATCAATTTTTGTTCCCAATGTTCTTGCAGCTCTGTAAAGTGAAACCAGAACACAATAAACAATGAGTTAACCAGCTGGATTTGCTGACATGATGATTTATGTTCGGGTATTCTTTGAGCAAAAGAAAAAGTGGTTGTCTTATCTCTGCCAAACATATATTAAATTCAGCTGATAACCTACAAATGTAGAACAGAAAAAGATTATCAAAGAGAAAGCTACATCACATTAAGAAGGGGGAAATACCTCGAGGAGGTTATAATTGAAACTGTTATGCTGACCTCTGCTGGTCATGATGCGGCTGCACACGCTATTTGCAAAGTTTTGTCATTTACAACTGTAATGGCAGGAAACACTTTAGCATTGATTTTTGTGAATATTGTAGTTTATTCTGGCCCACAACACCAGCTAACCATTGTGAAAGATCTTAAAGGGATAGTTCACTGTAAAATAAAAATAAAAATCATAATTTTCTTACTCTCATGTGGTTCCAAACCTGTATAACATGTCTATCTCCTGTGGAACATTAAATATATTTTGAGAAATAACTCTCTCTGTTCATTAAATGGAAGACAGTGGTTACCAGTGTTCTTTATAACATCTTTAATGAATGGAAGAATGCTAGAACTAAACCTATAATCTTGTGAAAGCCACAACATTAAAACCACTGGCCTAATATTGTTTAGATCAGTGGTTTTCAAACTTTTTTAAGAGTGGCCTTTTTTTCTATTTAAATTTATGCAACACATATATGCAACCATTTACATGCAATCAATTCAAGACATAAAATATATACAGCAGGGTGGAGCCGGTGACGCAAATGTTAATGAGTAACAACCGTGCCACACACCGGTCTCGAGTCCCACAGAGGAGCTACGGAAGGATCAGGCCCTCCCAGAGGAACAATTGAGGAAGTTTGCTCTTCCTAAGCATTTTATATGTTTCTCCTGAAATTCCTTAGGAGAATGTGGTGAAAGAAACAGAATCTTACTGCAGTCTCTTTCTAGACTCCACTTTAGGAAAATTTTATTGTGTAGAGTTAGCTCTTTCTAAGTTTGTGAGTTTTCGTTGTGATTCTCATTTCTCTCTCATTGTATCAGTTGTGTTTCAGATGTTTCTCGTAAAATTCCTTAAGAGAAATAAAAGTAGACACAATTGAGACATGAGAAATATTTTAGAGAAAGAGTCAAAACTGAGAATTAACATAGATTATCTCTTTACTGCTGAATCTCTTTCAAGACTACATTACACTCTTAAGAAAAGGTGCTTCACGATGCCATAACCTTTAACATCTGAAGAACCTTTCTGTTTCACAAAAGTTTTTTTTGTGTGCGAGCGTGTGTGTGTGTGTGTGTGGCGAAAGAAGGTTCTTCAGATTATAAAACAGTAAGAAAGATATGGTTCTTTAAAGAACCTTTGACTGAATGGTTCTTTGTGGAACCAAAATGGTTCTGCTGTGAAGCACCTTTTAAGCACCTTTATTTTTAAGAGTGTATATGAATATTCTATTGCTCAGAGGTTGCTCTTTCTAAGCTCAGAGACTCAGAAGAGCTCAGATGTGATTCTCATATATTTCTCCTTCTCATATATTTTAGTATCAACAGTGTGTCAGTTTTAGCCTAAAATTCCTTAGGATAAATAAAAGTAGACAAAACTGGGACATGAGAAAATTCTGAGAATAAGGAGTCCAAAATGAGAATTAAAAAATACAATTCTGAGAGATCCAGAGTCTCTAAGGAGAAAGACACTGTTATTTACTTGGCAGTCTATGGGACAGTCACAGGCCTCCTGGTTTTCATCCAAAATATCTTAAATTGTGTTCCGAAGACGAACGAAGCTTTTATGGGTTTGGAACGGCATGGGGGTAAGTGATTAATGACAAAATTTTCATTTTGGGCTGGAGTATCCCTTTAAACTGCCAAGTATAGACGACAACGCCACATATTTCAAGCTGGAGAAATTGCAGCACGAGTTCCCCTAATTTAACAAAAAATATATGATGTATATAAATAATGTTTAACCTCATGCCAAAAATTCAAAGAACAAAAGCTGTTTAAAAATATTTTAATAAAAAACAAATACTGATTCATTTACATATAAATTTGTTCAAGTAATACTACTTTTTACAGGTATATGTAAATGAATATGCATCGGTATCTTGATCAAGGTCTTCCACTTGAGAGATGCGACAGGAGCATTGGAAATGATTCACGGCCGATCACCACTACTCCATCTTTACCCTCTGGATTTTCCAGGCATGGAACAGAAGCCTGAAAGACATTACATTGGTTTTAATATGTAAAAACAACACTTAACCTGCTCCTATTTATTTCATTTGAACTTTCAGTTTTATAGTTGCCAATCACTTTTTTACACTTTACCCTGACCATTAGTACTATTACTACTAACTGTAATCTCAGGTCAGGTTTGTAAATCCTTTAAATTACATGAAAGCATAGCAGCATTATACAGTACATATAACAAATTATGATAAATTTGAGCAATGTCAGGCTGAATGAATTTTCATTACATACATTTGGTTGACCAGTGTATTGGAAATGAATGGGAAATGATTCTGACTCAAACACCACTTGTCCATCTCGACCATCACAGTTGTCCACACACTGGACAGGATACTAAAACACAATAAAATGGATATCATGCAAAATAAAAACTTTTTTAAAGATGTTTATAATTGAATGGTTTGAATAAACCCTACTACCTTAAGCTGCAAAGTATCGACGACAGTTGGACACAACTCCACATCTTTCAAGCAGGAGAAACTGCAGCATGAGTTCCCCTAATTTAAAAAATATCATGATGTATATAACTAATGTAAAATCTCACGCCAAAAATATGAAGAACAAAAGATCTCTCAGTCAAGAGCAATGCAGTCTTTATCAGACTCGAGTGCCTGTTCTTCGATGTTAACATATTTGCATTCCAAACAACTTAATTTGTGTCTTTGTGTTGTTTAAATATAAAGTTGCAAGTTAAAATCTCTTTTTAAAATCTCTTTATCCTAATTAACGAAAGAGACTAGTTATTAATTATTGAAACCTTTACGGAAGAGGAAAGATACCGATCATGAAAATGCTTTGTCACTTGCTAGCACGAAGCACTGCAGCCTCTGTACAAATTTTATTTTTTTGTCGAGAGATATTTGAAAACTAAATTAATTTGTATTTATAACAATATTATAAACTACAGTGTAAACAGTAGTTTATAATAAATAGCAAGATAAACTATTTTAAATTTTGTTCTGTTCTTGTTGCCACTAGCATGCTCATCTCCATTTTTTTCTTCCGGTGTGATCTATAGCCACGGCAATCTTTTTACGTTTATAAACCTTTGATAGCTATACATAATTGCAAACTTATTTTAAGATCACATACCATTGAAATGTCTTGTAGGTATGTTGCAGTTCTTGATTGTGCAGATTTGATCTTCGTAACAATACGATTAACTCAGCTACGTTTTAAACGCAAGCTTTCACTTGTTAGTACGTGTAGAGATTTATTACGTAGTGCAACACGTTCATTCTGATTGGTGGAAAAATAAGACGTATGAAAGGCATAAATATATAAGAACTATGAATTAATGTGTTATTAATACATTACATTTTGCAGCAACATACACAGGATGTTGACACATTATAAAAACAATGATTAATAATATGAACAAACATTATTATATTGCATAATGCTTGACAGATCAGTATTATATATCCACAAAATTTAACTAATTAAATACTTTATAATTAAAAATAATTAAGTATTTGGACACTTCTTAAACATAAGTCACTTAAGTGACTAAACATTTTAAACAAAATATCAATTGTTTTAGTATTTGAAACCAAATTAAAAATGATACCTGAATATTTTAATTGTTTTGATTGGGAGGTGTTTTTGTGCTGTTTTTCTTTATAATAAATGTCACTTGGCTATATTAATTGACTTACAAAATCATTTATACATTTTTAAACTTGCATAAAGTGAGCAATTTTTAGGTTACTTTTTAGGTCACATCATTTTTATGTAGGCTCACTTCTTAAAGTTCTTACAATATTGGAGTTATTACAAAATTTTTAGTTATTACAAAAGTTATTTTCAACCAAAACTACATAAGAAGTCAACAATGTAAAGATTTCTAATAGTCATTCACAGCCAAAAGTTCATATCACCTTTTTGTCCCTGGGTTCAGCATGGTTAAATGAAGCCTTGACATTGTAAAATTCCAATCATCCAACTACTCCAAAATAAAGTAAAAAACCCAGACAAAAATAACCCCAAATGGTAAAGCATACTTCCACAGGTAACTACTAACTTTGAATGATCAACCCCCGGAAATAATGATCACACCTTAACGACTCCTGCTCAAAAATGTGAAAACACTTCATATTTTTCATATTTTACTGACGTAATTGCTTACCAAAAAAAAAAAAAAGTTGACAGGCTCGGCAGGCTTCTCAACTTAAGGAATGCATTGCAAGATGTATCAATATAAAAAAAAACAATGATCCAGGCGGGGCTAGGCAAATAAAGGACAAGTAAATGCAAGTATTCTCTTGTTTTTGCCATCAGTATGAATTGAATCCTTAAAAGTCAAAGTCTTACAGCGAAGAAAAGATACTAGGAGGTACATCAAATATTTACAACATGTATTTCTTCAGTAAATTAATTAATTATAAACACAGTATAATAATATTCATTCAACAAGCTTGCTGGGGGATTAATGAAAGCTGGTCTACCACAGCCCACAGTGGATAAGGTTTAACATATAGGGTATTACCAATTTGTGGATTACTCAACCCAATCACAGACACAATAGGAGTTCAATCCCTAACTGCCTGGAAGCAGGAACCATTGATTAATGGCAGATTTTGTCTTTTGCACTCCTCCCACTCTAGCTCCAAGGAATAATGCTTTTTTTTTTAAATTGGGCATCTGCATATGACTCCCCTAGTAAAAGAGTAATATATTCAAAATACATTTATTTTATACTAAGTATAGTTTTGAGACTTACTGATATTAAAAATATAATTACACTTTATGTGGAGTACTGCTTGTGCACAATGCACATTTCTTAACATGAAGTCTAAAATTTGTTTTAATGTCACTATAGATGAGGATTGTATGATCTTTGTATAACTTCAGTCTTAAATGCCAGATATTTAAAGTGTATACCTGAAGTATACTTGCAATAGTTCCACTTTAGCACAATCAAATATACTTCAGGTTATGTTTAGTTGACTTCAGCACTACTTCGGCACTACAAAATTAGTAGTAATTAGCGCCACAAGGATGCGCTGTTTCTACGTGTATTTAGCTTTGATTTGAAAGAAAACAGTGCGTCCTTGTGGCGAGGTTGATACAGAAGAGCATACGCAGCATACGGTGATATGGAGAGACAAAGGAGACTGTTGACAAAGGAATTGTTGAATAAAGTTGTTATTTTTGTTTTCTTCGCTTACATAAAGTGTTCCCGTTGCTTCTTATAACCCAGATTGTACGTCTGATGGCAGATGGAGTATTCTGAAGATGACTTTCATACCTTTTATGGACCTTGACAGTGTTATTTACTTGGCAGTCTATGGGACAGTCACAGGCCTCCCGGTTTTCATCCAAAATATCTTAAATTGTGTTCTGAAGATGAACGAAGCTTTTACGGGTTTGGAACAACATGGGGGTAAGTGATTAATGACAAAATTTTCAATTTGGGGTGGAGTATCCCTTTAACTAATGTTATCAAGCACAACTTTTGATTTGAATAATGCATTAGTAAATGTTGAAATTAACATTAACTAAGATTAATAAATGCTGTAGAAGGATTGTTCTTGCTTAGTTCATGTTAATTAAAGTAGTTAACTAATGTTAACTAATGGAACCTTATTCTAAATTGTTACCAAATAAGTAAATGTATTTTTAGTATACTACACAGGAAATAAATGTATTTCAAATATATTTTATTATTTATTTTTCACTAGGGTCTACTCTTTTACCTGATCAACATTTTATGAAGTGATAGGGCCCGTGTTAAACTCAGAGTTCAACAGGGGTTGGCTGAACTGAGTGGCCAGTGCAAGCAGCAGTAACCCATCAGTCAGGATCATGCTTATTTGACTGCTTTAATCAAGATAACCCTCTCTAAAATGTGGATCATGTAAAATAATAGATTCATTAGAATAGATGCACAATTTTAATTTCTTGCAGTGGGAGTGGTAGGAGATGTGTTAAATTTGGAGCTTAATATAGTGCTGCATCCATGACATCAAAACCAAAGAATAATTTTCCTATTTCTCAGAGCCATTTTCCTATGGGGTTTTCAATTTATGAGTAAAACACGGTCTGTGGTAAATATCAACTGATGATACTTGGACATTTTGCTCTACAACTTGAATTACACACACCTACAATATACTGAAATCGCAAAATCTGAAGCAGTTATGTTTATTTTTTAAAACATATGTTTGTAACAAGTAACATAAGCGGTGTGAGTTTGAGCAGTTTACATTGTAAAACAAAACAGCCAAGTATTATCAATTTATGTTTACCACAGAACTTGTTTTACCATTTAAAAAAACATAAAATCCCATAGGACAATCTGAAGGGAACCCATGGCAATTAAGTCTTCACAAGGGTAAATAGAAAGAACATAGCATTCGATATTTGTTTAAAGAATACATTTGATTGGCCCTACAAAGTATTTAAGTAACATGAAAAACCAACCTTTGCTCTTTTGTCTCGTCACAAGGGTCAGTATGACTGGCCAGTTATCAGTACAGGAGTAAAAGCAAAGGCTTGTCACACATCTGGCGAGTGCAACCAGTGCAAAGCCAAAAGCACGGGACGGTAAACTAAAATCTCTACCATGGTGAACAGGAGGCGAAATGGGTCCCGTGCTAATGGACGTGCTGGGCGAGGAGGGGTTCAAACACAGCAACAGCAGCAACGCAAATGGCCACCAATTAAGGTTAGTTTGAACAACTAAAAATTTTATAATATCAGAATTTGACCATGCAGCGTCTGTTTGGCTCTGAATCATAGACTTTCGTGCCCTTTCTAAAATATTTACAATTAAGAAAAACTAAGAGTATACTATTAAGCATATAACTACAGTGATACATGTCAGTTTTATATTAAGAAATTAAAAAATATGCATATCTCTACAGACCCATCCAGACAAAGATCTGCATCAGTATAATACAGAGTTGTTTATTCACCCATGAATGCTTTAAAATACACTGAGGATGGAAATGATATAAACAAAAAGAACAGTACATGGCTTTCCATCATTGGTTTTTCTCTTACGTAACCTCTGAAATTTCTTATCTGAGTGTATGGTACAGATTCCAAGCCCAATGCCTTCTACTTCCTCATGGCAATTATTATTTGTTTTATATGCAACTCATAATTCATATCCACCATTTGAGTTATCAAGTAGTGGTGTGGTGCGATTATTACTGTCTATATCTGTCCTACAGTGGACCTCTGAGGACTTCCCTCCTGAACAGCTGATGATTCAAAGGGCAATTACAACATTATAGATTATTGGGAGTTCACGCACACACTCATTCATGCATGTTTATCGAACACCAGCATATTTACAGAGTGCTTATGTTCAGTGTCTCTTATCACACTTCAGATAACTGAGAAAACAATTAATCATTTCAACTTTGGTCAAGGAGGTGCCAAACACCCATTGGACCTTCTGCAATGACATTTTTTATACAGCATTTCATTAAAACATCTGATTACTTTACATTTTTGTCATTGCAGACAGCTTCACCGGTTCTATTCCACAAAACACCAGCTTTGCACAGAGTACATGTGCTTTATGCCAATCATTTTCTTATTATGCATCATAACAGACATTTCTCTCACAGGCTCTTAGAGAACCAGCCATCTTTGCTAAACAATCAGGCAGTGCCTCAGACACCCCACATGACAAAGTGACTTTAGCCCAGGCTCGCCGTGGCACTCCAGGTAAGAGAAACAGATAAGTATAACTCCAAGAATTTGATGAATCCAAATTGCAAGTGTTTGTTTTGATTTTGTGCAGCTCATCGACCCGTACGAGTGTATGCCGATGGAATCTTTGACCTCTTCCATTCAGGCCATGCCCGGGCTCTGATGCAGGCCAAGAACTTGTTCCCAAACACACAACTGATTGTTGGCGGTGAGTCACACTGGCACACATACACTCTTGTCCAGTTTTGCAGCAAAACATACATATGTCATCACCTTCAAAAGTGTCCAAAATCTGAAAAAGCCATTGTGTATGTACAATGCATTTTTGCATTAATTTAAACCATGTCTAAACCATGACTGCTACATACCTTGTGTGTCTCTCTTTCAGTATGCAGTGATGCCCTGACACACAAGTATAAAGGCTATACAGTGATGACAGAGGATGAACGTTATGAAGCCCTTATACACTGTCGTTATGTGGACGAGGTGGTCCGTGACGCTCCCTGGACCCTCACTTCTGAATTCCTGAAAAAACACAAGGTAAATTCATATTTAGTTAATTGTAATATATATATATATATATATATACATTACCAGTCAAAAGGTTTTGGACAGTAAGATTTGTAATGTTTTTTCTGACTCCAGTCACATGATCCTTCAGAAATTAGTAATATTCTGATTTGCTGTTCCAAAACATTTCTTCTTATTATTATTATGTTGAAAACAGCTGAGTAGATTTTTTTCAGGTTTCTTTGATGAATAGAAAGTTCAGAAGAAGTGCATTTATCTTTTGTAACATTATAAATGGCTTTATCATCACTTTTGATCAATTTAATGCATCCTTGCTGAATAAAAGCATTCATTTCTAATTTGAATTTATACAAATTTTAAGTACATAAAACCTTTTATATTTAAAATTCTTTAAAATGTTGAAATCCAAGAAATAACGTAATTTGGACTCGATGAGATGAGAGGACAACTAAATAATTTAATAATTTAAAATCAACATTTTGTCTCAAATAAAGCTAGCCATTCCTGAATAAAACCTTAATTTATGCTACATTTGTAACCCTGTTACCCATGTTATTTTAGTATCTGATATATTATAGTTTTTATAGATACATTAATTTTCTGTTTTCATTTTGTGTGTATTTTTGTCATAATTTAAGTTAAAGTAATTTTGTTGAGCATTTTTGTCATTTTACTACTTAAAATTAAACTAAATAATAATAATAATAATAAAAAAATAACCTAGTCATCTAGCTGAAAAAAGTAACTATTTTATGTTTATTTCTACTATTTAATGTATATTTGATTTCATGTAATGAAGATGCTTTTACGGCTTTAGCTTTGGTTAAAAATAATAACCCTCTCTGTTAAACATTCAGCATAAGTTTTAAAATTTCTATTTTATTATATTTTTTAATTAGTTTTTACAGCTATAAACTTGCAAAATAATAAAAATTGCAAATGACATTATAGAAAATAGAACAGCTCATATCAAAATTAATTTACAGAGAAAAAAAGAGGGTTAGGCCCATGGAGAAGCTCATCCAGTAACCAAAAATGACTAAAGGGATCACTGCAAAAAGTGTATGATCCCTGTGTCGTGGTGTCATACCTGTTTATTTATTTTCCTGTTGTCCTCAGATTGACTTTGTGGCACATGACGATATCCCATACACCTCTGCTGGATCAGAAGACGTCTATAAACATATAAAAGAAGCAGGTAAAGACTTTGATAGCATCCAAAGTGTATATTTATAGAACAGAGTCAAAGACTCAGTTATAAATATGAATTTCTGTTTGTAAGGAATGTTTGTGGCTACTCAAAGAACGGAGGGGATCTCTACCTCTGATCTCATCACACGTATTGTTCGAGACTATGACGTCTACGTCAGACGTAACCTGCAGAGAGGATACACAGCACGGGAACTCAACGTTGGCTTCATCAAAGTACGAAAGAATCTGTATGGCTTCAAAAGGCTTGGAATATAATGAAATGGCATTAACTATTGTTACGTTCTTAAAAATAAAGGTTCCAAAAGAGGGTTTTTGCAGTGATACTATAGAATAACCATTTTGGGTTCCCAAAAGAACCTTTCAGTGAATACTTTAACACTATAAAGAGCCTTCAGTCCACTGAAAAGTTTCCACTGATGTTCAAGGTTCTTCATGGAACCATATATGCCAATAAAGAACCTTTATTTTTAAGTGTATTGTAATTTGGAGCACATCCCCAGCTCCCATTTGTTTTTATGATACAGAGAAGAGTTGTCAGGACATTCCAAAAAAAAAAAAAAAACAACAAAAAAAATAATGGCTCTGGTATGACACGAAGAAGAGGAAATTAAGACATCATTTACATCTTTAGGTGAACTAGCTGTTTTTACTGACAGGAGAAGAAGTATCGTCTACAAGAGCAGGTGGACAGAATGAAGGAGACGGTGAGGACAGTGGAGGAGAAGTCCAAACATTTAGTGCACCGTGTTGAAGAGAAGAGCCACGACCTCATCTACAAATGGGAAGAGAAATCTCGCGAGTTCATCAGAAACTTCCTGGAGTTGTTTGGTCCAGATAAAGCCTGGGTAAATGAAGGACATTAACCAGAACTAAGGCATTACACGTACAGAGTTATTTTGCATTTCAAACTGATGTGATGTTCTTTTATGTTCTGTAGTACATGATCCAGGAGAGGAGTGGCCGAGTTCTCCAGGCTCTGTCTCCTTATCAGTCCCCAAGCACATCGCCAAGCTCCAGTCCCACCAGAGGACGCTCTACATCGCCCGTCACCCAATGGCCCCTGCTACGCTTCCGTTCACCCCCGCCTAAAGGAGCTTCTGTCAGCAGCAGTGAGGGTGACGAAGGGGAAATGTAGATGCCCTTAAATGTATACACCCTTACGTTTAATTTTCTGTATTTTATGCATAATACAGATCTACAAATGCATGCTTCTCAAAGTCCACACTGACTTTATAATTCTATAGAAGAAATTTTTAAAAAGCCATAATTTTGTATTCCCACAAAACACAGAACTGAACTTTCGACTTAAAGGCCCATTCACACAAAAAAATACAAATATCACAACTATATTTCACACAAACATGTGACAACTTTCTGTTTATTATAAGTGTGCACTGCTTTCTCTATCATTATTGTTATAGCTGTTATGTGAACTTCCCTTTGCTCATAGAATTAGAAAGATTATTAAAACTTATCAGTTATTGTTATAGTAACTGTCATTGTTGTCAGAAAATAAACATACTTAACTCAGTATTTTGATTGAAATTAAGGGTGTACCATTGACCTATTGTATTAGACTTTTTAAAAAAATGGAATAGGTTAAATATAACATGAGCTGAGAAGCATATTGTGAAATACAACATGATACAATCAGATAAGGGACATATAAAATAATAATTACATATTTAATATTTTGCTAATATGTTTCTTGACAGTTTCCAGACTGATGGATGGATGCTGACAATGACATGTACAGTACAAATATAGGAATATTTTAAAACTAGTACAAAAAAACTACATAAACTACTTAAATCCATGCGTTGTTGTTTCATTAATCTGTCTAAATACTTGAAAAGTATTTTATAGTAAATTTAATTTCGTAATAATTTACACGTCCATTCAAAATTTGGGGTCTCTTTTGCCCAAGACTGCATTTTCACATTATCTGTGTCTTTACTGATCATATTGATCAACTAAATGTATCCTTTTTAAAATAAATAAATAAATAAATAACTAAAAGTCTTACTGACCCCAAAACGTAAAAAGTTATAGGCATTATAGGCATTTACCCCCAAATACATTTAGCATACAAAAGCAAATTTAAAAAAATTCCAAATGGTACATCATACACTACTAACAAGCTACTGTACTAATGTTACTCCACATAACAACTTCCAACATCCTCCACACTCTCACTAATGTAAAACTATTATTTTCAGACAGGCAGTAAGCAAGTCCTATAAAGGCCTAGAAGAAATTTTCTTTATCTGGCAGTGTTCTATAAATGCTTGGCTGCTGTAATTCCATCACTATTACTATAGTAGGCACAGTAAAGTCATCTGTTGGCTTTATACGTGGATGCATCTCGTGGGTCGCTGCTCGGGTTACTCCAGTCATCAGCCTCAGGACCTGTCTGATAATGTCGCCATGCTGACTTATTGAAGACTGGAAGACGCTCAAAAGACTCACTAGAAAGAGCCTGGAGAGAGTGGGAAGAAAACCATTTCTAGTCGAAGCTAATGGTATTACTCACTCTCATCTAAGTGTCTCACAGATAAAAACGTCAATGCAAATACCTTAAGATGAATTACTGCATCTGTCCCAAACCCTTCAATCGAGTACAGGCTCAAGTCTCCCTGAAAGTAGCGTGCATAGAGTCTAGAGATTGGCAGTCCGTAGCCAAAACCAGCCTGCAGGGACAACATAAAGAGGTTGCATGAATCTACGCATACAGACACACACTTGTGCTGTCTGATGGGTAGTTACCAGTGGAACAGCAGTTTGTGAAGGATCCAGACGTGGTGTTGGAGCAGTGGAATACATGTAATTGAAGAGACGATCGATCTTTCGTAAAGGGACACCGCCACCTTTGTCACTAATCTAGGAAGACACATAAACATCAAATTAATAAAGTGCAGGTGTTACTATGTGCTTTTGTAATCGCCATAAATATTCATGTTTTTGCTAAATAGTCTTGTGTGGAACCTTTATTGAGAGATCCTCTTTTCCCAGAGTAACCGTTGCTTTCACTGGAGGAAGCCCCTCACTGCTGTTTTCACAGAGCTCCACTGTTGCCCGCATGGAATTCTGCACATGTTCACATAATATAGTAACTTACCCAGAAGGCGTATAGTAAGCAAAAGGAAGAAAATAGCTGACAGAAGTCCACCTAAAACATCATTTGAGAAACAAATCACCTAAAAATATGAACAAACCTTTGGTGACACTTTTGGTTCAGTTTGTTAGAGGAATAGTTTACTCAAAAATGAAAATATTGTCATCATTTACTCACCCTAATGTCATTCTAAAGCTGTATACATTTCCATTTTTGGGTGAACTATCCTTTTAACTTCAGATACAATGAACTACCAATGAAAAATACTTTTATAGCATTTACTAATATCTAAGTTGATGGTAATTTCTACATATACTAATATATTACAGTTTTTACTAATAATTTGAATTAGTTTTTATTTTTTATATTTTCTGTTTTAATTTTAATTAAAAATACAGCAATTTTTGTGTTTGCCATTTTCATTTGTTTTTTAATGTCTATATAGTTTTAATTCATTTTTATTTCTGTTTTAGTGTTAACTATTTTAATACATAAAGTTAGCATTAAATAAAACAATGCCTGAAGTTTTTTTATTTTTTATTTCAGTTAACATTTATTTATTTCAAACAACAATTTTTGATGGTTTAGTATGGTTAATTTTAGTTTACTATAACAATCCTGATGATTATTAATTATATTCAAACTGGCCTCCTTTTGATGAAAGTACACCTTGAAAAAAGTTAATTTCGTATTATTCGTATAATTTCGTTTTTAATTAAACAACACAATTAACTAGGAATAACTGTTTATTATAGAAGATTATAGATTATAAAATACTATAAAAAAGTTGTTTGTTGTTGTTGTTTAATTTCTTAACTTCATAGCTGACGCATAAATTAATGCTAACGAATTGAACCTTATTGTAAAGTGTCACCTGGTCTTCTTTCTCCTTTTAAATTAGTCAGCTGTCTATTTTTCTTGCCTTGAAGAGCTCAAACAGCATGTGGAAAAGATGAGAGGGCACATAGACCACCTGTATAGGCTTCTTTGGAGCTTTGGCTAACAGATAGGAACAAGATAGGAAGGCACAGATAGATTAAAAGAAAGTATAATTTTGATATATGTTATTAAGGACAAGTCTCACAGTTGATTTCCCTGATCTTCAGTTCAGGAGCTGTCATGTAGTACTGCTCACAGAGCATCTTTGCTGTCTCATATGCATCTGAGATAAGAGAACAGAATCTTCAGAACCATGTTTATTTTATGTATCTGTGCATGTCTCTTTATCTCACCTCTCACCACCTCAGCAACGTTGCATGCTGGGTCGATGCTTCCGATGTGTTTTGGTTGCGCAAGACAAGCGGTGTCACCAAACAGAAGAGCTGCAACACAATGGATAGCTGCTTAGACCCCAGTTCTAAACGATATAAAGACATTCCTTCCATCCGATTTAATTCCTTAACATTTATCCAACATGAATGTGATGTCACCCACTGTGCTGGTTGATGAGCATGCGGAAAGAAATGCGGTTGGTGTAGAAGCGGTCAAGAAAGTACTGTACATTGCTGCTGATGAAGGGGTCAAAACCAAACTTCTCTTTGTATTCGATGACACCCTGGGCCATAGTGGGCACCACGTCATTGTGCCTGCTCCGAATCTTAATCAGGATCTCTAGGAAGCTGAAGCCCACAATAATAAGCTGTTTTGTGGTAAAAGAGCATTTGGGTAAAAGTAATAGAACAAACATGCATTTTCTGTACAAATTACCAAGTATGAGGGAACAGTTCACCCAAAAATGAAAATTGGCTGAAAATGTACTAACCCTCCATCCAAGAAACAAGACTGTTCCGATGAGGAAACAAACTAATATACATCTTGGAGGGCCTGAGGGAAAGCAAATTTTCATTTTTGGATGAGTTATTCCTTTCATGCTCATCCCTTCAAGCAAAATAAAATACAATTATTTTAGACTTTCCCTGGCAAAACTGTGTTTGCTGAAAAACAGGACTGTTTGCAAAGGTTGCAGACTCACTCGTTAAGGGTGTGCGGATCCTCCGGACTTCTTGTCTCGTACTCTAACAGCTCTTCAAAGCTCTGGCTGTACCTGATACCACAGAAAGATATGTGTTAAAAATGTCACAAAATATTAAAGTTTTGCATTATATAACATACTAAACGTTAATTTTTAACTTCCATGCTAACTATGGCTATTATGTTATTCCTCTTAGAACCACTAGGTGGCGAATGCGAATCCATTTTTATCCATTTTAAAAACAGCACGTGAAATTCAGCACAGCATGTTGGGATTTGTATTCTGATTTATGCGTATTTTACTATTTCATCAGTTTACAGTATGTATAATCTGCACAGTATCAAATAATATAGAAAGGGACTCTGACAGTATGCACTAAACCTCTAGATACAGTGGTGGCCAAAATGATTAGAACACTAATATTTTCACCAGCTAAAAAATGGTTTTAAGTCAGTTTTTTCTAGCTTTTGCTGTAGTGCCAGTAGGAAATATCAGTTTACATGTCCAAACGTTCATTTAGCTATTAATTGTAATAATACAATCTAAATAATCTATAATAATAATAATAATAATAATAATAATAATAATAATAGTAATAATAATATAATATAATATAATCCAGAGAGATTTTTTTCTTTGCATAAGGAATCTGACATCAGCCAGTGCTGCACACAGATCTCACTGGTTTATTACAATTAATGGCAAAATGAATGTTTGGAAATGTAAACTGATTCACACTACAGCACAAG
Organism: allo-octoploid hybrid of Carassius auratus x Cyprinus carpio; assembly: GCA_024542945.1. Lineage (NCBI taxonomy): Eukaryota > Metazoa > Chordata > Actinopteri > Cypriniformes > allo-octoploid hybrid of Carassius auratus x Cyprinus carpio. Next base: position 16,724,523 of record CM045070.1, read on the forward strand.
ACAGAAATAACAGATTTAAAACCATTTTTTAGCTAGTGTTCTAATCATTAACTTTGGATGCTAAGTACTTCACAACAGTGTTGCATACAACAATTAGTCAATTATGGAAGACAAATAATGCTTTGTACAATACAGATTGTTTCACTGTACTAAACAGAAAAGTGACAATTAATAATACAAACTTCATCAAATATGAGGCAATTCCAAAATCTGCGGTAAAGCAGCTCTCACAAGACAACAGTGTCACTATTCATCTCAAATAAGTCCATAAATAACGAAACAATTTTAATTTAATGAAGACAGCACTGTCATTACTCAGCTCGAGTTAAATTCAATTCAAAAACAAAGTTGATGTTGCAAAATTCCTAAATTATGAAGAAATTCAATTTAGTTATGAAGCAGCTCTACCTAAGACAATATAGTCATTATTCAGCTCAATTCAGTTCAAGTTTACATCTGATAGTGTCATGTCAGTGTAGTGTAAAATGGATAATATTACTGAATATTAGGTGTCTTTTGAACCACAACTAAGCAGAACAAAGGTGACAGTGGCAAGGAGCCTAAACTCCATCAGGTGATACAAATGGGGGGAAAAATCATAAGACTGCAGGACTTCAGCTTCATTCTACATTTACATTCTGCTACATGCTACTTCTTTGTATGCACACATTTCTTCAAAACCATCACTCTGAGCCCATTACACCAAACCCAGTCACAGTTTACCCACAGCTCACACTCATCATCACACCTGACTTCCTCACCAGGACTCGACCAGTTTGATGGATGGCTGGCTCTGAAGACTGGCGGGCAACAAGGTGACTTCTCTCATCGTATTGGCCAACCTCACTGCCAGTTCTTTCCTCAGAAACATGTAGGAGGTTTTTTCACATGCATTTTCCCTGCCTGGTTAAACAAGAGGCAAGAACAAGTTACTCTTTGTTTTACGATGTTGAGCCTGTTGAGTATATGTATGCATGAGTGTGCACTTCTACAGCAGAATTACAACTATTGTATACTGCAAAAGATTATCTGTCAAGATTATCAAAATAATTATCAATCAAGAACACTAAAAAGGAATGTTATACCTCAGATATTATATATTATACACACTAACAGTCAAAGTATTATTATTATTATTACTTTCCGTATTTTAGAATAATAAAGTCATTAACAGTGAAATAACACAAATGGGGAATTATGTAGTGACAGAAAATCTTAATGTAACAGTTATGCACCCTCTAACCAATCATGAAAAAAGTGTATTTATTTATTTTTTTAATAAATGTACATGTGGATATATTACAATTATATATGCTATTTAGCTTTTTTTTCTTTTCAAATAGGTAATTCAGATTATATATATTTTTTTATATTCCCAAACTTTTGACTGGTACTGTATGTTGGACATTATGCATAACAGAACCACACATGGGACTCTTTTGAGTTATATATGTTGTGTAATAATGCATTAATTTATACCAAAAGCACGTATTATCCTTTGCAAAACTGGATCAAGTTCGTTAAGTTATAAGTGATATGTAATGGAGAGTCTATTTTTATTCAGTTGATGGCAGTGCTGTGCCAACAGAGCTTTAGCTTTCACTTGACCTTAACATTCAAGGTTGTTTATATAATATAAATATAGACGTATTTATTAAATCACAAGGAATGTGTGGTGAGATTAAAAAAAAAAGTTTAACATAAGACACAGTAGAAATCACTGAAGGCAGGTTCGGCACGAGAAAATTGTACATTAATAAAATACCACCTGTTGCATCAGTAACGGTTCTTTATCACAATATTTCATTACTCACCAAAATCCAGAAATTGCTTGATTGACATCGGTGAGGGCGAGAACCTTGAATAATATTCGATTTTGTGCGTGACATCTTTCAGTAAGTAGTTAAACAGTTTCATGATTAGAAAATAAGTCTATCAGCGACCATACAGCTCGAGTATAGCGCTCACTCCTGACTTGAGGTGGACTGAATGTCGTATTTCACTCTCACTCAACTCTTCGATTGTTTTTGCGCTTGCTGTCAAGCTGAATCTTGTGATCCTCATCACGTGACATGACAGCGCGTGCTATCACTTGTAGGGTCGATTACACTGGTTGCCAGATTAGGGATGGAATGTAATATACTGCTTAAAGCTTCTGTTTTGTGCAAACTATTATACGGTGCTCAACAGTCTATGCAATGGCCATTAATAGGAGATCAATTAATAAAAAATAAATCATATGTACTTCATAGTGACCCTGGCAACACACAATCAGTATAGAGTCTGCAGCTGAAATAGACAGTGCTTACAGTGCTGTACATCTATACCACAGCATATACTTAATTCATTTATGCTTATAATTTTTCAAAGTTTTCGTGAACATTTTAAAAAGCTGCAAGTTCATTTTATAAACCAACCTTTTTGTAAAACATACAGTACAGGTCAAAAGTTTAGAAACATTACTATTTTTAATGTTTTTGAAAGAAGTTTCTTCTGCTCATCAAGCCTGCATTTATTTGATCAAAAATACAGAAAAAAAATGTAATATTGTGATATATTATTGCAATTTAAAATAATTGTTTTTAAATGTACTATACTTTAAATTATCATTTATTTCTGTGATGCAAAGCTGAATTTTTAGGATCATTATCACATGATCCTTTAGAAATCATTCTAATATGATGATTCATTATCAAAGTTGGAAACAGTTCTGCTGCTTAATATTTTTTCAGAACGTGATACTTTTTTAGGATACTTTGATGAATAAAAAGTAAAAAAAAAAAAAAAAAAAAGAAGCTATGTTTTTAAAATATAAATATTTTGTAATAACAATATACACTACTGGTCAGTAATTTGGGGTCAGTAATTTTTCTTTCTTTCTTTTTTTAAAATAAAATCAATACTTTTATTCAGCAAGGATGTGTTAAATTGATAGTAAAGAAAATATATTATTAGAATATATATTATTTTTTTTATTTTGAATAAATGCAGTTCTTTTTAACCTTTTATTCATCAAATATATAAGACAGCAGAACTGTTTCCAACACTCATAATAAATCAGAATATTAGAATGATTTCTAAATGATCATGTGATAGACTGGATGTTACATGTGACACTGAAGACTGGAGTAATGATACTGAAAATTCAACTTTGCATCACAGGAATTAATTATTTTTTTAAAGTATATTCAAATAGAAAACTATTATTTTAAGTTGTAATAATATTTCACAATATTACTGTTTTTTCTGTATTTTTGATCAAATAAATGCAGGCTTAATGAGCAGAAGAGACTTCTTTCAAAAACATTAAAAATAGTAATGTTTCCAAACTTTTGACATGTACTGTATATTGGCTACATATGCTTTAAATACAGAATATTGGCTAAAAATGCTTTTAAGCCTATTAAATTAATCCCAAGACTACATAAGCATCCTCCATATCCGTTTAGACAGTTACGTGAGAGGTGATAGCTATAGGCAGTCTATAGAAATTAGTGTACTGTTATAAGCAAACCTCAGTAACTATTAATTGCACAGTAGACAGAGATAAAAGAATTTGGACCAGCTGTTATTTAGAAAGTAGATGGCCAGTGGAGGTGTCTGTAAACTTTTGGAATCAATAACAGTAGACATTCTCCACTGTGATGTCTGGAAGCACAAACAAATCATACTTGCATGCTTTTTCTTTTCATAAAAGTGAACACACAAAAGTGTACATTTGCACAGTGTATTATGTGCATGGTAAAGCTTACAATGTACCCATATAATTTGGACCAAACCTATATTGGAGAAAGCAATGTTATTGATAAACAACTCTTATTTTTTGTCAGAACATGCACAGCAACATGCAGCTTTTCACTTCACAAAACGTTATTTGATGGACTGGAGTCATGGGGAGTACTTGTGTTATTGTGATGTGTTTTTCAGCTGTTTGGACTCTGATGGCACCCATTCATTGCAGAGGATCCACTGGTGAGCAAGTGATGTAATGCTACATTTCTCCAAATCTGTTCCTATGGAAAAAAAAAAAACTCATCTTGAATGGCCTGAGTATTATTCACATAAACGTCTCAAATGTTCACATTTCTCTGCATATGATTGCAATCACCCACCTATTCATTGTCAACAGCTGTCTAAAAAAAAGAGCTTAATCTATGTGCTCACCGAAATTTAATGTACCAATCTGTCAAACACCACCTTACAGATACAATACACATACAATACAAATACTGTATATAATTATACAGTTGAAGCTATAGGGCTATGGCAAGAAATGCACTCACAGTATAATATATAATAACAAATAAACAATTAAAAACAACCCTTCTCACAACTAGCAAGATTCCACAATATCTCCATCTACAGGATGAATCACAAATTGCTGTAAAGTTAAAGTAAAACTGCAAAGAGACAGAGTCATATTCCCCTTCATTTTTAAGAGAAATTGTTTGTGAATATGCAGCTTTATTTTTCACTTTAATTTATTTTGACAGATCTTATTTTAGCAAGTAGCTAACACAATGAAAAAATGAATGCCTGTCAACAATAAAGTAGGCTACATAGAAATATGCACAGATGTGTGGCGACTCATCTGTGTCAACCACAACAGATCTCAAGTTCATAAAACCAGTTTTGCCTGTCTGTCACATTTATGAGACAGCCCAGGCATGTTTTACATAGGTATGGATACTTGTCATGCCACATTATATTGTACAGTGAAGCAGAAAGAAAAAGAAAGCAATGCTTTTCGGGTTTGGCTCTTTGAGTGGATTATTATCCGGTCAGCGTGGGAATATATGAATTTGGTGACCGGCGGGTGGCTTAGAGCTATTTGTGGAAACCAAGTCTTATGTTATGTTAATCAGCTAAGAAGCTCAACATACTACAACTGCAGCCTCTCACTCTCACCAAGATAAAAACACTGAACTAGGTCTCTGTTCTATACAAGACCAAACATTTCCTGCAAAAACAGTGAGCAACATCTAATAGCTTGGAGCACATTGATTACATTTATAACATGGATGATTTTGGCATACACTGTTTTTTCACGGATTAATTGCTTAGAGCTTTTTTTCTAAGCCTATCTATTTTGAGATTCCATGACAATAACGATTCTTATACACTTATACAGTGCAGTTATTGCTGAAGAACACAGCTCACCTCCAAAAGTTGGTACTTGTTTTGTCCCCGCCCAGCTGGTTGTGAACGCCTCACTATAGTGATGTGAAGTCCGAATCATTCCCACGAATCGGTTCTTTTGATTCAAAAGAGTGATTCAGCGATATTTTTTTTCCACCATGGCATCATGCATATCTGACATCCCTGCGTTTCATGCTCCAAATAAAGCCACCTGCAGGCGCATACATATTTTTAATGTTTAATAGTAAGAGTGTTTATTTGGCCTAATTTCATGGGTATCTTACCAGTGCAATTTGCTATAGACATGCATCATAAATAAAAGAGTAATTTGGAACCGTTTTAAATTTTATGTGAATGCTAATGCATTCTAATGCATGCTAAAACATTTTAGCATGTTTTAGCATGTTCAGAAACATATTTTTTTTACTTAAAACGCTAAAAATTAAAAACGTTATGCCTGTTGATAAAACGGACACACAATCTAGTTGTATATTTCACTAGAATGTTAATATTTTTCAATAGAAATCCCCGTAATCTGGAATTTAGCGAAAGATTTCCTTACGCAGATTTCGCAACATTTACCAGCAAAAACATGCTTGGTTTGAAAATGCCTTATGTATATCGCTATTGGCAATACTAGACAAATAACCTTTTTTGACCGTGGAATTTTGTTAATGTGACCGCACCATAATATTTCCACTAATCAGCTATTAAAGTAGTTTAATTCTCGCTTCAACATTAGGTCTCATTACCAATTGATAACTGATTTAAAATCCGCTCGTACCGATTCAGTCCGATTCGTTCAGACCGATTCAACTGATTCATCCAAAAGATCCGATTCAAAGGAACGATTGGTTCACGAATCGAACATCGCTACTACACTTGCGTTAACGGCCGCTGTGCTGTTTGGATTGCAGTAGGAGAGTGGATAGAGAGAGGGAGGGAAGGAGAGAGAGATGAAAATCACTGCCCGGCCACACGACAGACACGCCACGCATGAAGAACTTTAACGGCCGAGGAGACACTGAAGGGCTGTCATATCTCGGGTGGTTGCGGACAGCGCCCGTGGTGTAGTTTAGAGAGCTAACGTTAACGTTACCTACAAAATTTCTCCCGTGTTTTCCACGAAGTGAAGGAGGTGAAAACTACCCGCCGCCATTTTTTGGAAGTGACTGACTGGGAGTGAAGAGTTAGCTGTAAACTGGCCACAGCTGATTTAGTTTATATTTCCTGTGAGTCATCCCCTTCATCACTGTCAGCTCGGACGGCCTGGATACTGTAAATACACCGCCTCGTTTTCTCCAATAAACGAGCTACCGAATATCCAAAGGAATAAACAAGAAGTGATTTTGTTGACACATTTCTCCTGAATTCTCACTAACTTAACTGTTCCTCCCAGGATAGCTGGTGTGGGCTAAGTTAGCCACAATAGCACGCTGAGGTTTTCTTCTGGAGTCCGCTCAAACCTGGCCTGGTGGACGGGTGAGTTCAACTAACGTTACACCCTCAAACGAGCCGTTTATCTGTTCTTGTCAGGACCTTACCGATGTCTCGCTGCGGTTGTGCCATTATTTTGTCGTCGTAGGAAGTTGGCTATCATTCCACTAACTGCTCCGCCAATATGTGGCTAATATTGCTTGGGTTTGGTCTACAACCTTTGGCGGTTCTTAATCGTGTGAAACAGACAGACTACATACTTAAAACGTTCTCGAATAGCTGTCACTAATGTTTAAGACTTCTGCTGCTTGGTAGGTAACGTTAAGCGTTATTTTGTTTGTGCCAGCATGTAGAATTGACAAACTTGGTTTAGGGTGATGTTGGTTGGTTTATATTGGTACATTTACTGTGACATTGAGAGTCGAAGTGACTGCAAGTGTTTATATAACTAATAAAATGTTTAAACTTGGCAAAGTTTTTCCCTGCTTTGAATTATTAAACCAAGAGGTGAATGAAAACTATAAAATTGAAATATCAACTAACCACATTGTTTTTACGACAACGTCCAGTATCGCATATTATCGCAATGACACTCCCTCCCAGTTTCACTGCACTGTTTTCAGCAGCAGGCTTTGTTAACTGAACAAAAACAAGCATTTTAGGGCCTAGTAATTGTTACCTTCCTCATTATATAAATTAACTATCCACAGCTCTGTTATGACAAGTAATCAGCCGATTAAAGCCCTGGTTTATCGAGCTGGGTATTCCGTTGTTGTGAGCTGCATTCAGTGACGCGCGCCGCATTCCTCATCTCAGAGTGTTTACATTGCGTAACACACACTGGACTGGCCAGCAGCCCTTGTACTCTTCTCCATACCTATTTAAAGCATCATTCATGATGGTCACCTGGCCTAGGAACAATACAGTTCATTTATTAGCTTAGTTATCGCTATTTAATAGATCACGTTCAAACAGCATCGTCTCATTGCTGAAAGAAGCTGAGCCTGAATATTGATCGCCTATTGAGACTGCGCTGTTCTTCCCATTCTTTGTCAATGTGGATCTATTGGTGTGCATACGTGCATGCTTGTATGGAGTTTGGCAACCGTTTGCATGTTAGAATGTCTTCAGATCTATATGCTATACTGACTGAATGATAGATAATTGTTTTGTAGTTGTATCTTTTAACAAAGGGCACATGTGCTTGTTTTTCTATCTGGTTGCAAGCCTTTCTAATATACATACTCCAATTGCTTAAGCTGTGAATTGAATGCCTAGATGTTGTTTTTTTTTTCCAATGATGTGATGACTAAATATTTTGGGGGCACATTTTGTGTGCCTAAAATTTACTTTATTCCTCTGTTGTTTACCTTTGTGGTGAAATGACAAAGGGGTGTGATTCATTTTGGTGTAATTTTACACCTTCATTTTGGGAGCCGTTTTTACATGTTTTATACTTTATATCCCAAGTTAAATCGCATATGAACTGCATCCTGCTATTATTATATTGTATAGTGATATACAGTGATCGTCAATTATTGATAAATGTAATCGATTTAGGCTTTCAGGCACACATTTTCAACCTACTGTAAGATAAACTATAATGATTAATAATGATATATTCAATAATATTTTAATGGGCTGCATTGCTGTAGGCTACCAGCCAATCTAGGCATGAGCAGGCAACAGCAATTTCTTCTCTAGATCATTCATTATAAATCACTTTTTGTTTGAACTCCTGTTCATCAGTTCTGTTTTCATTGCCTTGGATTGCAAATTCTAAATGTTGAGATGACTGTAATGGCCTCTTTTTCAGCTTTGTATTATGTTGATGATGCATGCTATTCCTTTTGTCTTTTAATATTGTGACAGTTACTCTGATACTTGCAGTGTGTTGAGTAGACTCATTTTCAGTTATTTATCACCCTGCCTTGGCTAATATTTCCTAGATTAATAGTCACTCAGAGCCGCAAATATTTTACATCATGTCAAGTCTACATAATGCTAGCCTATATCAGCCTATGTTTACAGAACTGCTTTTGTACACAGAACTAATGGAACTGGGAGCATGACAGTCATTTATGAGAGATAATGATCTTACTGTGATTCGATTTACTGTATCTAACCTTTTTGTGTTGAATGTACATAAACGTTCTTAAATGGCATGCACAGCATGTTTAAAACAACCTCACACAGGCTATTCTGAAATGCTATGGGTGGGTTGTTTTATTAACAAATGCATTTATCTAGACTCAGATCTTAAAACTAGTCATCAGCAATGAGTTTGTTGTTTACCAACAACAAACTGTGTAAAATTAACCGTACCTTATGAAGAAGTCACCAATGATTGCTGGGATTAGATTATCCATTAAACACTGTGTATATGACACAGATGTTTTTGGGATCGAAAGAAGATTTATCCATTGATATGCTCTTCATAATAGAATCCAGCATCAACATTTTTTTTTTATTGAATTGTGCTGGTCTAATTATATTAGCCAGCTTACACTTTCCTTTTTTGAGTTTTTATCTTAAACAAACTTAACAAATCCTATTAAGGTTTTATATGACTCTTTTCTTTTATGCCATTTGAACTTGTTAATCACTGTGAAAATAGCCAAGGAAGCTAAAACCCCAACCAATGATTTGTCTAGCAGGTGGGAACTTGATTAGTGTGTGAGAATGTCACTTTAAGAGAATCAAACTGGAAACCTGCACCAGGAAGGAGGAACTTTCTGTCATGTGAACAGTTTTAACAGCACAGATCTTGATCAATACAGGAGGCTTCCAGTGAAGGACAGTCATGCTTTTTTGCACAGACAAGCTGGAAAGAACACGTCTGGTGTTGTCTGGTATTGTTTTGACTCTTGAAACCAGCTTCATTGTGACATAACCAGATGAGAAAATATTTTCTTTATCCAAAAAATGACAAAGGGATTTTGATAGTATTGTCTGTCAGTAAAGATTTAATGTGAATTTGATTGAAATCACCAATAATATATTGAGTTGTACATGACAATACAGACAATAAACCGCAAATGATCCTTGTGCTTCCTGGTTAAAGGTATAGTTCACCCCCAAATAAAATATTTATTATTATGTCCTCACCCTCATGTTGTTCCGAACTCTTGTTTTATGTGCCAAGTTATTTTGTGGAACAAAAAAGGAGAAAAGTTAAAGAATGTATGTTCCTCCTCATGAAATGACTATGGCTGTAAAATGGCTGGCATCGTTGATGCCACTTTTTGAATCTAAACAGACGGTATTGGGGATTAACTTAAGCCATTGTGTTGCTTCAAAAATATGAATGTACTTTTTTTTGTTTTTCCTCCCTGGGTAGGGATGGTTAAGGTTTGGGGGTTGACATGGCAAGGACATTTGGTCGTTTGTTGACCAATTTGATGTAAGTGTATTTCATGCTGTCCTGACAAAATGGCAATAAAAAAGATTGGAAATAAAATATGAATGTACTGCACAAGTTGTATGAACTTTGCTTTTGGAGCTTGTCATGTCAGTCATGGTCATTTAACTCTCATTGATTGCATATAGCTGTTTCTGCAGCTTTTCTCCTACATGACATGAGGAAGGATGTTTGGAATGACTTGAGTGGGAGTAAATAACCAACTGTTCCTTTAAGGAAACAATCTAAGCATGTATAAGATGAGTTGGAATACCATGGATAGTTAAAATACCTCTGTGATTTGAATGCCAATGGTACAAACAAGAATGCCACAAAATTAACTTGAACTCTGCTTGATTTCACCTTTTGTTTGACTCTTTGGAGGTTTTTTTTATTGTTTCAGAAAAATTCCTTATTATTCTTTGTTTGGTTTCCAAACAGAACAGCAGAAAACATTTAGTTATGAAATACTCCCTTTTAAACTATTTCATTACTTGCTGGAACAAACCAATGAACATTGATTGTGTCATTCAGTAGTTCATTCATTTACACTCCCTGGAAGTGTAATGTTGTCAGTGTTTGTCAGTCAAGAGTTCTTTTTGTGTCTGTAACTCAAGGTAGGCTAGATGTGATGGATAATCTCTTTGCGGTTATTAAAGTGTTTAATTTATGCATTTCCTGTTTGTGCTGTCTGGAAGAATGTCAGTATGCTTGCAATCATTCGGCACTAACATGACCTCAGAGTAAATGATATGCTCAAAAAAAATTTCTTTCCTAGTTTGTTGATATGACAGCGATTTAATCGTAGTGTGAATTCTTCACAGAGGTTAAGACCTGGCAAATCTAAACTTTTAATCACACTGCTTATTGGAGATTAAGGCCCAACAGATCGCACTCACTAATTTTTTCAAGAATGTTGAAGGGAATTCCCACAGAGACTAACTGGTGAGATCATGGCCAAGTTCCTGTCTGTGTGTCACACTGGAGTTACTAGTCTGTGTCTCAGACTGTCTTGCTGAGCTTCTGTCGTGTACAGGCCTGAAGTTCAAACAAAATGTTGGATATGCGAGACCCAGGCCCTAGTTAGGAAAGGGCATGGACTGCTAGTTAAAGGGATATTTCACCCAAAAATGAAAAATTGATGTTTCTCTGCTTACCCCCAGGGCATCTAAGATGTAGGTGACATGGTTTCTTCAGTAGAACACAAATGAAGATTTTTAACTCAAACCGTTGCAGTCTGTCAGTCATATAATGTAAGTGGATGGGAAGCATGGCTTTGGGAGTCAAAAAACATACACACACAAAATTCTTCTTCTTGTTTTACAGCGGATCACAGACTTATAAGTGCATTACCGCCACCTATCTCTCAAGTGGACCATTGACACTCCTAATTGAGATTATAGATAGATTGTCAATGGTCCATTTGAGAGATAGGTGGTGGTAATGCACTTATAAGTCTGCGATTCTCCATAAAGCAAGAAGAATAAGAAGACGTGTCAGGCGCCGGCTGTTGATAAGGCGCTCAGGACAGTTCGGACATTGTGGTGAAAATCAGAGGTAAAAAAAAAACTATATAAATACTGTTCAGTTTCTTGCACAAACTGGTCGTTTTGTCTCTACATATCAATGTATCGTCACGAGACGCAGGGTTTAATTTGTTTTGTTTGTGTATGTTTTTTTTTTTTGACTCTCAAAGCCGTGATTCCCATCCACTTCCATTATATGACTGACAGACTGCAACAGTTTGAGTTAAAAATCTTTGTTTGTGTTCTACTGAAGAAACAAAGTCACCTACATCTTGGATGCCCTGGAGGTAAGCAGATAAACATCACATTTTCATTTTTGGGTGAACTATCCCTTTAACCACAGTTAATATTTACATTTGTTTCCTTGCATGCCTACAGTGCTCAGATTTACTGACTGCAGTTAGTTTACTGCCACCCAGCATGCCATGCAACCCACAGAGTGTTTTTTTTTTTTTAAACGATATATTGTGCTGCTGCTTATGACGTTCTTTAGTTACTATAATTTTCACTTCCATTTAGATCTCATCTGAAAAGCAATTCTTCAAATTACCCAGCGCTTAAGTATAGTTTGTTATAGACAGTATCTATAAAAAGATAAACCAATAATTATAATGTAAGCAGTTTTGGGAAGTTGGATTGCAAACATACAGTGTGAAGATCAATATTGTACATTAGAAATATTATCTGGTGCATCACAGCATTCCCCGTAGCCTAATGAATGCTGAGCTGTTTCTGTTTGGTCCCAGAGGAGCATAAGTAGTGAGTAATTCAGCAATTTTTCTCATAGGCTACATGTTCTATGTGAAATAGGCTGATAGTGCTTGATATTTCTGAAGGAAGTTTTTCATGAACCGAATCAGTCAATGAAGTCAACACTGTTAATTAGGCCTACTCAGCCTTGTGAGGCAAGATTGTGCCCTGTGGGGTTTGTTGGTCTGATCTGAAAAAAGTCATTACTGTACATGAAAATATTGGGATTTATGTGAAATATTGACTTTTTGCTTTCAGCCAACTGCAACATGATAATGTGTGCTTTTTATGCTGAAATAGCCTACTTTCTCTTATGAAGTTAACTGTAATTTGTAGGATGACTCCTTCCCCAAACCAAACCACCCAAAATTTTCCTGATCTGTCTGACGCCACAACCTTTGACTCAGATCGTGGGGGGTCATATTTTTACCCAAAATAGGGGGTTGTGATCATTAATGAGTACGCACGAAATGAATTAACTGTTTAATTCATACTGGAAGCCGGAGGGTGCCCTTGCGCAGAAACTCTACATATGCATTGCAGAAGTAGGCTATTAGCACTTACAACTAGAGGTTGACCAATATATAGTTTTGCCGATATTATTGGTCTATATTAGCCTGTCACAGGTAGTTCGGTAATATGGTGCCGATATGAACATTTTTTTTCCAGAACATATAACGCAGATTAAATGCTTCTGAATGGTGTAATTACTTAGTTTGTCCAGCAGAGCGTGCTCCATTGTTTGCTACTGGCGACCCAGGTCAGTGTAGTGTAGGGCTGGACCAGAATATTAGATTATTCGAATATTCGTTCGGTGGGTTGAAAGTCAATTTTCAAATTTGAGATTCGAATATTCAAAAAAAAAAATCCCGAACACCTGCCATCCCCCGCGAAGCGGTTCTCAATCGCCCTTAAATATGAATTGCCCATGAGTGAACGTCATGATTCAGTTCATCTGGAAGAGAAGACAAAAAGACCTCAGCTGGCAAGACAAAGGCAGTGTGCCAAATATGCGATTTGAAACTGGCCTACCACAACAGCATCAGGTTTGAAAAATCACCCGGGTTCTGTAAGTAGTACGCCTGTAGTATATTGTTGGAGTAAAAAAAAAAACGAGCTGCTTTTATCCGCCATGTTAAAGGGTTACTCCACCACAAAATCAAAATTTTGTCATAAATCACTTACCCCCATGTCGTTCCAAACCTGTAAAAGCTTCGTTCTTCTTCGGAACACAATTTAAGATATTTCGGATGAAAACAGGGAGGCTGGAGTATGGTCTTGTGTGTCAGTCGCACCACAAGGATATGTTTTTTACGTGTATTTACGCTTTGGTTTGAAAGCAAACAGCGCATCAGCGCAGCGCGGCTGACACAGAAGAGCGTACCCCATCTGTGTACTGCTCAGAATTGCCAAAATGGCGCTATGCTGATTTGGGGACAGTCCCAAACCTCCCTGTTTTCATTCAAAATATCTTAAATTGTGTTCCGAAGACGAACAAAGCTTTTACGGGTTTGGAATGGGCGTAAGTGAATAATGACAAAATTTTCATTTTGGGATGGAGTATCCCTTTAATCAGTAGTTTTAGACATGATGAAAACGTGCACTTAATTTGCTTTGAAAATACTTGTGTATACGGCAGTCATAAAAAAAGTACAGTAGCACAGCTTAATAATAATTTGTCTATATTAAAAGTATTGCTCTTAACAGACCTGTGTGTTTTGTATCACTAGTGCAGTGTCCGTTCTCAGAGCATATAAGCCCTGCCCGCATGAGGCGCACCACTTCTGGCTCGTGCTGTTCTATAGTTTATTAAAAGTTTATTCATTCTGAATGTGTTGCGTGTCCATATTGCACCAAAATGTGACATTGCACTCCCTTGGGTCCGCAGCAACACACCTGCCACACGTGAAGTCGATTGGATGAACGGTTCTCGACATAATAAAAATGCAAACAGTCAAACACACAGAGATTCCTGCCTTTATTAGACCGTGTCTACACCGGACACGCGTCGCGCCGCAACAGCTAAAGTCTGTCTACACGGGACGCGACAAAGCGACCGTTGAAATTCTTTTGAAATTTGTGTCAGTACGTCATAAATAGAACGCAGCAGCAGTTTACTGTGGGGAATATGTCAGCTGTGTGCGCCGCATCCAGTGTAGACAGCATAATGGGTTCTTGCTTGCGTCCGGTGTAGACACGTGTTAGAGAGAACAATATGTTCAGCCCCCTTCCTCCGAAGCTTTGAATATTCGGTGTTGATTACTTCCGAAGCGTCGAAGCTCAAAAAATGATATTCGGACCAGCCCTAGTGTAGTGTAGAGATGCGCAGCTAAGCTCAAACTTCACCCGAGTCTGCTGCGCCACCCACCCGCACCTATATTTGATCGTTACATTAAAATTATTCTAATTCTTAGTTTTGCATGATATAATGCATGGATTGCTAATTTTTAACAGCAGATTCGGTGACGTTAGAGACTAGAGCTGATCTGCACATCACGGCACACGTCTGTGGTGCATTAAAGCCTGTGTTACAGCCACCGAAGCTGATCGCGGCCACTCAGTCAATGCAGGTGTTTATACCGGACACGCCGCTGCCCAGAACTCATGTTTGTCATAGGGATGCTCTGATCCACCTTTTTCACCTCCGATACCTAGGGTTCAGTATTGGCCAATACAGATACCGATCCAATACCAGTGGGATCGGTTTCAAATTTCCATTTGAATGAAAAAGGGGTAACCTACCCACAATTGGTCTTTAATTCATTCAACTAATCAGCTCTAATGATTCGTGAATACACCCAGAGTTTGACTATTAGTCAACCCATTGCTTCAGTTCTCTCCAAACTTGAATAAGCCTGGAGAGGTGATATGAATTCAGCAGAGCAGATCAATGCGAAAGATGGGAGCTCATCAGCTGTCGTACTGACACTGACAAATACTGTATTTACAGCCTGTAAATAAAGGTAAGGCCACAGGTCGTTGTGTAGAATCAGTATCTGAAGATAAAACAGTTTCTATGGCCTCTTGGTTTGTTCCTGTTCAGGAACCACAGACACCCATTTATCTTAATTTATATTGCCAACTCTGTGTTCTAGCTACAAATTTGTAAAAGGAAAATAGAGAACTGGGCAGGTAACCGAAAGGTTGCAAGTTCAAAGCCTCAAATGCTACACACATGATAAAACTGTACATAATCCAGAACCAGTAACAATCTAATTGACTGTCCAACATAGGGGTGGGGATCGCAGGGTACCTCACGATACGATACGAATCACGATACATGGCTCACGATGTGATAATATCACGAATACAGCAATTCTGCGATAATCGATATGTTGCTAGACAATCTTATAACGATACATCACAATATATCTACCTATGTAAACAAAATGCCTGTGAAAAGGTTAAGTGCAAGTTTTCTCCCTTTATTCAAGTCCAAACTGATAGAAAACAACACAAAAAGTTCTGTAAATCAAATTTAACATGTTAAGTAAATTAATCATTTTATTCTTGGACTTATTAAAAGCTTACACATTTCTTTGTGTGTAAACCAACACATTTAACTGCTTATCAACTTTATAAAGGTTATAAAGGTTAAAAATGTATGTGTGTGTGTGTATATATATATTTTATATATACTTTAAGTATATATACTTTTCTCTCTTCTCATCATAAAAACGGAGCCCTGCACATGACATAGCCGTTCGCGTCGCGTCTTTTGCATGCTCCAGTTCATTATTTCAAATGTACATGCAAGGCAAGCACACACACTGCACACTTCTGTGCCGCATTAGGACTCTGTCAAGGTTTTGTTTCATTGTCCATGCCATAGGTGCAGATTTATGTTTCTGCCGGTTGGTGCCCACTGTCCACACTGCATAACGCGCACTTGTAATATCTAAAGGGAGAGAGCATCCAGTTTTGTTGACATAAAACTGTACACGCCAGCGCCGCTCTCTCTCACTCATATAGTGAGGGAAATCCATCTGCGATCTGAGGGGAGAGGTTAGGCTACTCACAGACTCGATACACACTCTGCAGTGATAACGTGATCGGTGCCTACATTCTAGGGATGCACCGATAACTTTTTTCCGTACTCGCCCGATACCGATACTTTTATTTTTGGTACTTGCCGATACCGAGTACCGATACTGATATTTTTATTGCATTTGTAAATTTTTAAAATATTGGGTACAGAAACCAAAAGAGTATGTATAATGTTAGCTGGTTAACTTAATTTATTAAACAGATACAGTCAAACCAAAATTTATTCAGACACCTTCAACATTTCACATTATTACAGTTTATTCTCTATAGTTTAGAAGATGGTAATAAAATATGACAAGAACTGAGAGTTAAACTGTGTCAGAACAAATTAATCTTGATAATGTTAGATAACTTTGATAGAAAGGTATGTAATGGATTACAATCAACCAAAAATTATTCCGACAGCTTTTAGTATGACAGTATTTACACAACTATCAATACTTAGTCGGGCAACCCTTAGCCTTAATGACTGCCTGTAGTCTCCTGGGCATGCTGTCATCCAGGTTCATGCAAACCTGAACTTCAGTTTTTTCCCCAGACATGGTCTGAATAATTTTTGGTCCCAAATTTGTATCATTTTTACTGGTAGTCCACTGTTTGAATAATTTTTTGGGTATAATTGGTCACGGTTTACTTTATTTTGCTATCCTTACTTACGTAAATTAACTATAGTGTCCTGCACCCACTAATAAAGTAGTCTTTTTTAACTTTTTAGTTTTAATCCAAATTTCGTGTGCTAAGTGAGTGAACATCAAAGATCACACAACAGAAGTGCGCGAGCGAGCGTGCGTGCTCTCTCTCTCTCTCTCTCTCCCTCTCTCCTTACCATTAAGTAACTTGTGCATTGTTTTACTTACTTGTTTTTGACATATCCGACCAAACTACAAACTTTCCAGTGATGAACTGTATATTCACTCGACAAGCTCCGCTGCTGCACGCTCAATCCACTCAGCGTGCTTTAATAAGCTTGCGCACGTCAACTATACAGGCTTTAATACTGAATGTTTAACATTATATTCATTGCATGGATATCCTATGTAGACAACCTTAATCTCTAATAACTTCATTCTGCTGTCTGTTGTTCTGTTGTCGGTGTTTCTTTGTCTGAATATGGCACTTATACTGTGTGGTATCGGCGTTTGGTATCGGGGCCTTTTAACGAGTACGAGTACAGGAGCTCAGTATTGGGCCGATATCGGTATCGGTGCATCCCTACTACATTCCATGCTGATAGCTGTTCCACGGCAGTTTTTTAGTTCTCATCTCCATAAACATAAGATGCCGGTGCATCTCTGATTTGTTGTTGGTCTACAATTACGCTTGTATTTTTTCTTCACTGTGAATTACAATTTCTGTTCATCTGACCATCCGCAATCTAGGAAGCGCTACCACAAGAAGTCTGGAGGTACTGCCGCTCCGGTAAGCCAAAGTGGAAAACAGCCACAGTTAGGGCTGCACGATTATGAAAATCATAATTGTCGATTATTCCCTTGAAATTGTAATTGCGATTTTATTAATTACAATTATCACAATTGACATTGATTGATGTTTATACCATTGTTTGATGCAATTGCATGCTGTATTTTTATATGAAATAAACAAGCTGAAAACACTCTAACTGAAAAACCTTTAGTGCTTTTCTATAGTATATAGTATTATATTATCTAAAGTATATAGAATTAAGCCTCCGACATAGTGATAACACTTGTTGCCTTCTCTAGTGCAGCTCAACCAGGTCTCGTCCCAGTCGTCGGTATTTGTGGCATCACAAATCCCAGTAAAAAACGAGTCGTTCATTGTAGTTTTTGAAAAGTGATTTCTGTTAAATAAAATATCTCCTTTTGAATTGGACCTTGAGCTTTGTAACTTTGCAGATATTTTTCATGCTCAAACAGCAACATTACAGACTTACTAAAGTTGAAAAAGTAAAAAAGCATAATAGGACCCCTTTAAGATAACGTGGAAAGAAAAATACATATCTTAAGCATGTAGAATAACAAAAGTGGACTTTGAACGATTATGTAATTGTGGCATCCATAAATGTATTTGCGATTTAGAAATTTAATTAATTGTACAGCCCTAGCCAGAGTGTAGGTATGAATTTAGAACTTTTGTATGTTTAAAAAAATATTGATACTTTGTGCCAGAGAATCGATAATGTCTCACGGCCGGAAATATCACGATGAATCGGCACATCGATTTATCATCCCACCCCTGGTCCAACATAGTAGATGGCGGTATCCACCTTATTTTGCAACTTCAGTTTCTTTATATGGGTTTCCATCCAAAGTTGCAAATTTAACTTTTGAGCAGAACTGGTATATTGCATAAAACATTTGCAAATAAGCAATGTTTCCATCCAATGAGTCAAAGAGAACAAAATCGTCACTTCCTAATAAACTGGCAATATCACTAAGAAAAGTAGGTGAAGCCACTGAATATAATAATTTTCATATATAATAAGGCCCCGTCCACACTGAGAATCATTTAGCTGTGTCGGATTGGTGTTTCGTCCAGACGGATCTGGCGATTTGGGAGCTTGAAAGCACCAACCGGTCCCGGAGTGGATAGATCTGAAAACGACCCCCTTGCTCTGGCTTCGTGTGGATGTAGCCTAAATAACTTGTGCCTCAGAGCGAGCAGGCGAAACACAAAAAAACGGTCATTGCTTTGGGGGTGGATGCCTGATGTTTAGAACACAGTCATGCAAGACAGTTCTGGGAGGCAATTATACAGAAATACTGTGGTGGCAGACTTTGCTCGGGCATTTCAAAATGACCATAAAAACATTTCAGATGCTGTTCAACAAGATCAGTCCACTGGTTAGTCAGGGTTATGCTACAGCATAACCAGTGAATTCGTATCCAAGATGGCGCTGAGCCGTGTTGCAAGCTCCAAGTAAACTTTGCAGTTTTTTGTTTGTTTCGTTTGTTTTAGTTGTTATTTTGTTGTCCTACGTGTTGGATGTTGTTTGTATAACTGTCTATGAGAACCGGACTTTGAGTTCTTGAATGCTGGCGCTTTGTTTACAATCATCAGAGCCCGTTTGTCTGGGCCGCACAGGCGCAACAAAGGGGGAAGAGGGGGAAGAGAGCTGGCATCTTTGTCAGACTCAGACGTCGTCCCCTCCGACCTACTCTCCCAACCATTTTGCTGGCTAACGTTCAGTCACTGGACAACAAACTCTGTGAACTGCGGGCACGTATCTCATACCAACGAGAAACAAGGGACTGCTGCATTGTTTGCCTCACAGAAACCTGGATGTCTGCAGCGGTTCCAGACTCAGCCATCGAGCTTACGGGGTTCTCCGTGCACCGCTCGGACAGAACGAACGAGTTCACAGGGAAAAGCAGAGGTGTGATGAAAGGAACCTACACTCTATTAAATCCTTCTGCTCCCCTGATCTGGAATTTCATATACTTCTGTGTCGAACATTCTGGCTACCGAGGGAATTTACAGTGGTCATAATCACAGTTGTTTACATTCCCCCTCAAGCCAACACAGACCAGGCACTCAAGGAACTGTATGGGAAAATAAGTGAGCAGGAAACCGCGTACCCAGATGCGGTGTTTATTGTTAGGGGGTATTTTAACAAAGCCAACTTCAGAACAATAGCTCCAAAATATTTTCAACACATCACCATCAACACGCGTGGTGATCGTGCACAGGACCACTGCTACTCTCCTTTCCGGGATGCCTACAAATCTCTCCTCCTCCCACCTTTGGCAAATCGGATCACTCTTCCATTCTGCTCCTGCCTGCTTATAGGCAGAAACTGAAACGGGAAGCACCCGCCCTCAGGACAATTCAATGCTGGTCGGACCAATCAGACGCTATACTACAGGACTGTTTTGATCACGTGGACTGGGACATGTTCCTGGCAGGGTCTGATGACGCCATAGAGGCGTACTCAGAAACTGTTACGTGTTTCATCAGGAAGTGTGTAGAAGATGTAGTGCCGACAAAAACAATCCGTATCTACCCCAACCAAAAACCGTGGATTAATAGCAATGTTCGAGCAGCCTTGTCAGCGCGGACATCCGCTTTTAAATCCAGAAATGCTGATGATCGCAAACAAACCAGTTACGATCTCAGGAAATCCATCAAAACTGCAAAAACACAATATAAAAACAAAGTTGAAGAACAATTCAACACCAACGATGCAAGAAGCCTGTGGCAGGGCATCAATAGCATCACAGATTTTAAAGAGAATAAACCAGCTACTGTGAACATTGCCGCCTCTCTACCGGATGAGCTTAATAACGTTTATGCTCGTTTCGAGGCTCACAACACCGCCCACACAAAGAGTGCTCCCGCGGCTGCTGCAGAAGAGGTGAGTGCACTCTCCGTCTCTATCGCGGATGTAACATGATCCTTCCGATGGGTGAATATCTGCAAGGCTGCGGGTCCTGATGGCATCCCAGGCCGTGTGCTCCGAGCATGCGCATTGCAACTAGCCGGAGTTTTCACAGACATTTTCAACCTTTCCCTCTCTCTGTCTGTGGTTCCCTCGTGCTTCAAAACATCCACCATTGTGCCCACACCAAAGAAAAATAAAATCACATGCTTAAATGACTTGGAGGCCCGTTGCTCTTACACCCATCTTGAGCAAGTGTTTTGAGAGACTCGTCAGAAACTACATCTGCTCGGCGCTGCCTGCTTCACTGGATCCGCTACAATTAGCATATCGTAGCAACCGTTCTACAGACGATGCTATTGCTTTCACCCTACACACTGCTCTCTCCCACCTGGAAAATAAGAACACCTATGTGAGAATGCTGTTTGTGGACTACAGCTCAGCATTTAACACCATAGTGCCTGCCACACTTGTTGCAAAGCTCCCGACTCTGGGACTAAACAGATCTCTGTGCAGCTGGATCCTGGACTTCCTGACAGGCAGAAGTCAGGTGGTCAAAATGTGCAACAACACTTCATCCCTGCTGACCCTCAACACTGGTGCTCCTCAGGGGTGTGTCCTCAGCCCACTCCTGTACTCTCTGTACACACATGACTGTACAGCCACACACAGCTCCAACGTCATCATCAAATTCGCTGATGACACAACGGTGATAGGCCTGATCACCGACAACGATGAGACAGCCTACAGAGAGGAGGTGAGCACCCTGATTAAATGGTGTCAGGAGAACCACCTCTCACTCAACATCGACAAGACCAAGGAGATGGTGGTGGATTTCAGGAGACAGCGCAGAGAACACACACCCATCACCATCGACAAGACACCTGTGGAGTGTGTAAACAGCTTTAAGTTCCTCGGCGTTAACATCAGTGAGGATATCACCTGGTCTACATACACTGATGCAGTGCTGAAAAAGGCACATCAATGCCTCTTCTTTCTGAGACGGCTGAGGAAGTTTGGAATGAGCCCCAGCATCCTCAGATCATACTACACCTGCACTGTAGAGAGCATCCTGATGGGCTGCTTCACTGCCTGGTTTGGAAAGGGCACCCCTGGCAACCGCAAAGCTCTGAAATGGGTCGTGCGAACTGCCAGCCACATTGTTGGAGGTGAGCTTCCCTCCCTCCAGGACATCTACACCAGGCGGTGTATAAGGAAATCCCGGAGGATCATCAGTGACTCCAGCCACCTGTCCAACAGACTGCTCTCCCTGCTGCCCTCAGGAAGACGTCTCCGCAGCATCCGATCTCACACAAGCTGACTGAGGGATAGCTTTTTCCCTCAGGCTATCAGACTAATGAACAGTCAGAACTAATAATCCCTACAGCATACTCCCACAATATGGTATGACACCCACTGCACTTTACCTTCAACAGTTCAACACTGGACTATACTGTACATACACATTGCATTTAATACAATAATCTACCTGCTACCACTGGATACCATCCAATGCACATCCATGACATTTTCTGTATCCAGTTCATGTACAGTCTGTTGCACCTTAGCATATTTTTATGCATATATATGTCTACATAATGTAGAATGTCTACATAATGTGTATAGTGTATAATGTGTAGTGCTAACTGTATGTATGTACGTATTGCGTATAATGTGTAGTGCTAACTGTATGTATGTCTAATAGTACACTGAGTGTACTGAGATATGTATGTGCATATTGCACATTTTCATCTGTTGAAGTCTGTTTGGTTATATGTAAATTGTTTCTGCAATTTCTGGAGCACGCTCCCAAGTATTTCACTCACCAAGGCACATGTGCTGTGGTGATGTGACAATAAAAGTAACTTGACTTGACTTGACTTGTGTGTTTATAATTATGAAAGAAATATTAGTTTTAAATATTAAGTGGCATAACAAGCTGATATGTATAACTTAAAACAACTGGATATGGATGACACTGGAAGCTGGAAGGGCCGCTCTAAAGTGTTGTTCACACCAAGCATGATAACTATAAATATAACGATAAAAAAAAAATTGTTCTAAAAATCGTTCTAAATATTAAAGGGTTCATATGATGACATTATTTTGTATTTGGTGTAATGAAATTTGTTTATGCGGTTTAAGGTTTAAAAAACACATTCTTTTCCACATACTGTACATTATTGTTTCTCCTCTATGCCCCGCCTTTCTGAAACACGTCAATTTTTGCAAAGCTCATTGGTCTGAAAAGCGTGTGCTCTGATTGGCCAGCTATCGAGTGTGTTGTGATTGGCCGAATACCTCAAGCATGTGACGGAAATGTTACGCCCCTTAACATACTGTGATGCATGTCCCAGTGTTCTAAAAAATAATACTACCTTTCAGATTATGCTACCAACACTGTATTTATCCCACTGTAAGGGTAGGTTTAGGGTTGGGGTAGATCAGCGGTTCTCAATTCCAGTCCTTGTGTCCCCCTGCTCTGCACATTTTGTATGTTTCTCTTATCGCTTCAGACGTTTGTTCTATTCGACTGTAAGTGCCCTGCGAAGTGGACATCACAGGATATTCCACCATGATTCCAGTTTGAAGCGAATGTATGTGTTCCATTCAAAGTGCATGGAAGTGTGCGAGTGAATTTAAATTGTATTTATTTACAGAGGTATATGATGTCACACTTGTCTGTGTGTGAAGACATTGCGCAGCACAAATCCGTCAATGAATTATCCGAAGTGAGGTAAACTTCAACAGATTTCACCTTCTCAGGGAGTAGGGAACAATGAACCCTGTTTAGGGACCATGTCAATAGGAACACAGTTCATGCACGGAGCTCACTTCTAACAAGCTGATTATCTGAATCAGGTCTGTTAACAGAGAGACATGCAAAATATGCAGAGCTGGGGGACGCGCGGACTGGTATTGAGAACCACTGGGGTAGGTGTACATGTTAATAAAGGATTTTGCTTCCGAATTATGCTACCATCTGTTTTAATGCGGGGTAGCAGAATCTGACAGTCTAGCACAAATCGTCAGAACACCGGTGCAACGAGACAAAACCAATAAAACCCATTATAAACAAGGCATTTGTTGTATCCAGTGGGGACATAATTACAGATTATAATGACTTTTACCGTCTTTTTACATGTTGCATTGCATCTCGCCGTGTAAAAAAAACTATGTCTGCATTTGTGATCAGAGAAATGACAAACAACAAGCGCTAACCCCTCACTGCTCAAAACTCGCGTTTGAATCGTCAGTGGCAAATCCTTTAAATTTGAAAATGTACTTACAATCTGTGAGTCAGAACAGCCAGCATTGTAGTCTACTCTCCCAGGTTCAGGAAACAGTCGTCCATAAAATGCGCTGCACACATCTGAATATTTGCGTTGAACTGTTCTGGAACAGTGTTGTATATACTACTTAACCACTGATTTCTAGTCGTGTCCTCTTTTGGAAGGCCAAACAAAGTATTCTCGCTTATACAAAAAAACACACAGCCTTTTCACAACATGGCAGCTGTGGTGGTAGCAACAATAAAGTCACTTTGCATGAACATTTAGGCGGCGTTATGCAAATCTTCCCACATCGTGACATAGACATGTGGGGGTGTGTTTAAACGAGGCGTTTTAGGAGGGCATGGATGAGTCTTAACTTTTATAAAGAATATTTATTTGGGTTTGAGACTTTAGTCTTTGCAACTTTAGGGATCTTATCTATTCACAAACAGCTTGTAACACTCCAAAGAGAAAGGAAAACTTGAAATCGCATCATATGACATCTCTTCCAGGACATTGCATCTTTAAAGAACAGCAAAGTCGACACCACAACTATAACGATAAAGGCACAGAGAAACGATATCGTTGGAATTTTTTTCAAAACAATTTTTTCCAGCTGATGAACGATACAAACATTGACATCCAATCAGAATCCATCCTGCTATCACAAGCTGGAAAATTTAAAGCAGCAGACGAGTTTGCCCTTAGAATAAACAGACAGATATTGTTCGCTGGTGTGGACACTAATATTGTTTTGTATTGTTTATAGTTATCGTTCTTGGTGTGAGCAGGGCTTAACTCTTTGAAAAAAAAAAAAAAAAAGACATACCTGAGTAAAGTTAGCTCACCAGTGTGCGAATGTTTTGGATTCTGTGAACGGATGGGGTGCTAGACACCCCAAACTGCAGAAAGCCAGATATCGTGATGATATTGTTATTGTGTATTAATGTCAAGCCCACTATAATATTGTAGTGAAATTGATATAGTGACATCCCTATTACATATATTGACATATTTATTTATTTGTTCCCTCTCAGGTCCCTATGCGTACACTGCCTCCCTCTGGCAGATGAGTAACCAGCGGGGTGCAGTCGCACGGCCAGATAGTCCCCTGCGAGCGCGGTGCGTCCTCTGGCTCGCAGCATGCCCGCCACCAGCCGGGCAGGGAGCCTGAAGGACCCTGAGATCGCGGAGCTATTCTTTAAGGAGGACCCCGAGAAGCTCTTCACAGACCTCCGTGAGATCGGTCATGGCAGTTTCGGCGCAGTGTATTTTGTATGTATCAAATGTTGCATTCTGTACAGTAGGAATCATAATTTTGATGCATGCTACAGAACATAATGAAAGGTTTAGGAGACTAAATTCTGAAATCTGATGTGAATCTTGTTTAGGCACGGGATGTGCGGACCGCAGAGGTGGTGGCCATCAAGAAGATGTCCTATAGTGGGAAACAGACTAATGAGGTCAGTTTTCCTATATTCCACAGTCATTACATACAGTCATGCAACAGTTTGGTTGTTGATTAAACTTTTACTTCTGAGGTTGGGCAGAGTGATTACATTATATTACTCTTGTCCCATGGACTTGACTTTTTCACATTCACAACTGTGGCTTGGCTCTTAAATAGTGACTTGGCAGAGTAAAATTGAGCACATTAAAGACAATTGCTGAAGTCACATTAAGTCTTGTGTAACACCACAGATTGAAGTGAAGCACCACGGCCATTCATACTTTAGCTGGTGGCAGCATTTCCTTTGTATTTTCAGATTAGCAGTAATCGGATTACACGTAATCTCTACAAAGAATCCTTCAGAAGCTTTTAGGACTGACTTTCCTTTTCAGGACCTGTAGTAATAAGTCAGTATGTCCAGTCTGGTCACGTCAGCAGTGGATGCAGTAATCTGGTGGAAAATAGGAAATTCATTGTAGTCTTTTCTGGCTCATTTGAAAGAAGACTTTTTGATTTAATGCTGTTTTGTCTTTACTTAGAAATGGCAGGATATCATTAAGGAAGTCAAGTTCCTCCAGAGAATACAACACCCAAACAGCATAGAGTATAAAGGATGCTACCTGCGGGAACACACGGCTTGGGTAAGATCTCTCTTTTTCTTTTCTAAATTCTTCATTCTTGCTCTCACTCTTTGGCATAACATGGTAATGATTATATAAACACAGTTACTATTTAATCTCTATGAAAATAAGCTATATGAAATAAATCCTAGTGTAAGAATTATTTTTTACTCATTTTAAATCTAGGTATGACCAAGTTGTTTTTACAAGGTGTTTTTTTAGGTCATACAAGATTTACACATGGATATTTATTAAAAGGTGAAGAATCACCATTATGCCTTACTTGTCAAGCTAAAATGACTGTGAAGCATATTTTATTGGATTGTAATTGTATACTCTGTATAAATTATTTAGAGATCGTCATGAAAATAGCCTTGATGCTGGCATGGTGTTAAAAAGTGAATAAATAAATAAATAATTTCATCTCTTTGATCAATCTTTTTTCCTCTCTTCAGCTTGTCATGGAGTACTGTTTGGGCTCTGCTTCTGACCTTCTTGAAGGTAAGAAACTAAACATTTATTTTCATTTGGAAGCATTATAAATATTTTATCCAAAATATGGGTTTTACTTATTTACTTTCAAACTTTAATTATGATCAAAGCAAAGCTTTATTATTTAGGTGTATTATTTTTAAACAGTAGAATATGCCACTAGCAACACCAAGTTGGGTTTGATTACCAGGGAATGCATGAACTGACTAAATGACTTTTTTGAATGCAGTGTGCATCACTTTAGATGAAAGTGTCTGTCAAATGCATTAATGTAACTAATTGATTATCAGTTTGAAGAACATTCACCTTTATCATTTTTGCTTAGTTCATAAGAAGCCCCTTCAGGAAATTGAGATTGCAGCAATTACCCATGGTGCTTTGCAGGGCCTTGCATACCTTCATTCCCATAACATGATTCACAGGTTTGTGGGTTTTTTGATGATCTTACAAAGTGAACACTTGTTCATTAAGTGGTGTTAGGAATCAAGAACCAGTTCCACTGGAACCAAATGATTTTCATGACATGTTTTGCTAACTGTTTTTTGAATGTTTGCATTCTTGTGACAGAACTCCGGCATACTCTCACAAGGTTTATATTCCAATTCACCAACATACAGCTCTTAAGAGCTAATTCTTTCTAATGAATTCTAAAAGACTTATAGTTACAAAGTCACACAGATATTTAACAATTCTTCAGACACTGCCTGTGGAATCACGGAAAACTACCTCTAATATTGACTGTTGTGTATGTCATTTTCTTCACTTAGGGATATCAAAGCTGGGAACATCCTGCTGACCGAGCCTGGACAAGTCAAACTGGCAGATTTTGGTTCTGCATCCATCGCCTCTCCAGCTAACTCTTTTGTGGGGACACCATATTGGTGAGCACACTGGTTATATCTGAGTAATAATGATTCCATTCCCACAGCCTGGATACTAACATGGCCACCTCCTCTCAGGATGGCCCCTGAAGTCATTTTAGCCATGGACGAGGGACAGTATGAAGGAAAGGTTGACATCTGGTCTCTTGGGATCACCTGCATAGAACTAGGTGACAGAAGTTCTGCTCATTTTAAAATGAATTGTGCATCTTTCACGTTGTAGAAGTCAGTCTTACTTTTGCTTCTCCCTTTTGCTGTAGCGGAAAGAAAACCTCCTCTGTTTAACATGAATGCAATGAGTGCCTTATACCACATAGCGCAGAATGAGAGCCCTATGCTGCAATCAAGTGAATGGTGAGTCCACTAATATATACACAAAAATAGCAGTTTGCATTACGGCTATGTAGAAAATCAAAAATTGGGGTTATTATTGCTTGTGTGTATTTTCTTTGCCTATTTTTAATGTAAATAGCAAGTAATAAAGTGTCTGATTCAAAGGGGTAGTTTACCCAAAAATAAAAATTCTGTCATTAATTACTCATCCTCATGTCGTTCCAAACCAGTAAGACCTCTAAGTTATTTTTGATTATTCTCGTAGCTTTGTAAAATTACAGTTTAACTGCTGATGTGACATGGACTATTTTACCGATGTCCTTACTACGTTTCTGGACCTGGGAACATTGCAGTTGTGTTGCTGTCTACAGAGGGTCAGAGAGCTCTCGGATTTAATCAAAAATATCTTAATTTGTGTTCTGAAGATGAATGAAGGTCTTACGGGTTTGGAACAACATGAGGGTGAGTAATTAAGGACAGAATTTTCAATTTTGGGTGAACTAACCCTTTAATTACTCACCCTCATGTCATTCCAAACCCATAAGACCTTCGTTCATCTTAAGAACACAAATTAACATGAAGAATTTTGATGAAATCCGAGAGCTTTCTGACCCTGCATAGACAGCAACAGAACTACCACGTTTAAGGCACAGAAAGGTAGTAAGGACATTGTTAAAATAGTCCACGTGACATCAGTGGTTCAACCTTAATTTTATGAAGCTACAAGAATACTTTTCATGTGCAAAGATAAACAAAAGAATGACTATATTCAACAATTTCTTCTCTCCATGACTGTCTTCGACACACATTTATGACCGTACCATGACATGGTACTGACATGGAATTTATTCATTTGTTTATTTTGCTAAATTAATTCAAAAGTAATGGAGCTATATTTTCTTCAAACTTAGAAGTGTTGCTAATAGAACACATTGTCCTAGATGTTTAAATTTAGAGAACATATTTACGTATTACGTTCCTTTTATTTTTGCTTAAATTTGCTTAACTTGATCTTAAAAAGGTCTTAAAAATCCTTATTTTTAAAACTATTATTTTAGAACAAATGCATGAAGATGTATATTAATTCTGAAAAATATTGAGCGGTTTCTGCATTAATGAGCAGGCATTAGTTGATTTACATGCTGTGTCATTTTCTTTCCTCAGGACGGATTATTTTAGAAATTTTGTTGACTCTTGCCTTCAGAAAATCCCCCAAGACAGACCACACTCTGAGGATCTGTTGCAGGTGTTTACTTTGCACTGAATTATCAACACATTTAAATAACCTTTTTGTTTGTTAGTCATAATAATAATCCACCTGAATATTTACAACTGCATTATATTCTGCACTCTTATCTTAAACCATAGCATGCCTTCGTTCTGCGAGAGAGACCAGAATCTGTTCTGATAGACTTAATTTTGCGGACAAAAGATGCGGTCCGAGAGCTGGACAACCTGCAGTACCGCAAAATGAAGAAGATTCTCTTTCAGGAGGCGCACAATGGGCCGACCACTGAGACCCAGGAGGGAGATGAGGTCAGATCTCAAGTCTTACCTAGTTCTTGCTTTAATATTGGCTAATATATAAAGTGGGGTCTGAAATCGGAGTCAAAATCAGTGTGTTCAAAATGTCCAATTTAAAATTGGACATTTTTGGAAAAATGTTTGTTCTTGCTTCCTTATGAAGCACAAGATAGTCTTTGGAACATTCTCAAATCTTGACGGATTTTTAATATTTATTGTTATGATGATTATATAATTTGTAATAAACTCAGTCTTTTGGATCCCACTTCATTTCACTATGATTATCGTTGGTCTCTGAACTGCTGTTTTTGTGTATGTGTGTTTAGGAGCCAGAGCACGGTCCTGGTCGCACAGGCACAGTGAGCAGTGTGGGCAGTAATCAGTCCATTCCCAGCATGTCGATCAGCGCAAGCTCTCAGAGCAGCTCAGTGAACAGCATTCCTGACGCAGCTGATGACAAGAGTGACCTTGACCTGGAGAAAGACCATACTGTTATGTCTAATAGTTCGGTCATACACCTGAAGCCTGTACGTTCACACACCTCTTGATAAAACATCTCCGAAATCTTCATGCCTTCCTGCATAACCCAAATCAGAGATTCTTTATACTAAGTAACACTGAACATCGAACTTCATGATACCTAATATATATTTCCTGCTTTTGTGTCCATCAGGAAGAAGAAGAGGTTTATCCTGAGGATCCTGAAACACGTCCTCGTCCCTCAGAAGCCCAGGCAGCACCCGCACAGCCTCCGCAACGCAAACACCACCGCAACCGCGAGCACTTTGCCACCATCCGCACAGCCTCTCTGGTAAGCCAGTCACTGTGGACTTTTAGTGAAATGCTTTTCAACCCTACAGACGCATCAAAACTACATTACTCATTTATAATCAATGAACCATGGCATTGGTTGCTTTCAGTGTAGACACGGTGTAAACTGAAAGGCATCACAAGCATTTTTTGTTCATTCTTAGTAGTGTTCAAAATTCACAAGACGTCTCTTGATTATTTTTATTTCCTCTTCACTTTCCTTCCATTTCCTTGTGTTCCTCCTCTTCCTTCTTTCAGGTGACACGCCAGATGCAGGAACATGAGCAGGACTCTGAACTGAGGGAGCAGATGTCCGGTTACAAGCGCATGAGACGGCAGCACCAGAAGCACCTTATGGCCCTGGAGAACAAACTGAAAGCGGAGATGGATGAACACAGGCTGAGACTGGACAAAGAGCTGGAGGCCCAGAGGAACAGCTTTGCTGCTGAGATGGAGAAACTTGTGAAGAAAAACCAAGCATCCATAGAAAAAGATGTAAGTGTGCACAAGACATGTCACACGATCTGTTTAGATCCCAAGCACTATCATTTGGCACAAAGATGCATAAAGTAATGTGGAAGTTCATCTTAAAAATGCTTATGAATTGGGAATTCCCCTCTTCCTTTATGCCATGGCCCTCAATTCCAGTGAAGACAAATCTTGATATTATGTCATAAAATGACATTTTAAAGAATGATGTGCTTTCTGCTTTGTGGCAACAAAGGGGGGATTATATTTCTTCTTCATCTTGACAGAAGCACTGTGCACAAAGCTAATTTATATATATATATTTTTTTTGTTATTTTCATGAATGTTATATCTTGAAGACCAAGACATTTGCCAATGATGAGAAGAAATTCCAACAGCACATTCAAGCACAGCAAAAGAAAGAGCTTAGTAGCTTCCTGGAGTCACAGAAACGAGAGTACAAGCTAAGAAAGGAACAACTGAAAGAGGTAAACGCACATATTCAAGCATGGCTTTTTACCCATATATGATTTTGCCAATTGTATTTTTCATCTTGGCATAATTCCACCTAAACTGACCTTTGAGATCTGTGAGATTATTTTTGCTTGAACAGTGTGACGTAATGGAGACAAATGAAAAATACAACTAAAATTTCATGTATCTCTATTGTTCAGCCATTTGACTGTTACACAGTTATACAAATGGACAATATGCATTCCAGAGGATGAGAGAAATCATTGTTACTAAGTTGATTAACAATATGTTTAAAGCAAAATGTAAAATACAGTAAAAATGTAGTTTAGTAAAAACCATCTTGTTAAAAACAATGATATTCAGTTTTTTGCTTAATTAATTAAAAAGAATGTATTCGTATACAAATTGTATTTGGCTTTGATAATCAAAAATATGTATTTAAACATTTTTCCCCTTAATTTTTTTTTTTGCATTATTCAAATTCTGAAAGGATTATAACCTATAAAGTGTACAACTAGCACTCCCCTTATGATCACTAAAAAGTTTATCGCTCAGTTTATCACAATCTAACAAAGTTTGTTTATAATCAGTGAAGCTGTCTTCAATGCACAGTGAAACCCTTATTTACAAGTCTTTTGTTAAAATGAGAGGAATCCAAAATGTGTAGAACTCAGTACTGAAACAAAAACTTTGGCATTTTTAGCTGTGAGTGGATTCTGACTGACTCAAGAACTCAACAGATATGTCTGTGATTGGCTACATTGCTCAGCACTGCAAAAATGCATTGTTGATCAGTGACTTGTAAAATGATGGTGGCTGTACAAAGTTGAATTTTGAGTTGACAAAACCAAACCAATCCAGTCCAGCTTTGTTGGTACCATTACATTGATTATCAACTTTCTATGTCAACTCAGGCTTTGATCCTGAGTTTATGGAGCATGTGCACATGAAAGTGTGACATCAGTAATGAACAGCCAATCACACACCTTGAGACTGTGATTGAATTCTCGCGAGTGAGTCAGTGTGATTCACAGTCAGAGATTAAAAGATTGAAAAATATTAAGAATTTAAATACATATATACAGCAAGATGAAAAAAGCTGTCCATGAAAGAGGAAAACTTAAAGAAAACATCTCGCCATATCAGTGCAAGTGAAAGTTGTGAAGTTTATATAGTTAAAACTGTAAATATATAGGTATACAGAGACTCGTAAACATAAGCTCATATGAAGTCATGTTTAAAGTTTTAAAGGGGTCATATGATGTGATTTCAATTTTTCCTTTCTCTTTGGAGTGTTACAAGCTCTTGGTGCATAAAGAAGATCTGTAAAGTTGCAAAGACTAAAGTCTCAAATCCAAAGAGAGATTGTTTTTATAAAAGTTAAGACTCGTCCACACCCCCCAAAACGGCTCGTTCTAACACGCCCCCACATCTCTACGTCACTATGTGGGAAGATTTGCATTACGCCACCCAGATGTTCATGCAAAGAAAGAAGGCATACCTTTTATTGTCGCTGTAGTATTATTTTTGCCACCGCCACCATGTTGTGGAGATGCTGAGTTTCGTTGTGAAAGCGAAACTACTTTGTCTGGCCTTCCAAAAGAGGATGATATCCGCTTCATCATGCCTGGAGCTGATCCGTGCTGGTCGCTGAGGAAATACATCAACTTTGCACTGTGGATCGCCGAATCAGCTTTCACTGTATCGCTGGATCGGCTTTCACTGTGGACGAAGCCCAACGGACGCTCCTTCGTAGAATCTGCCGGCCACGCCGTTCTCAAGCCCACCGGCCTCTGCTCACTCAAGACCGCGGTGTGTGGCGCTGTTTCGTTGAGAAAGCGAAACTACTTTGTTTGGCCTTCCAAAAGAGGACACGACTAGAAATCATGTTTATATCATGTTTATAATGGGTTTTATGTTTATGTCTTGTTGCTCTGGCCAGACAGGGCATCACAATATGTTAAGGGGGGTAACATTTCCGTCACACGCTTGAGGTATTCGGCAAATCACAATGCTCTGGATAGCTGGCCAATCAGAGCACACCTCGCTTTTCAGACCGATGAGCCTTGTAAAAATCGACATGTTTCAGAAGGCGGGGCATAGAGGAGAAACAATAATGTACAGTATGTGGAAAATAATGTGTTTTTTGAACCTTAAACCACATAAATACATTTATTAGACCAAATACACTAAATAATGTTCTTTTTAGCCGCATCATATGACCCCTTTAAACATTCTGAAGCTTATTTATATTGAATATCTGTATGTATTTATATTAATATAAAAGTTTAATAGTAATTATTAAACTAATATGGCTTGTGTAATGGATTTAGTGTATAATAATTGTATAAATTACATAAAATAATTATAATAAATAATCATCATTAAAACCCAGGTAATTTTATCTTTAAAAATGTTTAACTATGTAGTGCCCTTAATTTTGGAGCAAAAGAAACTGGGACTTTGTGTGACAGTTGAGTCACTTTTCTCAAAGCTGACAAGTCAAATTTCGATTTGACATCTCTAAACAAGAACATAAACTGTCCGGAAGCCATGGAGCGTTGTTACTATGGTGATAAACCCTAAAAGCCAAACCACTTTCAAGGTGCCTAAGAACTAAACTGAAACTTACCTGGCTAGCCAGCTAAACCGGCTTCTTGGTGAAGAGCCCCAGATATGAAAAGCCCCATCTCACAAGCTGATGCAATTAAATACATGTTTGTGACGGTAGGAAATGGGCGGTGTACAGTTATGTTTTCTGAGACCATCTTTGGTACACTGCAGTTTTAAGGAGAAAATCCTCAGCAATGGTGTTGACTAGTGAATTTGCAAATGGTTTGTCTTTAACCAGAGAGACACCACAGGGGGTCTTCAAAAATGTTTTCATATGTAAATGTATAAATACAATATGTAGCTACATTTAGCCTTTTATTACTTAAACATTTTAAAGCAAGAAAAATATCTGTATTTCCCTTTACAACCTATTGATGTTTCCAATGCTGTGTGTAGGAACTAAATGAGAACCAGTCCACCCCTAAGAAAGAGAAGCAGGAGTGGCTTTCGAAGCAGAAGGAGAACTTTCAGCACTACCAGGCAGAGGAGGAGGCCAACCTGCTCCGTCGGCAGCGGCAGTACCTGGAGCTGGAATGTCGTCGCTTTAAACGGCGAATCCTCATTGCAAAACACAACGTAGAGCAAGACCTTGTACGCGAGGTAACTTCACTTTTCCTCAAAGACATAATTAATGACTAGGGTTGTAATGGTATGCATTTACATTTATGCATTTAGCATTATGCATAAATGCAAGAAGGCTTTTTTTATTTATTTTTATCAAACAGTGGTTTACAGAACAAAATGCTCTTTCTTTAACCCTTGGGGGTTGACAAACAGAGGTATGCGTTTTGTGCAGCCTTGGTCTGCGGTGATCTTCATTTAGAAACACGTCATTAAAATGAACTGTAACTCAGCAAATACTCAACACAGACATGAGAGAGATATCTATATAAATCTTGACATGTCAACTTTTAAACTAAGCAAGTCTTATCGAAAACAAATATTTTGTGATAAAGTAATCCATATGAAACCAACGCGATGTCCAGTCTTTCACGTCTCCCTTCATTATATCTAATGTGACCACGCCCATGCACCGAGCGCACTATTGATATTATAATGGTCCACGTGAAGCATGCGGCGTGTAAACGTCCCTATGACAACAAACAAAGCAGCAAGTTTTTTACATTTTAGTTTTCGCTTCGCGCTGAGAGGAATAGGACTGAATTCACCCTTAGAAAAGACTTGCTGTGACAAATAAGAAAGAATTCACATCAAGAAGCTTTGGATTACCTTTGGATTATTGATGCAGCGTCTTGATCAAGCAGAGATCATAAACATGAGTAAGTCTTTTTTTTATTATCCTACTTGTATTAGTTTTCACATAACCTGTTCACATTTTACTAGTTAGACTTTTTTCAAACTATGATTCCTGACTAAATGTATAATCAAGTGAAACATTATAAAGTTTCATTCACAGCATTTAAATGTCTCACCACGCCAGGATGTTTTTTTTTTAATGTTCTATAACATAAACAGCAATATGATATAAAAAAAAATATGAGTTATAATGTTACTAGCCTAATGTCAGTAAGAATGGCATCATTACTTCAGTTCTACTCCAAGTGTAACAATATTCACTATACCATTTAAAAGCTTGTCAGTATATATAGAAAATAAAACTTTTATTTAGCACACAAGTGATGATAAAGACATTTATCATGTTACAAACAAT
This sequence comes from allo-octoploid hybrid of Carassius auratus x Cyprinus carpio, assembly GCA_024542945.1. Lineage (NCBI taxonomy): Eukaryota > Metazoa > Chordata > Actinopteri > Cypriniformes > allo-octoploid hybrid of Carassius auratus x Cyprinus carpio. The sequence goes on from CM045070.1 coordinate 16,759,791, forward strand.
GCTGTTCTTTTGAACTTTCTATTCATCAAAAAAACTGAAAAAATCTCCTCCGCTCTTTTTAACATAATAATAATACTAATAATAATAATAATTTTTTTTTTTTTTTTTTGAGCAGCAAATCAGAATATTTGAATGATTTCTGAAGGATCATGTGACTGGAGTAATGATGCTTAAAAGTCAACTTTGTTCCTAATAAACTGTTTAACTGCACTCGCAAGTGAATCTCAAGTTTTTTTTGTGTGATATCTAAATATATTCTAAATAAACAAAAAAAAAATCCTCAGATTCTTTCTTGTAACTCTTCCCTCTCAGTCACACACCTGACTGAAAGGCTCATTATGCAGCTCATTATGCAGGCCTTTGTCTTCTCAGGTGTGAATCACAGCATTATGCATGATAGTTGACACCTTCTCGCATATACCTTTCCTACACAAAAAAGTGTCTTAAAAAATTTCAATCAATATATTGTTTTCTGTGAGCGAGTAATCAAGATGATTTTCACATCATTTTGAAGCAAAATCTGTTCTCAAAAGTCTTGTGAACAAATGTTCTCTAGGTGTTTTATTGCCTTATTTCAGTGACTTCAAAATTTTAGTTTTTCCACTAACCACGTATAAATGTTGTTTTCTCAAAAACACAATCATGTACATACATGCTGCTCACATATTATTGTAGCCCAGTTTGTGCTGATTACAGTGTTAATAAACTTTAGCCATTTATATGTTTATAAGCAACTGAAAAAAACACATATCAGGGCATGTCAAAACTTCTCCAGGCCCCCAAAACACCCTCAGGCCTTAGAGGGTTAAACAAATGTAATTATAATAAAATTATCCAAGGGATAAAAATCTACCTCAGCTTATGGTCTAAACTATAGGGAGCCCTTTTACTATAAGGTTACAATTAACAACTGAGCCCAAACTTAAATGGATTAATATTTATTTTTAAATATAATAATCAACATTCAACTTTAAAAAAATGTTCGCAAACATGTAAATTGCACATAATACAGTTTTTAAATTAACTTAAAATTTCTACTTGTCGTTGAAATATATTCATTTACACAGTAACACACACAACTTGTTTCATAACAGATTTATTTAAACAAACATTAAGTCACTAACAGGTAAATTAAACTATAATGAGTATAGAGTCTAATATTTCGCAAAATGCTCTTCTTGAGACTTCATTTCTCTAGCGAACTAACAAGCTGTGGACACTGATAACTTGCCTAAGGTAAATGAAATGCTACGTGACATTTTGTTTACAAGCTGTTTTACTGACGTCTGCCATGGTTAAAACACTGATTGAGCGATGAGGCATGAGATGTTCATTCATGTTTACTTTTATTTTCAAATAGTGCTGCCAAACGATTAATCGCGATTAATCATATCCAAAATAAGCTTGTATTTAAATAATATGTGTTTGTGTATTGTGTATATTTATTATGCATAACTACACACACAGAGTGTATATATAGTGTATATGTATGTATGTATGTGTGTATATATATATATATATATATATATATATATATATATATATATATATATATATATATATATATATATATATAAAATTTACACGTATATACATTTATATATTTATATTCTTATATTTTATATTATATAAATATATTTAAAATATAAATGTATATATATTTTTTTATATATATACATGCATGTATTTGTATTTATATATACATCATTTATATAAACATATACATAGTAGTATACCCACACATATATTATGTAAACAAAAACTTTTATTTTAAAGAAAACAACTATAATGACAGAGATTTTCTTGATCCAGGAGCTAAATAAGCGCCAAACGCAGAAAGATCTGGAACATGCCATGCTGCTCCGCCATCATGAGTCCATGCAAGAGCTGGAGGTGAGACAGCTGGGCACCATCCAGAAGATGCGTACCGAGCTGATCCGCTTGCAGCATCAGACTGAACTCACCAACCAGCTAGAGTACAACAAACGCAGAGAGCGAGAGCTACGCCGCAAACACGTCATGGAGGTCCGGCAACAGCCCAAGAGCCTTAAGGTGTGTAGCTTATGCTTGATTTTGTAACGTACACTAGCTAGAACATACTAGTTGTGTAGAGTCAGTAAGTCTTTTCTCCTCTTTAGTCTAAAGAGCTGCAGATCAAGAAACAGTTCCAGGACACGTGTAAAATCCAGACACGGCAGTATAAGGCCCTGCGCAACCACCTCCTGGAGACCACACCAAAGTCTGACCACAAGGCTGTGCTGAAGAGACTGAAGGAGGAACAGACCCGGAAATTAGCCATCCTTGCTGAGCAGTACGACCATTCCATCAATGACATGCTCTCCACACAAGCTGTGAGTGACCTGCCATGTTTGGTGTAGGCATATGTATATCTCTTCCTATAACCCATCAACGAGTTTGAACCAGTCACAAAGTTCTGAAGGAGTAGATACAGTTACTTTAACAGTATTCAGTTGTAGGATAAGTAATGTATGAGGTGAAAAACTGTTCTCTTAATTTAAATGTGGCATTCACCTTCTTGTGTTTTTAACTCAGTAATTCTAAATGTAACTATGACTCCCATCTTGCCCCTCAGCTGCGATTGGATGAGGCACAGGAGGCCGAATGTCAGGTGCTTAAGATGCAGCTGCAGCAGGAGCTGGAGTTGCTAAATGCTTATCAGAGCAAGATCAAGATGCAGACAGATGCACAGCACGATCGTGAGAGGAAAGAGCTGGAGCAGAGGGTTTCACTGAGGAGGGCTCTTCTTGAGCAGAAGGTATGTTATCTGATACAAACGTCAGCAGCCAACTACTAGAAACCATGCGAGGAGGCATATTGTTTTAAAGAGTTTGAGTTTTTGACATTCCAGAATAAGAATTAAAGGTATAGCTCATACAAATATGAAAGTTCTCTCATTTATGCTCCATTTAACTAGATTTTGAACTTTGCTTCAGTGAAATATGAATTTTTGAAGCATCTCCAAATTATGGAAGGATGTTAAGCCTAATTTCACATCCAAAATAGACACATCACATTCACTTAATGCATGCACAGGAACAAGTGTTTTGCCATTATGTTGACCCTCCAATTTTGAATTTGGATGCAGTATTGGAAAAATGTAGATTACTCAAAAAATGTCTACTTTTGAGTTCCACAAAAATGTGCATGCAGATTTAGAATGACGCAAGAGTGAATGAATTACCAGTTAAAGTTTGTCAAGTATTTTGACTAAAGGCTGGAATACACCAAACAAATTTCAAAACCTGAACACTACGCGTCATACACTTGCCTACTTTGTAAATGATTAGAGAGAAAAACTGGACATCATATGCTAAACGAGTGATCACACACTACCAGACTTGCAAGTAGTCCTGAACACAATCTCATGCAGAACTGGCTTGTTGCTAGGTGACAAATAAAAATAATGTTGTAAACTCAGCCTCAAAATATTGATCTCCCCCAACTAGATGGAATAGTCTGAAGATAAAAATAAGAGTTATACACTATGCAGTTTTCTGTGAAATCTGTCAGCTCTGACTGTCCAATATCTGCAGACTAGTGTTGTGGAAAATGGCTGGTGCAGTGTGTCTAGCTTGCGCCATAAACCGGATAGCAAATGTCATACAGCGTTAAAGAGGCCCAGAGAAGCATAAAGTTTCCTGGTTTTATTAATGTAGTTCCCAGGAGATTCTTCAATTATATCTTATATATGTAATGAAAATACACCATACTAGCTCAGACATTCTTCAACTAGCACTGTCTCTTCCATACCTCAAATCTCAGCAAAAATCTGGTTGTGTGGTTTATTCTAGCCTTAGCCAAAACTACAGTATCTTTGAAAAGGTAATGTCTTCAACGGGAATGTCACCTGATTCTATTTTGGTTTTTGGTTAGATTGAAGAGGAGATGGTTACCCTGCAAAATGAGCGTTCAGAGCGAATCCGCAGTCTATTAGAGAAGCAGGCCCGGGAGATTGAGGCGTTTGACTCTGAAAGCATGCGTCTGGGCTTCAGCAACATGGTGCTCTCTAACCTGGCCTCATCCGACGGCCACAGCCACAGCTTTCCAGGGGCCCAGAGTAGCTGGGGCTCTCAGTACGGTGCAGGCTCTCAGGGGTCACACTGGGGAGGGCACCATAGCGGCAGCCAGCACAGCCACCACCACCACCCAAGCCACAGTGACTCTATCCAGCAGCCTTGGGGTCACGGCCTGCCTTCAGGGGGGCCACCTCCCTGGGGGCACCACGTGTCTGGGGGCAGTCAGCGCTCGAGCGGGGGAAGTGGTGGGCTACGGAACAGTCCCCAGGTGGTACGGCGGGCCACCTCAGGGGGCCGCAGTGAGCAGGGGATGAGCAGGAGTGCCAGCATCGCCTCTCAGATTTCCAATGGCTCGCACTTGTCCTACACATAAGACCACCCGCTGCTCTCCCACAACACCCATCTTGACCCAAAATGCCATAGGGGAAGGGACAAAGGGGCACCTTGGTATTTTTTTATTTAATTTTTTTTTTTTTTTTTTTTTACACCCATTCCTTTATTTCTAATCCTCTAAATACATATTTTATACACATGGTAAGCACAAAATGCATCCATTGTAGTTCAGGTTCTAAGAATGTCAGCCAGAAGGGCACTGGACAGTTGTATCAGATTTCAGAGTGTGTTAATCTGATTTGAACATGTTAATGAGGGTGAGAACCAATATATGAATGCTGTGCATTACCTCTCACAGGTGAGATTGTAAGTCTTTATGCAGTGGGTTTTATCATGGTCTTATTAACAGCTGCTTTCGGTTGTATAGAGAGGGAGATGAATGCATATAATTTTCTCAGAAACATTGATTCATAAGAAAACAATTGCAGAAATATATATATATATATATATATATATATATATATATATATATAAATAGATGGTATAAAGGTTGGATAGCAGAATGTGAAAGAATTAAGCTTTACAATGCACTTGATTTTGTCTAGCTTAGTATTTTATAAACAAGCACTAATTTTAATGTGTTACTAAACAGTATGCTCTTTTTGTGCCAGAACAAATTTTAACTTTGAAAAGATACTGTGAAATTCCAAGATTGTGTTAGAAATATTTTGATTTAATTATCTTAATTTAAATTTTTTTTTTTTATGTTGCCATTGCCATCCTTCCACAGGTCCAAATAACCAAAAACTGTGTGGAGAGCAAGATGCAATTTTGCTTTTAAAACTTTGAAAACATATCCTAAAATTCTGATAGTAAGTGTATGAACAGATGTGTTCAAAAGGACATAAGTTATAAGGTAGGTGAGCGATATGATATGACTATATTAATGTGGAGATACTTTGGTGGTCTTGAAAGGTAGGGGTGTCTTGAACTGAATATGTAGAATGACACTTAAAAACAAGTTTTGCTATGTGAATGTATGTGATTGTTAAAGCATGTTGGCACGGTAAAACGTCACTCCTGAATAACAGTATGGCAGAAGCCGTTGAAGTATGTTAATGTTCGTTTTAGTCTTTTGATTTAGTTATGCCAAAGGTAACAATCGCAACTATGCAAAAGGATAATAGCCTGTCGCATTTATGTCTACTTTCACTAATCTTAACATCACAGAAAAGCACTTTACCATCCTTTTCTACTCTTATTTGCTCACTACAGTCACATACAAGCAGATCTCTTGGTCCTTGGGTGCCCCCTCCTCCCCTTTCTCAGGCTGGGTTTGACAAGAGCGTGTTGTGTGGATTTAAGGGGTGGGGAGGTCTGGGTTGGGTAGGCTTGAGACCGCTGAATGTTTTTGCTGGGCGGGTGGGTGCCGCTGCTGTCGTCCCTGCAATGCCTTTGTTTCTTCCATGCCCACCCCAGAGCTCCAGCGACTGCCGCCCACCCTCCAACTGAACACTTATCACAGCATGTAGAAAAAAAGTGAAAAATGCAATGAAAAAAGGTCAGATAGCATATAAAACATTATGGTGGAAGGTTATACAGCCAGGAGACAGCTTTAAGTGAGATGTATAGGAAAATGTGTGTATATTGTATATTTAGAAATTTAAATAAATGGAAATCAATATAAAGACCCACGTTAAAACTTTAAACTAAAATTTATTTGCTTGAATGTGAAGATAAAAGAAAAAATAACTTGGTTTCTAATATGATTATTTAAAAAGAGAAAAAATTATATGTATACACAAAGCATATTCTCGGAGGTGTCAAGCTAAGCCAAAAAAAGAAAAAAAAAAGAAAATATATTTCCCCTGCAATTACACTTATACAGAGGATGTCACTTTCCATAGTCCTCTCTTTTGCTCCTTGATCTCCTTGCTTTAAAGGTATGAATTACCATATTCACTAGTGCCAGTACTCATGTTCTGTTATCTGTGAACCAGCAGTGAACTTTGATTTTATAAAAGATAAAAGGCATAGGTTTTCTTTTGTTTCGTTCAAAAAAAAGAAAAGAAAAAAAGAGAGAAATGTCTTTATAACTGCCGTCATGCCTATTTTAGAATGGCTTAAAAACATTTTTCCAGTAAAATAAATTCCAGTTTGTAATATCAGTGCTATCTATAACAACTATGAACACTATCTTGGCAACTTCTGCATGGGATTGCAGGTTTCATGAAGTTGCCAATCTCAGTCTGACTAACTAAAACCAAATGAGCCAATGCAGAGCCAATCCTAAAGATTTGGGCCAAATGTAAAAAATTTACATAAGATTATTGACCCAGGTAAATTACTTATAACATGCCAATCATTTTATCACATTCAGTACTCTAATGGAATCACTGGACCAGAGGAACAGCCATAGACTCAAAATGTGAGTTTACACTCACAGGGTCATGCAGTATTTTCCAAAGGTGAGAGGTGTGCCCTGTTATAAGAGAGCAGATTTCTTTAGCTCATAGCATCCTTGTTTTAATGACCCTTTTGACAAGTGTGAAAACAACAGGATGAATAATAATCAAAGAAGGTGGTACATCTCTGTACAGTGTTTACCAGTATTTCAACCTTTTTCTTTTGATGGCCATTGTCTCGTTTTCCTGCTTCAACATTACCATAGCAATCCATGTATTAAATGCACCCTGTATCAAAATGTATAGATTGTGAAAAACTGAATGTTGGAGAGATTACAAAAATTGTTACGGCTATTCATAACAAAACACTTACATGTGAATTAAAATATACAAAAATTATGAAAACCTACAAATGTAATGTTTTGTTTGTAATTACTCATTTTGTTGGCAGAGGGCTACTGGACAAACAAATCAACTGTAATAAAGTAATTTTAGTAAATTTTGGTTTTATCATTTGTATGCTTTAATACATTTGTCTGCTTTTAAATTCTAGGTATAGTACGTGTAAACTTTCCTGAACATCCTTTTCATGAGGATTTTTTTAATTGATTCCCTTTGAACATGGTGCTTTTTGAAATTTGAAATTTTGACAGAGCTCTTTATCTTTTGAGGGGAAAACTGTCTTGCACATACAGAGTTAGACCAATTTGTTCAAACTTATTTTGTACAAAAAAAAAAAATTGGCTAAATATAGCATCTAATGCTATAGGCCAAGCTGTCCGCATAATTAAGCCCCTTGCCAGTCAGTAGATGTCCCTTTTGTCTATCAGCATAGTCTTTCCATTTTGTTACTAGTCTTACTCATTTCTGCAAAACTGGTTTCTTAACTAAGGGCACATCATATTTCTTAAACATGTACTGGTAGGAAGTTTAGCACTGCCAATCTGCTATGACCTTATGATACCAACTGCTTCTCTCACTCAGCGTGTGTAGGATCTATTCCAAGTAAAATCCTCCTGTTCCTCTTCAAATGTGAATTTGTCAGAAGGAGTTGAGATTTGTCGTCTTCGGACGGGTCTTTCTTTCCGGAGCAAGGTTGTTCTTCTTCTGGACAGCACAACACTGGCACTATGCCTCAGACTCTGGCTGCCACATTGTGCAATAACATCTTTGAAGCCTTTCTTCTCCTCTACCCTGAAGAAATCGGCAACTACCCTAAAGTATTCCAGCACCACAGAATGACTCCAGGAAGTAGTACCTCCATGACCATCCTCATGCATAAAGCTGCAGTGTCCTCCCTGTTGCGTCACAGCCAGCAAGAAGTAAGGGCTATTATGAAAAAGTCCCTCGGGTACAGTGGAGAGAGGTGGAAGAAGAGGGTCATCTTGGCTACACAAACAGAGCACTGGCACTGCAATTTCATCTGCATCTCGTAAAGGTTCATTCCTCTCCCAGTAACTTGGCCAGTCAGGCTTCATTGATAATCTTGAATTGTCCTTTCCAACATTGTCCACCGAGTCTGATATTCTTTGATCCAACTGCTTAGGAGCACAGAACATGAGCTCTTCCATATCTCGCAAGGAGTTGCAATGTAGAATTTTTGCTACATCCATCATAGAGCTCAAAGCAGTGGCGTACCTGTGGAAAGGGTCAAATGTATAAATTCAAAGAGCTTGTAATCCTAGTTGCTTTTTTCAGGTGGCAGTTTTGAACTGTGGCATCTTGTGATGCCCTAACTTGGAATGCAGTTCTTGTATTATTCCATTCACAAGATTCAGTTGACCCAAAAATGAAAATCTGGTTATCATTTACTCACCCTCGTGTCATTTTCAAGCCACCAAGGTTATTTTGTGAAACACTATAATGCTGCCTATACACTATACAACTCAATGTAGCCTGCAAAATATCTCTTGGGCATCAGGGACACATTGGCACTTTCAGGTCCTGTCTTTGAAAAGCTACACATAGTGATTAGTTACTCACATAAAAGAACACAGAACCGCGTGCGATTCGAAAAAAAAATTGCAACGAAAATTGTGTAGTTGGCAGCATAAAAGAACAGGGATGGATTGATGCTGTTGATCTTCAAAAATGGCCATAAAGCAACACAAAAGTCCATGTTGCTTGTGTGCCAAGTGATGGCAAGATTAAGATTAAGGCTTTTAAGTGCAAACTGTCAATTTTAGCACAGGACACAAGTTGCATAATCTAATTTAAATGTGGGTTCTTTCATTTGTCATTTTTGGGTGAACATTTCTTTAACCCAGGGGTCTCCAGACATGGTCCTGGGGGGTCTGTGTCCTGCAAAGTTTATCTCCAACTTGCCTCAACACACCTCCCTGTAAGTCTAAAGTATACCTAGCAGGACCTTGATTAGCTAGTTTAGGTGTGTTTGATTTAGGGTTGGAACTAAACTCTGCAGGACACCAGTCCTGCAGGACCAAGTTTGGTGACCCCTGCTTTAACCCAAGGGTGTCCGATCCTGCTCCTGGAAGGCCACTGACCTGAAGAGTTTAGCTCCAACCTCCAATTAAACACCTGAACCAGCTAATCAAGGTCTTACTAGTAAGCTCTTACTAAAGGCATACTAGAAACGTCAAGGCAGGTATGTTGAGGTAAGTTGGAGTGCAATATGCCAGACAGTGACACTCCAGAACCAAATTTGGATACCCCTGCTTTAGCCTGTACTTCTATAGCAGTAGAGTCTGCAATACATAACACTTTAGCATAGATCAGTCAACATTTGTGAGGAATTTTCTACCTGTTTATTTGAAACTTGCGGTAGATGAGGGCTATCCACTGATAAAGCCAAGGTAGCTCATACTCAAACCACAGTTGTCCATGAAACACAGGAGAGATGCAAGCAGCGGCCGTCAGGTAGGATGAAGAGCCACATTCCCCCAAATAGGACAGCAGTAGCCCTGATCCCGAGCCCTCACTTACTGCAAGCAAAGTTGAGGATGGATGATGACTCTTTAAGTATGCTACTGCTTGTGCAAGGTCAGAAGTATTTCCAAACTCCTGGTAGCATGGAGTAGTCAGTGGGCAGCCACCATGCCCACGTCGATGGAAAACCACTGGATAGAAACCCTGTTGCAAAGCCTTGTAGCACAACATAAGCAAGTGTGGTGTTACTCTGCCTATGGCATTGGGAATTATAACAACAATAGCAGGATTACTAGAGTGATGGCCCAGAAATCTTCCTCCAGGATGATGATCCCTTTTGGCCTGAGCTTGTTGATCTGTCAGACTCACAGCCCAATCCAGGGCCACAATACCCCCATCCTTTAGGAGAAGGTTATCCCGTGTAAAGCGGACTCCTCCTTGCAGTTCAGCACCTTCCTTTGTGGGCCACATGAGATTGGTAATTATCTGAAAATGAGGGTCGGCCTGAGGCCATCTTGCCAGAGGAGGCTGGGCCAAAGTATAGCAGTGTTTCTTCAGGTGACTTGCAAGGGCCGTGGGTTTACAGATCAGTCTGACTTCTGCCTGGCATTCTTCTGTGGATCCTGATACTGTAAAGCATGGCAGTTTCAAGAGTCTACAGACCATAATCCACATAGAGTGACCTAATTGCTGAACAGTACTATCTGCAAGAAGACGGATCCAGTTCCATCGACGCAATACTGTAACTAGGACCAGCAGCAAAGAAGGTAACAGGCTGAGGAATAAGTCCCACATTGCTCTCAAATCGGTAACCTATAGGTCTAACCAAGGGCACAAGGAACCTACCTTAACACTGAGGTTGGTGAGCAATGGTTTTCTCAAGTGAGCAAGTGGAAAAACTCATAAGATCTTTGAACCAAATGATCTGTTCTACTCTCACTAGCATGTCAGCCTAAATGGACTTCTACCTCTTCCCCTACCCATAGCAAACATCGCTGCTCCCCCTCTTTCAGAAATCATTAACAATACTTTAATCCACAGACTGTTGTTAGCTGCAGGAAAGCAGTCCAATAGGAGTCTAATGGAACTAATGGAGGTTGTGCCACTTGAAAGTCTAAGATTCAAGCACTACTTTCATTTACTGCATTCAGAATACACTTCAAGTACTAGGTGGAACGCACTGAAAAATGAACACTAACAGCTCGCCATCTGACTAGGTAAGAGACCTTGAGGATATTGCACCCAAACCAGTACCCTTTGTTCCTGGGTTGTTTATATAATAAAAACATCCTAGCTGTATGGTCCCATAACTAAAAACTGAACACTGTCTGCTATGTGCCTAGAAATAAATGTGCAGAGAGAGAGTAATTAACCATGGTGGATGTGCCTTGTGTGTCCATGCAAGTGACAGCATGCAACAATAGCAACACATTTTTTTGTACAAAAAGTTTTATTCAAACCATAATACTGACAAATTATCCTCTACATAAACACAAAACAATGTCTTTGGTTTTGATATTTTGCTGTTTTTCATGTTTTTTTTTTAGAATAATATTTACATTTTGAAGTGTTAATTTCAGAAGCCACATGAGTTTTAATTGGTTGGTCAAAGCTGGAAATGCAGAGGTGTGTAAAGTGAGAGGTTAGTAGCAATTTAAGAGTCAATAATGCAAGCACTCTTACAAAGAGAGACAACTGGAGATATCTCGTCTATGCAAACATCCTTTGCTCATTAGATTTATATTTGATATCTTTATATAAAGATTTTCCCAGGAGCCACCTGCATCTGCCTTAAGGAATTGTTCACCTAAAGATGAAAATTCTGTTCTCATTTATCTAAATATGTTTTAATCTCATCTAGAATGTTCAAGCTGTTTTTTTATGCAATGAAAGTGTTTTGATGCTGTCAAGCTTCAAGTTTCAAAAAGGTGAGGGAAAAAAAATGTATCTAAAAAAAGTATAGGTAACACTTTATTTTAAGGTGTCCTTGTTACTCGTTACATGTACTTACTATTATAATAATAACTATAACAATAAATATGTAACATGCAAGTAAGTAACCCTAACCATATTCTAAGTACATGTAGTTAATATTACTCAGTATTTAATAGATAATTACAATGTAACAAGGACACCTTAAAATAAAGTGTAACCAAAGTATAATACTAATACACAGACCATCAAACACATACACTATATGCCAAGTCTTTTGAAGCTACAGTATGTGGTCTATACATAGTTTTCTATGAAGAATAGACCAAAAGTAGTTATTTTAATTCCTTCTGCTGTAGATCTCAAATATAATATGTGCTTGTTTTGATTTAAAGATGTTTAAATCACATGAACCAAATATCTTCTATGGCGCTGATGGCATGATGCATCTTGTGATGCCATGTTTGTTCCCCACAAAAAGTTATCGTAAGTCTTCAGAACACTTGGAATATAGCACATGAGTCACACAGACCACTTTTATGTTACTTTTTTTTTTTTTTTTTTTTTTTTTTTACATTTTTGGAGCACCACAGCCTGAGTAATCAATCACATTCATTGTATGGAAAAGAACAGCTTGGACATTTAGCAACAACTTTTACATTTTGCCAAAAATATTTTGGAACAATATGAGGGTCAGTATAACAAGAGTACATCATTTTTGGGTGAACTATTCCACTAAGATAAAATGGCAATAAGTGATGTGCAGAACTCTCAAGCCAGATATACACTACACGATTTTAGGCCCTATTTTTCTGGAGATCACCAATAAGAAGGTTTTTCTGGAGGTCGGCCTTAAATCTGAAGCAAATCGATTCTCATTCACATGAGTAACTATCGTTTAGTGTGAGGTCATAGAAAGACACAATTTGAGAAAAGCACTAATGCCTGAGAATCAGTTAGCAGGCTAAATATCTGGGCCTGTCTGCCACTGTGAAATCTTGCAGTGCAAAATGTGTTTTGACTGGAAATGACATTAGCGATGACCTACAGCTAATGAGAGGAGAACAAGATGTAGCACAAGGGAAATACTGAGAAGTCATCTTCTCAACCAGTCTCTTCTCCATATTAGTCTTTTTTCTGTTTTTGTAGATTGCAAGCTCCTTGTGGATAACCATTTTGATTTGAAGAAATACCAGTTCCAAGCCAGAATTACGTTCATGCATGATATTATGTGAGATCCTGTATCACTTCTCGCAAATGCATTTTGTAAATGAGAAATGGGGATTCTTCCTAGTGAAATTGTTTGATGTGTGGCCCACAGTCAGCGATACGTTGTGTTATGTGCAAAGCACAGCAACTTCATGATACCCAAAAAAGTTAGCGTAGTGTGAAAAGAACAGCACTCTGATTATTTCAAAATCGTGTAGTGTATTGGCAGCATTACTAAGCTCGCTACTGTCCTGACATATCAAAGTCATGCCATAGATGTTGCTTGTTCAGACCTGACCAAATAAGAGCTACATATGCTACCATCTGATCCCAATTCCTGGTCTTTACAATGAGGTATGTTCACACAGAGACTACCAAAGACACTGTGATTGTTAACCACTACAGAAAGCTGCAGCTACATTTCTTCTGTCATTCTTTGTCAGCATTGAATGGTAAAAAGCAGTAAGTACATTAAAGGATTTGTAAATCCTAAAATGAAGGTGGTTTTGCCTACCTTTTGCATAGCTGACATAAATTCTTCCTGGTATGATTCCTTAAGCATTTAAGGAATATAGCGAATATTGTGTACTACTACACAATATTACCATTTTTTCTACAAAGCATCAGCACGAGCATTATAAGTGCCTTTGCCAAATTAAATCTCTTAACGAATCGAAATGTAACTACTGTATAGGTGATATATTCACATGTAGAAAAAGCCTGTGAAGTCAAGAAGTCAAGTGGCGGTACAGCCAGTTGAACTGCAGTTACGTTGTTGACAAAAGCTGGGGTGAGTTGAGGTGGCTGGGCCTATCTGTGCTCATACTTTAGTTGTGAGGGGTTAGCAGTGAATTGGGCATTGTGCACTGGATGTAGTTAGCTTTATTCAGACTGTACCATTAGTGTATTTAGAGAGCTTATTCTCTAAGTCACAGATTCGTTTCTCCTGAGAAAGAACTGTGGCCTTCAGATTTTGAATCTCCTCAACAAGCTTCTCCAACAACTGAGGCTAGAGTTTGAAAGAGATTGAGAGAAAGCAAAGGAGAAGATGGCAGTTGGAAAGAGGAAATAGAAGAGAGAAGCATATTGACAGTAGAAGGAGGATGAATAGGAGCAAAAAAAAGAGGGAAAAAAGCAAAAGAGAAAGTCAAGGACAGGCTTAATTTGGAAACGGAAAGAAATATTTTGCTTCTAGGGATGGGAATCAAAAGAAATTGGATTATTCTGATTCAGATTACATTTACATTGTGGTTTCCACAATTCAGTTCTTCTTCGAATTACCACATTTCAAAGTACCAAAAAAACTGATCCAAACAATATTAGGTAAAAAAGTCAGGTGTCACTGACTGACTGATTCAGTGAGAGTTATGATTCATTAAAAAGAACCAGTTCATTTAATCATTCATTTGTGATTTGAACTGATACACTGTATATTTTTTGTTCCATGGACAATGTATTAAAAAACTTTCATGATATAATTTAGTGGTGCTTTTTTCATCGTATTGGACAACAATCTACAGATAAAACATTAATCTGCCGTAGCATTTTAGATTTAAAACCACAGAAAACATTGTTAGGATATGTTGTTATAATGTTATAATGTATTTTTTTGTTTGTTTATTTTTAAATGAACCCAATAAAATTCCCAGCCCTATTTGCTTCTTAAGAAACGTCAGAAATGAAGGTGATGAAGGAACAAAGCTATGAAGGAGACATTTTAAGACCAAGGATAAGCAAGGCATTATACTTACGGGCAAACTACTTCCATCTACGGCAGACATGCTTCTACGTGTTGCAGGTCTGGTGTCTAGAACATTCTTCTTGGCCACCTTTAGCTCTCTAGTCTTTGGAGGAACATAGCCATCCCTCATGGACACTAATATGGGGTCTGCGTCTCGTCCGTGCATCCATTCTTCAGGTTCCAGAGCCGGCTCTGGGCCTGCTGTGTCTGGGTACAGATCATCCTGGAACAGGTCCGACTGGCATCATAACAACAGAAAGAGAATGATGTTCTGTTACTGGATGTACAGATTTTACATACAGTGGCATTCGAAAGTTTGGGAACCCCTTGCAGAATCTGTGAAAATGTGAATAATTTTAACAAAATAAGAGAGATCATACAAAATGCATGTTATTATTTTTTTATTTAGTAATATCCTGAGTAAGATATTTTACATAAAAGATATTTACATATAGTCCACAAGACAAAAAAAAAGAAAGCTGAAATTATTAAAATAACCCTCTTAATACTGTATATTGTTACCTGGATGATCTACGACTGTTTGTTTTGTTTTGTGATGGTTGTTCATGAGTCACTTGTTTGTTCTGAACAGTTAAACTGAGCACTGTTCTTCAGAAAAATCCTTCAGCTCCTGCAGGTTCTTCAGGTTTCCAGCATCTTTTACATATTTGAACCTTTTCCAGCAGTGACTGTATGATTTTGAGATCCATCTTTTTACACTGAGGACAATTGAGGGACTCAAACACAACTATAAAAAAAGGTTCAAACATTCACTGATGGTCCAGTAGGAAACACAGTGCATTAAAGGCACAACAGTGCCTTTAAAAAAAAGTTTCCATAGCAAAATGTGAGCCGTGTGAGACACTTTTTTTATGGATGGGTGCTTTTTATTTAACTTCTTTTGGACTGAAGCACTGCAGTGATAGAGCTTGGAATAGCCAGGACAATTTTTAATAGAACTCTGACTAGATTCATCTGAAAGAAGAAAGCCATATACACCTAGGATGCCTCTGGGGTAAGTAAAACACAGCCTAATTTAATTTTTGGATGAACTAACCCTTTAAGAACCAAGGGTTCCCAAACGTTTAAAGGGGGTTATTTTAATAATAACAGCAAAAAATTATTTTTTATTTTTTTTTTGTCTTGTGGACTATATGTAAACATCTGTTATGTAAAATATCTTACTCAGGACAGTACTAAATCAAAAAATAACATGCATTTTGTATGATCATTATTTTGTTAAAAGTATTCACATTTTCACAGATTCTGCAAGGGGTTCCCAAACTTTCACATGCCGCTGTTCTTCATCATCATATAATCAACTTTTGGTTTTCAATACTTCAATTTTGTGTTCATAGTGGTTCAGTTTTGAAATAACCCTAAACAAAGAGTATGTGCTTACCTTTCTGGGTACTGTCATCATAATAGGCTCACACTTTCTTTCATGGAGTTTATATAATCTATGAGAAACAATAAAGGTTCAGCTTCAGGAATGCTCAATGCTCAAAGCTTAAAAGAACAGAATTTATTTGAAATAGAAATCTTTTGTAACATTACAAATATCTGTAATGTCACTTTTCATCAATTTAATGTGTCCCTGCTAAATATAACTTTAAAACACTGACCGGAAACTTTTTAATGGTAATATAGATATATGGTATTTCTGTACACTGTACATTTTCCTAATCAACCAGTATGCAAAACTGACCTGGCAATCTCACACTTGCTGACGTCCACTCCTCTCTTGGGCATGAAGCCCATTCCTCTCTGTGGCTCCTTGCTACTGAATGTGCTGATGTAATGCACATAGGGAGGCTCCTCTGTGATCTCAAAATACCGAATACTGCTGTCACCCTGTGGAGACACAGAAACAACTTTACAGTGCCAGCCTGAGTATGGTAACAAATGAAGATGAAACGTGGAGTCATACCTTGCCACTGAGATACACAATGTTAGTGTCTGGATCATAAAAAGGCAATAAAACTCCATTACTTGTGTCCAGCTCCAGTAGTGCTATGGGCTCTTCAAAATTAGTCTAAACAAGGACAGAAATTAACACCATCAGTGATTTGAAAGAGAACAAAGGCAATGAAATAAAACTGATCAAGATATAGAAAAAATAAATACAATAAATTCAATAAAATTAATTATTAATGAGACTTAAATGCATAAATTTAATTTCTGTCACCATTTAATCACCCTCGTATGTTTTGGTTACCTGGACCTTCAATGTAGGGACAGAAAGTTCTCAGGTTTCACTAAAAATATTTTAGTTTGAATTGAAGATTAACCATAGCAAAATGGGTATGGAATAACACGAAGGTGAGTAAATATACTATCATTCTAATTTTGCTCCATTACCGGATCCCACAGGCCAAGCTCTCTCTGGCTCATCTTGGTGAAACCTGTTGTGAAAATGTTGCCCTCTTTGGTAAAAATGGCTCTCATTGGCCGGATACCCTCATGTGGGCACAGTCTTTCCTACAGAAGAAAAAATGTCCATGTTTACAAAGAGCCGTGAGGTTTTTCTTCTTTTCTCTGCTATAATACTTACCGCCACCACCTCGTTTTTCCGGGGATCGCACACTCGGAGGCGACGGTCCTTGCAGGTGGTGCAGAACAGGCTACCGTTGTAGTTCCAGCTGATGTTATAGATGAGATCAGGATGGTCATCCATTGTCATCAAGGGTTCTCCAGTGCCCACATTCCAGATGATGATTAGATTATCACTGCCTAAGACAAAAGAAAACTGAATGGAAACAAAGACTTTCCACTGCTTCTAATTTATTTGCAATAAAATAAAGTAATCTTATTTTTATCTTATTTTATCTTATTATTTTACACATTTAATGTAAGAAGTTGGTGTCAATTGTACTGATCATTACCTGCAGTGAGGAGTATGTTGCGGGCAGTAGGATGCCATTTAATGATGCCCACACGTTTAGAGTGACCCTCCAGCACCACAATGGGCTCGCTGATGGGACGAGAGGGAGTGTGGTCAGGGATCTGCCATACCTGAGTAAACACAATTCTATTAGAGCAATGGTTCTCAAACAGGGGGGCCTCAATAAAATTCCAAGTATTTAATATTTTATTATAATTAATTGTAATATTTTTTTAGATCACCCTGAAATCTGGATGACTTAAACATTTTTATATTAACATAATTATTAAAAATAATTTTAAAAACACATAAAAATACATATTGTAAAGCCATACATATACGCTGCTCAACTGCTTTAAGCGTGTTAGAATATAGAACACTACTCAAACTTCATCAAGTCTGTGGAAGGTTGATTGACCACAATGTTGCTAATAAAATTTTGTAATGATTCTAGTTGTATTTATTGCTAATTCTTTTGTTCAAATCTTCTGTAGTACCCTAATAGAGTACTTAAACAAAAATAATCTTTCAGCCTAGACTGAAAAACATCAGGTGTAGATACAATTTTGCAGTAATCTTTGTTTTATTTGCAACTTCAAACAATATACATATACATTTATATTTTTTTTTACAGTAAACAGATTAAACTATCTTATATATTGGTTTGCAGTTCGTTGTGGGAAAGTTCCTATGGTAACCAGTGAGCACAGCAGCAATGCCAGCACAGATGACAGCTGCAGTTAACCTCCTCTAACAGCAGTGCATATGTTGCATGTCATTCACGTTTGTAATGTAATGTAATGAAATAGCACTAATAGCCTTCATATATTATAATATCTCTATATCGTCTTGCTTAACTTTGGAGAAATGCATCCTATATTTGTTTTCAATAGACTGTATAATACTTTCAGCATTTATTCTCACATTTAAAATGTTTGAATGCCACTGCAGTAAGATACAAAACATTTGGTTATTTCTAGAGCTTTTATCAGAAGCAGCTCCACTTTTCTGAACCACTTTTGATCAGGTTCACACAGGTTTTCTAAAAAGTGTAGTTTTATTTGTCTTAATTTTGAACAGTGGCATACACTGAAAAACGTACTGGTGTAAGATTTACTTTGAAACTGTTTTTGCTTAGAAATTGCTCATAAATTTCATAAATAATTACAAAAAATTGCAAGTAACATGCTGAATCAAAAGTAAAATTTTAAAGTAGAAAGACTGAAAAAGTATTTTCTTTTTACAGTGGATTGTTTTATAATTTTAACTTGAAATTCTTTTGTGTTACCTTTAAGATAAATGTAACTGAGTTTTTTTTTTTTTTTTTTTTATCTGATGTAATGATATTTATACACTTTTAAGTGTGGCTTAGGCGTCCAAATACTTCATGAGGTCACTGTATACAGAAGTGTTTGCACATGTTCCAGTGTGTTCTGAAAATGAAATGACTCATCTCTATAGACAACTTAGACCCATCTTTCCTTGTCTGTCATTACCACTGGCTTATTTGTGGACATGTTTCTGGCCAAGAGTTCCTTTATAACATGTTTATAAATACCAGACCTGTCCCATGCCCGAACCATTAACTCCAGTCATCACCCTTCATATTAAAACTATTGTCTGTCACTGTGATCTTTCCCTCCAGTGTGAGTAGGTATATATATGGAGACATGCTTCATTTGTTTGTAAAAATGCAACTGAAACATGTTAATGACTACAGGGCTATTGGCTGGCAGGCAATGGAGATGTTTATGAATGTCTGTCATGATGATTACCATGGCAGTGGTGTCTTCAGAGCAGCTGGCCAGGATATTGTCATTGTGAGGACACCAGTCAATGTCCAGAACAGGCCCTGAGTGGCCAATCACTAGAGGGTAGTTTTTGTCCACTCGACCCACCTATAGCATATTAAAACAAGGAATAAAAGATATTGTTAAACACTGAGATGCATATGAAGTCAGTATATTGTCTTAATATAAACAACCATCAAATGTTGGGGGTTGGTAAGACTTTTTTCTTAGTCTGCATTTATTTGATCAAAAAAGTATAAAAATATTACTTTAAAATACTGAAATTTAAAAATGACTGCTTTCTATTTCAATATATTTTAAAATGTTATTTATTCCTGTAATGAGAAAGCTGCATTTTCAATAGCCATTACTCCAGTCTTCAGTGTCACATGATCCTTCAGAAATCATTCAAATATGGTAATTTGATGCTCAAGAAACATTTCTTCTTATTATAAATATTGAAGAGCTGCTTAATATTTTTTGAAAACTATTATGTCTATATTTATATCTATATATATATATATACATTTATTCTTACCAGTGTCATTTTTTGTAATCCAAAAATGTTTAGCTTTTTAGCTGCACGCATATTTAAATGCACATGCACAGCCCAGTCACTGCATAATTTCCCCCATATTAGAAAACATGGAAAAATATTAAAATAGTGACACCCAGGAAGTATCACCCAGGCTCATTACATTTTCTCAAATTATACAGAAATTGAAAGCCATGTTCAACCATGATTTCACAGTTTAAAAAAATATCAAACAAATATTAAATTAATTGGATACAAATATTTATTATCTATAAATATTTATTTAATGTTTGGTGTTGCAAAAACACATATAATAAATAACACTTTCAATGATAATGTTGCAAAATGAATAGAAAATGAAACAGCTTGTTAAATATTTATTTTGACCTCCTGAGGTTGACAATCAATGTTTTCTGAAGTTTAAGCTCTGCCTTTCACTGACACAAAAATATTTAACTTCTTGTTTGTTTTGCAATTTCAAGTTATTTTGTTAAGTGTCTGGCATGTATTTGTAAACTGATGTTATCAAAGCATAATTATTCTTTAGGGATTCTGATGTAACTTCTTTTAATGTTATTTTGTTATTCGTGTGGAGCTGGTGTGAGCACGTGTTGGTTCTGTGTTCGGCTGCTCCTCCTCCAGTCACTCCCGTCCTCATTCTCCTGGTGTGTATTTATAACTCTGTGATGAGGCGTTGAAAAGGGAGTTTTTCTTTTGGCCTGCTGAGACTGAGTGCAGGGAAGATGGCTAGCTGGGTATTTATAGGGTATCTTTCCAGGCCTGCTGATATATGCTCGTGACTTGCCAGAGGCTATACTAAAAGGGCATTAACTGATGATGGACCCTTAGAGAATCAAGACAAACTCACAAAAAAAATAATGATGATGTGATATACTGCTGTGGATCAATATATTACCCTTGACTTTGATTCCACAAAGGTCACACATGCATTAGCAACAACAAGACGTAATTTAAGATGCTTTTTAATGCCAAACTCAACATTTCTACAATAGTTTCCATTGTGGAAGACCTGTTTTGAGTGTGTGACCTACATCAAAATTATATTTTTATAAGAACTTTAAGTTACACTTTATTTTAAGGTGTCCTTGTTACAGTGTAATTATACATTTAAGTACTGAGTAACATTAATCAATTACATGTACTTACTATATGGTTAGGGTTAGGATTAGGGTTTGGTTTAGGATTACTTGCATGTAATTATGCATAATTTATTGTTTTTATAATAGTAAGTACATGCAATGTGTAACAAGGACACTTTAAAATAAAGCATTACCGATCTTTATACAGTAGTCCCAAACATAACTATCTTAAAGAAAGTTAGCACACTAATACTTTTCAAGCAAAATATTACACAAAATTAGTCACTAGCTATTCACAATTCAGTCAAAACTCTAAAATTTAGACAGTCTTTGGTTGTCAAATCTGTTCATCAGTAAATATGATAAACCACATCTGTGTGAACAATCACTGAAATGAAAAAAAAACTTGTTTGAAATGCTGTTGTCTGATGACATTAAGGCATTTTAAGTGTCCAAATACTTTCTGTATTATCATAATTTTTTTTATTGTATTTTTAATCGATTTGATCATCTTACTGACCCCAAACGTTTTGAATGATATGTATACATTTTGTAATCTGAATACTTTTAACTGCATCTCATATTTGACATGTACCCAGGAAGTTGTTTTATTAGTCCCCTTTCTATAGCCCAGCTCATTCTATTTTCTCAGATTTTACAGAAAAATATATACAAAAAAAATCTAATTCCACTATTCAACCCTCTTACCAAAATGTATATATTTTTTTCAATTTATGAGAAATAGTTGCTCATTACATAGAATCTAATCTATATGATATGTGAAATCACAGCAGAAACTACATGATTATGCTTAAATTTGACTGTCAGTTTAATGATGAGCCCATTATAGTAGCTCCACTAGATGGAAATGTCTAGCACATATGGGTGCATTCTGAAGAAACCAGGAAATGACAGAAAAAATATGATATAAACCCATATGATGACATACGAATGATATGATTTTACTGGACTTTATTAGAAATCTGATGTTGTAAAACATGAATACTATTTTCATAGTTCCATCAGTATTTGTGATAAAATGTTATAATGGACAAATGATCATCATATTGGCATACTGATTTCCATTGGCTTGCCAATACTGCAAATGCAAGCTGCTAAGTAACAGATAAGAAGAGATGGCAATGCATGATGGGGATTACATCATCTCAAAAACGCTTACTTATCATCTCTAAACTCAGCTTCGGTATGTCACAGAAGAAGATTCAGACAACACATGCAAGTTGTGTACCCTGTTTCCATGGGGTTCAAAACTTTGCCTCTATGAGGGTGAAATGGAAGCCCTGTGGGGGATGGGCCCCCTTAACATGAGCCACGGCTCTTGAACAAACATACCTATAAATATAGCCCCATGGAGATGAAAGAATAGACAAAGGCAGTACGGTTGTACATGTTTTCTCCTCAAGCCACTCACCTTTGAGAGCGGCAGAACCAGAAAGGCCCCGCCTCCACTGGACTCCACTATAACTGCCAAAAACTTTGGGTTGACTGCACAGAAGGAACTGTCCCATGTCACTTTGGAAACCCGGATATCATCATAATTTTGATCCGCTTTCACCGCTTGCCCAAAAACATGCCGGAATTTACTCTGGCGCACAATGCTGCGACTCATGGCTGTGAAAAACAGAGACACATATTGAATGTTTATAAAATAGCCTAAATAACACATAATATTTAAGAATTATTTGGTGTACACTCCATGGAAAAGCTGCTTAGTAATCCCTATCAAACTGTTAAATATATATTAAATGTATATATTAAATGTAGATTTGATTGCAACTGGCTTAATAATGTATAATTCAATTGTAATTATTGATCATTTGTTAAAAAACTTATTTCTTAATGACACTGACAGTAAAATATTGCTTTGCTTTATAAATGTCAGTTAGATATAATATTTTCTGGTATTTATTACTCACTAAATAATGGCCTGTTTAAAGTTTTAAATATACATCTTCATATTAAGATACATTAATACACATCACTATACATATTATGCATATTGTTATAAATATTAATAATGGTAATCATAAATTGAAAATAATGATGAGGAAATTGTATGGTGACAGGTATCACTGTGATAAACATATTAATGTAGACTAGAGTAATTATTTCCTTTTAAAATCCCTGTATTTTCCCAGTTGTAGAGAGAATTATTTGTGGAAGCAACAGATTTAATTGACATAAACAAACAGACACACAATCTGCATCATCAACACAAAACTATCCTAAATAATCTAATCACTATCATATGTGCGCACCATCTTTCTAAGATGACAGCAGAAGTTAATATAAAGGACAAAAAACAATGCTGAGCTAAGAAAGTAAAAGTTAACTTATAATATGATTTGCAATCATATTATTATCATATATTATCATAAAATTGTTGCATGGGAAACTATTACATGCAAATTTTCCTTAAAATACTTTTCAAGACAAATCCTACATATATAGACTCTGACATAACGGAACATTGCTATGCAACAAG
Source organism: allo-octoploid hybrid of Carassius auratus x Cyprinus carpio (assembly GCA_024542945.1). Classification (NCBI taxonomy): domain Eukaryota; kingdom Metazoa; phylum Chordata; class Actinopteri; order Cypriniformes; species allo-octoploid hybrid of Carassius auratus x Cyprinus carpio. Next base: position 16,783,149 of record CM045070.1, read on the forward strand.
AACAATGACAACATCATTGATGCTGCGCAGTGATACAGCAAACAGGTGTTTCAAGTTGGAGCTGTTACTATATCACAAATTTAAGGACCAGAAATATCCATTTTTAATTAATGTTACTGGTATCATCTGATTCAGCCAGTTTTTGTTTCATTTGATATGTAACATTCACAGATGTCTTTGACGTACATGTTAAAGTATCATAGATTATCAGACATGTATTGCTTGTTTTTAAAGCTTTTAGTGTATATTTATTTATTTTACATATTTCTATGTTTGTTTCCAATTTTGGCTGTTTTTAATTATAATGTTTCTAATGTGTTTATCATTTTGGGGACATAATAAGTATGTTGAAGAAGCATGTTTGACACATGTACTAAATTTAAAGCATCCATACTTTCTATTAGTGTTACAATCCACCCTGGTAGTGAAGTAAATTGTAACAACAATGTTAATTGTACTTGTCTCTAATTTATACATGTACAAGTTGTAGAATTTAAACTAATTCATAGCAGATGAAAATGTTAATATATAGTCTGGGACACATACATTATGGATCCCCACTGCACAAATTTGTGAAATTACAATTAACAGTTATTATTTATTTGAAACTGACAAAAACGCAGTTGACACTGATACTACACCACATGGTTAGAGCTGCTAAATCCCCTTCAGAATGCAGTATCTTTAAACCACACAACAGTTTGTCCCATGTGAGAAGGCCCCCCTCACTGTCTTCAGACACGTTCACTTTCCTAATATAGTCATACCAAACTGCCCATGTGTCTCCCCCTCTGTCCCCTCCAGACGTGATCCTTCCATACTTACAAAGGGACAGAATGAAAATATACACTGCCAACGTATACAGCGTGTGCTATTCTTCTCAATAAGCTCCGCGCACACCTGGCCTTGAATTATAGATATTCCTACAGCAACTCAATGAACGAGCAGAACGTACTGCACTGATACGTTATGATTATGTCACAGCCTGTTCGTACCAACACCAGAACTTTACAAAAACTATAAAAAGCGCGTGTCGTCACAATGCAGCATTCTATCATGAGGAACTGCGTAACTGTCAATCCAATGAATCACTTACCGCTGTCTTTGGGGAATATATGGCTTTAAATCTGCTCTTCCCCTTTCTCAAGACGGGTTTAAGGCTCCTCTCGACACTGCGCTTTTTTAGAGGTGTCTCGTTTATTCCAGGTCACAAACTTGGTGCGGACTTGCAGAACTAGTGCGAGTTCCTCCTCAATAGTCGTTCCTGAATATCGAGCGAGAAGAGAGAGAGAAAACGGTGGACTGGGGGGCTGGATAAATGCTCAGACGGGTGTAAATGTGGCAAGCCATTTTAACAATAAGCCCTTAAAAATAAATAGGCTACTACCTAAAATATATAGGCTACTAGTAAGAAGTCCAACAGTGTGCATCTGTCTTTAAATGTACAATACTTATTTAATTAGATTAAATCCTATCACTTACTCCAGTAGTGAATAGCATCAATTCTACTTGTTACTAGTACATATCATATACTAGTACTTATTCCTTATCTTTTAATACCTAATTAGTACTGTGTGATATAAATGCTAGTAACTATTTGAACATTACAGTATCTAAATCAACAGTTAGTGAAGCGGTTATTTTTGCTATAACTGCTAGGTAACAATGAGCAAGACAAACAAAACAATGTTTCCACAATATGTTTGCAGATATTTAGGAAACATGTTCATATACTTGTTTCTCTCCGAAAAACAATGTTACAGCTAGTTATTCTATTTTCCAATTTGCATTCTGTGTTGGAGTGTTTGTTTTTGTTTTGGTCTGTGTGATTTTGCACACTGACATTTTACCCAATAGCATTTCAACACGCCAGGTTGCCAGTTGGTGGAAAACACAGCGTACTGCAGCCATGGAACCCAGCAAACCAACTAGGTCAAAGATAGCAGATTCTACGTGACCCCAAAAGCCTTGACATCCATCTTAAAAAAAAAAAGGCTCTTAAACATTTAAAAACATTACATTAACAAAACATTTACATTAAATTTACATTTAGATAAAACATTTACATTAAATTTACATTTAGTCATTTAGCAGACATTTTTATCCAATGTGACTTACAAATGAGGACAACAGAAGTGATCAAAATCAACAAAAGAGCAATGATATGCAATTGCTATAAAAAGTCTGTTAGCTTAATGCAGTAAATGTAGCAAGGTTTTGTTTTAATTATATAATAAATAGAAAACAGAAAGAATAGAAATAGAAAAAGAATAGAACAAGCTAGTCTTAGAGGCCTTTTTGCTTTTGTTAATTAAATAATAAATAAAAAGAAAACAGACAGAATACAAAAAGATTAGAAAAGCTAGTGTGTGTTTTTTAAGAAAACAAGCAGTAAATAAATGAATAGAGTGCAAGTCTAAGAGGAAAGTTTTTTTTTTTCTTTTTCTTTTTAAGAATATACAGGTGCTGGTCATATAATTAGAATATCATCAAAAAGATGATTTATTTCACTAATTCCATTCAAAAAGTCAAATTTATTATTATATTATTATTATTATATATTATATTATATTATTGTTATTATATATATATATATATATAATATTATATTATTGTTATTATATTATTATTATTATATATTGTTATTATATTCATTCATTACACACACACTGATATATTTCAAATGTTTATTTCTTTTAATTTTGATGATTATAACTGACAACTAAGTAAAAATCCCAAATTCAGTATCTCAGAAAATTAGAATATTACTTAAGACCAAAACAAAGAAAGGATTTTTAGATTCAATACTAGTTGGGGCTCCTTTTGCCTGAATTACTGCAGCAATGCGGCGTGGCATGGAGTCGATCAGTCTGTGGCACTGCTCAGGTGTTATGAGAGCCCAGGTTGCTCTGATAGTGGCCTTCAGCTCTTCTGCATTCTTGGTTCTGGCATATTGGATCTTCCTCTTCACAATACCCCATAGTTTGCTGGCCAATTAAGTACAGGGATACCATGGTCCTTAAACCAGGTACTGGTAGCTTTGGCACTGTGTGCAGGTGCCAAGTCCTGTTGGAAAATTAAATCTGCATCTCCATAAAGTTGGTCTGCAGCAGAAGTGCTCTTAACTTCCTGGTATACAGCTGTGTTGACCTTGTACCTCAGAAAACACAGTGGACCAACATCAGCAGATGACATGGCACCCCAAACCATCACTGACTGTGGAAACTTTACACTGGACCTCAAGCAACGTGGATTGTTTACCTCTCCTCTCTTTCTCCAGACTCTGGGACCCTGATTTCCAAAGGAAATGCAAAATTTACTTTCATCAGAGAACATAACTCAGCAGCAGTCCAGTCCTCTTTGAAGCGAGAGTGGCTTGACACAAGGAATGCGACAGCTGAAACCCATGTCTTGCATACGTCTGTGCGTAGTTGAAGCACTGACTCCAGCTGCAGTCCACTCTTTGTGAATCTCCCCCACATTTTTGAATGGGTTTTGTTTCACAATCCTCTCCAGGGTGCAGTTATCCCTATTGCTTGTACACTTTTTTCTACCACATTTTTTCCTTCCCTTTGGCTCTCTATTAATATGCTTAGACACAGAGCTCTGTGAACACCCAGCCTCTTTTGCAATGACCTTTTGTGTCTTGCTCACCTTGTGCAAGGTGTCAATGGTCGTCTTTTGGACAACTGTCAAGTCAGCAGTCTTCCCCATGATTGTGTAGCCTACAGAACTAGACTGAGAGACCATTTAAAGGCCTTTGCAAGTGTTTTGAGTTAATTAGCTGATTAGAGTGTGGCACCAGGTGTCTTCAATATTGAACCTTTTCACAATATTCTAATTTTCTGAGATACTGAATTTGGGATTTTCCTTAGTTGTCAGTTATAATCATCAAAATTAAAAGAAATAAACATTTGAAATATATCAGTCTGTGTGTAATGAATGAATATAATATACAAGTTTCACTTTTTAAATGGAATAAATCAACTTTTTGATGATATTCTAATTATATGACCAGTACCTGTAATTAGAATAGAGAGTGCTAGAGGTAGAGGGTCAAAAAAAGTTGTAAGATATATGTTTTAGCAGATTCTTGAAGATGGCTAAGGACTCAGCTGCTCGGATTGAGCTGAGCAGGTCATTCCACCAGGAGGGAACATTTAATTTAAAAGTCAGTGAAAGTGATTTTGTGCTTCTTCGGGATGAAGGCACATAAGTCTGAAGTAATGAATTTAGGTAAAGGGGTGCAGAGCCAGTGGTGGTTTTGTAGGCAAACATTAATGCCTTGAATTTTATGCAAGCAGCTATTGGTAGCCAGTGCAAATTGATAAACGGTGGTGTGACGTGCATTCTTTTTGGCTCATTAAAAATCTTGCTGCGGCATTCTGGATTAGTTGTAAAGGTTTGACAGAACTGGCTGGAAGACCTGCCAAGACAGCATTGCAATAGTCCAGCCTGGTCAGAACAAGAGCTTGAACAAGCCGTTGTGAAGCATGTTCCGAAAGAAAGGGCCTGATCTTCTTAATGTTGAATAAAGCAAATCTGCAGGACCGGGCAGTTTTAGCAATGTGGTCTGAGAAAGTCAGCTGATCATCAATCATAACAGCCTGAAAAGGTTTCAGGCTGTTTTTGAAGTAATTATGGTTGATGTGCCTTACTAGATGTTGAAATTGTGATGAAACGATGGGTTTGATGGAACCAAAAGCAGTTCTGTCTTGGCAAGGTCGAGTTGAAGGTGATGGTCCTTCATCCAGCAAGAAATGTCTGTTAGACAAGCTGAAATTGCAAGCAGCTATTGTCGGATCATCAAGATGGAATGAGAGGTAGAGTTGAGGGTCATCAGCATAGCAGTGATATGAAAAGCCATGTTTCTGAATGACAGAATCTAGTGATGCAATGTAGACAGAGAAGAGAGGTGGTTAAAGAACTGAGCCCTGAGAAACCCCAGTAGTTAGATGCTGCAACTTGGACACCTCACCTCTTCAAGATACCTTGAAGGACCTATCTGAGAGGTAAGACTCAAGCCACTGGAGTGTGGTTTCTGAAATGCCCTTTGCCAGTAGGGTTGACAGGAGAATTTGGTAGTTAACCATATCAAAAGCAGCGGACAGATCCAGCAAGATAAGTATTGAAGATTTGGAATACGCTCTTGCCAGTCTTAGGGCTTCAACAAGTGAGAGCAAGGCAGTCTCGGTTGAATGTCCGCTTCTGAAATCAGACTGGTTGCTGTCGACGAGGTTGTTCTGTGTGAGAAAGGAAGAGACTTGGTTAAACACAGTTCTTTCAAGTGTTTTTGCAATGAAAGGAAGAACGGAAAATGTTGTAAAGAGCATGTGAAAGTTAGATGAATTGTTAATTTTGTTAAGATAGTATGTCCTGTTAGCAGTGGAGTCATTATCAGAGAAGGAAGAGAGGAGTGACTGATACATATTAAGGTCAGTAGGACTTTTTGATTTGCACCACACCAACAACTCAAATAATTACAGTATAGGGCTTGTTATCTTCCATTGTCAATTTTGCTTTTTTTCTATTGCTTATCCTCAACCTGGCAACTCATGAGATATGGAGGAGGTCAGGATAAACAATATTTTGAATTTGGACTGCAGTACCCATGTCAGCCGCTAGCTGTCAATATTATACTGCACCTTTAATACTAAAGTCATCCAGTTTTGTTTTCAGCAACTTTGAAGCAAAATAGCATTTGCTTTTGCAGCAAATTAAAGGGGTCATATGATGCGATTTCAATTTTTCCTTTCTCTTTGGAATGTTGCAAGCTCTTGGTGCATGAAGAAGATCTGTAAAATTGCAAAGACTAAAGTCTCAAATCCAAAGAGATATTCTTTATCAAAGTTAAGACTCTGCCACGACCCCTTAAAATGGCTTGTTCTAACACGCCCCCACATCTCTACATCACTATGTGGAAATATTTGCTTAATGCCGCTCAAATGTTCACTCAAAGAAAGAAGGCGTGGTTTCAGTAACCGCTGTTAGTGTTGAAGCAGCCATGTCAGGGAGATGCTGTGTGTATCTAGGTGAAAGCAAAAGCACTTTATTTGGCCTTCCGAGAGTAGATGCATTTAGGAATCTTTAAGATTACTTACAACAGAACAGCAACACACCGTGAACGAATGTTTCGTTAACCTAGGAGAGGAGGTCACCTGCTCATTAGTAGATATTCACAGACTTGAAATGGGTGTGTCAGACAAAGGAGACATGCAAAATGTGCAGTGTTGGAGGTCCTCCAGGAATGTGGTTAAGAACCACTGGCATAGAGGACCTACAATAATGTACAGTATTTGAAAAATAATGTGTTTTTTGAACATTAAAGCATGTCAACATATTCTGTTACACCAAATACACAAAATAGTGATCTTTAAAAAAAGCATCATATGACCCCTTTAAGAAAGAAAGTCTGCGGTGTGATGCAAGACATGGAAAAAGCACCTGCTTTCTGTAGCCTACAAAAAATAGCAGATCTTGGGATTTTATAACAGACCAATCATAATCAAGTATACCAGAGAACCATATAATACTGTACTTTAATATATTCTAATCACTATAGGATTACTAACACGAAATTCAGATTAATGATAAATCATAATGTTAAGTGTGAAATTGGCTTGCCATAGTGTATGGGCAGGGGGGTCAAGGCAGTCTGGTCTATTTTCGAAATGGCTGTTGGTGTTGGGCTATTTCTCTCGGGCCGGTGACAGGGCTATAGATTGCAGTGAGAGCACACACTGAGGTCAGGTGGCCGTGAGCACACAGCATAAACCCCTGCATTTCGATTTAAGTATACATCAGTTGCATGGATGTTTAAAATATACAATCAATCCTACAGATAGTCAGAATCAGAATCAGAATTAGCTTTATTTGCCAGGTGTGCGGAAAAATGCGAGGAATTTATTGTGTTTTTTTTAAGGTGCTCTTGGTACATACATACATACACATCTGACATGAGAAGAACAACAACAACAACAAAAAAAAAACCTTTGAAATAGTAAGACTTAAATAATTTGTATGAATCTGGAACAGTAGACTGATTTGTGTACAGATTTGTGCATTTTTACTCTATGTAGAACTGTATAAATAAAGAGATATGCATATGTATTTACATAATATTGAGAAAGGCAATAATTAAAGATGTAGAATGAATTACGGAAATGAATTACAGAAAACAGGTAATGATACATATGTTAGCTGTTTAAGCTGGAGATTGCATGGGGGAAAAAACAGTTTTTATGCCTAGTGCACAGAGATCTGTAACATCTGCCTGAGAGGAGAAGTGCAAACAGGTTGTGTCCGGGGTGAGAGGGGTCTTTGATGATGATACCTGCCCGTTTCTTCACTCTGGAGTTGTACAAGTCCTGAAGACACCAATGATCCTTTCTGCTGTCCTAACAGTCCGTTGCAGTCTTCTTAAATCTGATTTGCTGGCTGACCCAAACCAGACAGTTATAGAAGAGCACAGAACCAACTCAATAATAGCTGAGTAAAACTGAGTCATCTGTGTATGTGGCAGGTATTCAGCTGACGAAGGAAGTACAACACAGTGCTGTCCATGATGGTGAGAAGGGGGAGAGCAGGGGGTTTTTCCTGAAGTCCACATTCATCTTCACATTTTTGAGCTTGTTAAGCTCCAGGTTGTTGTGACTGCGCCAGACAGCCAGCTGCTCAACCTCCTGTCTATAACCAGACTCGTCTCCATCCTGGATGAGGCTGATGACTGTGGTGTCATCTGCAATTTTCAGGAGCTTGACAGAGGGGTCTTTAGAGGTGCAGTCATTTGTGTTGAGGGAGAAGAGCAGTGGGGAGAGAACACAGCCCTGTGGAGCTCTGGTGCTGATGGTGCGGGTGTTGGATGTGAATTTTCCCAGCCTCACTAGCTGCTGCCTGTCTGTCAGGAAGCTGGTGATCCACTGACAGATGGAGGTGGGCACAGAGAGCTGAGTTAGTTTATTCTGAAGGGTGTCCGGGATGATGGTGTTGAAAGCGGAGCTGAAGTCCACAAACAAGATCCTTGCATAAATCCCTGGTTTGTCCAGATGTTGGAGGATGTAGTGCAATCAGATATTGACTGCATCATCCACAGACCTGTTTGCTCAGTAAGCAAACAACAGGGGGTCCAGTAATGTCCTTCAAGTAGGCCAACACCAGTCTCTCAAATGACTTCATGACCACAGATGTTAAAGCAACAGGTCTGTAGTCATTAAGTCCTCATCGTTTTAATTACACCCTAGATTTAATTATATCGCATGGAATCAATCTTACTGATATAGATATCGTACCTCAAAGTGATGATGTTACTGACCATTTCCTTGTATCATGCATACTGCGTATTGATGATATTAACTATATGGCTTCGTGTTATCGTCCGGGCAGAACTATTGTTCCAGCCACCAAAGACAGATTCGCAAATAACCTGCCTGATTTATCTCAACTGCTCTGTGTACCCATAAATACACATGAACTAGATGAAATGACTGGAAACATGGGCACTATCTTCTCTAATACATTAGAAGCTGTTGCCCCCATCAAATTGAAAAAGGTTAGAGAAAAACGTACTGTGCCATGGTACAACAGTAATACCCACTCTCTCAAGAAAGAAACTCGTAGTCTTGAGCGCAAATGGATAAAAACTAACTTGGAAGTTTTTAGAATTGCGTGGAAAAACAGTATGTCCAGCTATAGACAGGCTCTAAAAACTGCCAGGGCCGAGCATATACACAAACTCATAGAAAATAACCAAAACAATCCAAGGTTTTTATTTAGTACAGTGGCTAGATTAACAAATAACCAGACGCCACCCGATCTAAATATTCCCTCACAGTTAAATAGTAATGACTTTATGAATTTCTTCACTGATAAAATAGATAACATCAGAAATACAATAACAAATGTAGATTCTACAGCGTCTAATACTTCAGTTTTATCCATCGCACCCAAAGATAAACTGCAGTGCTTTACAACTATAGGACAGGAAGAGCTAAATAAACTTATCACTGCATCTAAACCAACAACATGTTTATTGGATCCTGTACCCACTAAATTACTGAAAGAGTTGTTACCTGTAGCAGAAGAACCGCTTCTCAATATTATTAACTCGTCGTTATCTTTAGGTCACGTCCCAAAACCATTCAAGCTGGCGGTTATTAAGCCTCTTATTAAGAAACCACAACTAGATCCTAGTGAACTGGCAAATTACAGACCCATTTCAAATCTTCCCTTTATGTCTAAAATTTTAGAAAATGTTGTGTCTGCTCAATTGTGCTCCTTCCTGCAAAAAATGATCTCTATGAAGAATTTCAGTCGGGGTTCAGGCCCCATCATAGCACAGAAACTGTACTTGTTAAAATTACTTAAATGACTTGCTTCTTGCGTCAGACCAAGGCTGCATCTCATTGCTAGTTTTACTTGATCTTAGTGCTGCGTTCTTACACATTATAGATCACAACATACTCATAGATAGATTACAAAACTATACAGGTATCCAAGGGCAGGCTTTAAGATGGTTTAGATCCTACCTGTCCGATCACTACCACTTTGTTTATTTAAATGGGGAGTCATCTCATTTATCATCAGTAAAATATGGAGTGCCTCTGTCCTAGGTCCTCTGCTATTTTCAATATACTTGTTGCCCCTTGGTAATATCATTAGAAAATACGGGATTAGTTTCCACTGCTATGCTGATGATACTCAACTATATATCTCAATGAGACCAGATAAAACTTCTCAATTATCTAAGCTAACAGAGTGTGTTAAAAATGTAAAAGATTGGATGACCAATAATTTTCTCCTATTAAATTCAGATAAGACAGATAAGAGATATTACTTATTGGAATAAAAAACATTACACAGAATCTTGTAGATTACAATTTGCAACTAGACGGATGTACTGTTACTTCCTCTACTGTCAATAATCTTGGTGTTATATTAGACAGTAACTTGTCTTTCGAAAAATATTTCCCATATTACAAAAACATCATTCTTCCATCTTAGAAACATTGCCAAGCTACGAAACATGTTACCTGTTCCTGATGCAGAAAAGCTAGTTCATGCATTCATGACCTCTAGACTGGACTATTGTAATGCAGTGCTAGCTGGTTGTCCTGCATCCTCAATAAACAAGCTACAGGTAGTCCAAAATGCAGCGGCTTACCAGGTCAAGAAAATCTGATCATATTACCCCAATTTTACAGTCTCTCTGCCCTGGCTACCTATTAAGTTCCGTATCAGTTACAAAATATTATTACTTACTTATAAGGCCCTTAATGGTTTAGCTCCTGCGTACCTAACTAGTCTTCTACCTCGCTACAATCCATCACGCTCCCTAAGGTCACAAAATGCTGGACTTTTGGTAGTACCGAGAATAGCAAAGTCCACCAAAGGCGGTAGAGCTTTTTTCGCATTTGGCTCCCAAACTCTGGAATAGCCTTCCTGATAATGTTCGGGGTTCAGACACACTTTCTCTGTTTAAATCTAGATTAAAAACACACCTCTTTGGCCATGCATTAAAATAATGCATCTCATAGTTTTGGACTGCAGTTGTATCTGATCAAATGCGCATTATTATTCTTTAGCTTGGGTTAAACTAATTCATTTTACTTGGCTGGAACAACAGCTACTCTAATTATGTCTCTATTTGTTTCTCTGGTTTGCCACGGGATTTACATCCCTACAAGTTTGATTGCATAATTGCTGTTAATAGTGTTAATTGTCTGTTTGTTTACGTCTTTTATTGATTTTTCCGAACATTTCTGCCATATGCACATAAACTGACAGTCATCACTGATAAGCTACTACTAAATATTGTAGAAACGTAATTTTCTGTAAAGTTGCTTTGCAATAATTTGTATCGTAAAAAGCACTATACACTGTGTGCAGAATTATTAGGCAAATGAGTATTTTGACCACATCATCCTCTTTATGCATGTTGTCTTACTCCAAGCTGTATAGGCTCGAAAGCCTACTACCAATTAAGCATATTAGGTGATGTGCATCTCAGTAATGAGAAGGGGTGTGGTTTAATGACATTAACACCCTATATCAGGTGTGCATAATTATTAGGCAACTTCCTTTCCTTTGGCAAAATGGGTCAAAAGAAGGACTTGACAGGCTCCGAAAAGTCAAAAATAGTGAGATATCTTGCAGAGGGATGCAGCACTCTTAAAATTGCCAAGCTTCTGAAGCGTGATCATCGAACAATCAAGCGTTTCATTCAAAATAGCCAACAGGGTCGCAAGAAGCGTGTGGAAAAACCAAGGCGCAAAATAACTGCCCGTGAACTGAGAAAAGTCAAGCGTACAGCTGCCAAGATGCCACTTGCCACCAGTTTTGCCATATTTCAGAGCTGCAACATCACTGGAGTGCCCAAAGGCACAAGGTGTGCAATACTCAGAGACATGGCCAAGGTAAGAAAGGCTGAAAAACGACCACCACTGAACAAGACACACATGCTGAAACGTCAAGACTGGGCAAAGAAATATCTCAAGACTGATTTTTCTAAGGTTTTATGGACTGATGAAATGAGAGTGAGTCTTGATGGGCCAGATGGATGGGCCCGTGGCTGGATCGGTAAAGGGCAGAGAGCTCCAGTCCGACTCAGACGCCAGCAAGGTGGAGGTGGAGTACTGGTTTGGGCTGCTATCATCAAAGATGAGCTTGTGGGGCCTTTTCGGGTTGAGGATGGAGTCAAGCTCAACTCCCAGTCCTACTGCCAGTTTCTGGAAGACACCTTCTTCAAGCAGTGGTACAGGAAGAAGTCTGCATCCTTCAAGAAAAACATGATTTTCATGCAGGACAATGCTCCATCACACGCGTCCAAGTACTCCACAGCGTGGCTGGCAAGAAAGGGTCTAAAAGAAGAAAAACTAATGACTTGGCCTCCTTGTTCACCTGATCTGAACCCCATAGAGAACCTGTGGTCCATCATGAAATGTGAGATTTACAAGGAGGGAAAACAGTACACCTCTCTGAACAGTGTCTGGGAGGCTGTGGTTGCTGCTGCACGCAATGTTGATGGTGAACAGATCAAAACACTGACAGAATCCATGGATGGCAGGCTTTTGAGTGTCCTTGCAAAGAAAGGTGGCTATATTGGTCACTGATTTGTTTTTGTTTTGTTTTTGAATGTCAGAAATGTATATTTGTGAATGTTGAGATGTTATATTGGTTTCACTGCTGAAAATAAATAATTGAAATGGGTATATATTTGTTTTTTGTTAAGTTGCCTAATAATTATGCACAGTAATAGTCATCTGCACACACAGATATCCTCCTAAAATAGCTACAACTAAAAACTACTTCCAAAAATATTCAGCTTTGATATTAATGAGTTTTTGGAATCATTGAGAACATGGTTGTTGTTCAATAATAAAATTATTCCTCAAAAATACAACTTGCCTAATAATTCTGCACTCCCTGTACAAATAAACCTGAATTGAATTGGAAAACTTGAATTGTAACTTTCTTGTATTACTATACACTGTAAAAACAGTTTTGTCAGGTTTAAGCTAAATTAAAGCTGCAAGCAGCGATGAAAAGGCCCTCACACCCTTGCTCACCGCCACCCTGTGGCAAATGTGCCAAACTTCCTACTGCCACCTGGTGGCGCTATGACTTTAAGTGAATGCTGGTGTGTAGATGTATTCAGACCAGGACTTTTATCAAATCTGTTAAATTTGGTGCAGACTGAACATGGTATCTTTGAGTTAGTGTAAAGCATGAAATATGCTGTTGCCAGCAGGTGGCACTATAATTATAACTGAATATTGGCCTTTAGATGCGTTCAGGCCAGGACTCTTACAAAACGTGTGCAGTTTGGGGCAGATTGGGCATTGTATGCATGAGTTACAGCAACTTCCTGTTTCATGGCATTAATAGCATGCTTTAACACGTGTTGCTATCCTGTTTGAGCATATTTCTAGCACGTTAAGCTCACAACGGCATATTTTACTGTGTTGCTAATAGTCCATCACAGCGTTAAACAAGCCAATTCCTGTTACCAGTAAGTGGTGCTATATATATAACAGAAATCTTGATGCTTCAGCAGCACTTCGTCGTCGTCTTGTCTGATGCACTCAGCCAAGCGTTCAAACCACAACCTCGCCCCTCCCTACCCCCCAACCATTCAAATTTCCGGATTTTATTTAAATTATATTCTAATGGGCCACTTTGTGACATCACAAAACCCGGAAAACAACGCTGTAGTCCAAATGAGCCTTTTGGTGTAGTTCTTGAAAAGAGATTTTTTAAAAAATTGAATATCTCCCTTTGGAGCATTGAGATTTGTAACTTTCAATCTTTTTTATGCCCAAACATACACATGGACTAAAATTCAAAAAGTGAGAAAGCATAATAGGACCCCTTTAACTGTGTCGTGAACAGTAAGAACAAGTAATACATTCAGAGTAATACATGGTTCCCTATCTTAGAGACTAGACCAATAGAGTGGACTCACATAGGGCAATTTCTACCTGACCAAATATTTTAGATTTTAGAGATGAGAATAACTAGAAATTTACACTCACCGGCCACTTTATTAGGTACACCTGTTCAATTGCTTGGTAACACAACTTGCTAATCAGCCAATCACATGGCAGCAACTCAATGCATTTAGGCATCTAGATGTTGTGAAGATGACTTGCTCAAGTTCAAACCAAGCATGGGGAATAAATGGGATTTAAGTGACTTTGAACGTGGAATGATTGTTGATGCCAGACAGGCTGGTCTGAGTATTAAAAAAAAAACGCTGATCTGCTGGGATTTTCACACACAACCATCTCTAGGGTTTACAGAGAATGGTCTGAAAAAGAGAAAATATCCAGTGAGCAGCAGTTGTGTGGATGAAAATGCTTTGTTGATGTCAGAGGCCATCAGAGAAGTGGCAGACTGGTTAGAGATGATACAAAGGCAATAGTAACTCAAATAACCACTCGTTACAACCAAGGTATGAGAATACCATCTCTGAACGCACAAAACATCGAACCCTGAAGGAGATGGACTACAGCAGCAGAAGAGAGCACCGGGTGCTGCTCCTGTCAGCTAAGAACATGAAACAAGTGGGGAAGTTGTGGCCTAATGGTTAGAGAGATTGACGCCTAACCCTAAGGTTGTGGGTTCGAGTCTCGGGCTGGCAATACCACGACTGAGGTGCCCTTGAATAAGGCACTGAACCCCCAACTGTTCCCTGGGCGCCGCAGCTGCCCACTATTCCGGGTGTGTGTTCAAGGTCTGTGTGTTTACTGCTGTGTGTGTGCACTTTGGATGGGTTAAATGCAGTGTGCCAAGAAATATCCCCTACACCACCACCACCAGCCTGAACCGTTGAGACAAGGCAGGATGGATCCATGCTTTCATGTTCTTTTGTAATTCTGAGTATGGGTTACCATACTTGGCTGTATGTCACTTCACTTCACTTCACTTCACTTCACTTCAAACAGAAGATACAATTCGCACAGGCTTACCAAAATTGGACAATAGAAGATTGGAAAAACGTTGCCTGGTCTAATAAGTCTCGATTTCTGCTGCAACATTCAGATGGTAGGGTCAGAATTTGGCGTAAAGAACATGAAAGCATGGATCCATCCTGCCTTGTGTCAACGGTTCAGGCTGGTGGTGTAAAGGTATGGGGGATATTTCTTGGCACACTTTGGGCCCCTTAGTACCAATTGAGCATCGTTTAAACGCCACAGCCTACATGAGTATTGTTGCTGACCATGTCCATCCCTTTATGACTACAGTGTACCCATCTTCTGATAACTACTTCCAGCAGGATAATGCATCATGTCACAAAGCTCAAATCATCTCAGACTGGTTTCTTGAACATGACAATGCGTTCTCTTTACTCAAATGGCGTCCACAGCTACCAGATCTCAATCCAATAGAGCAGCTTTGGGATGTGATGGAATGGGAGATTCGCATCATAGATGTGCAGCCGATAAATCTGCAGCAACTGCATGATGCTATCATGTCAATATGGACCAAAATGTCTGAGGAATGTTTCCAACACCTTGCTGAATCTATGCCATGAAGAATTAAGGCAGTTCTGAAGGCAAAAGGGGGTCCAACATGGTACTAGCAAGGTGTACCTAATAAAGTGGCCAGTGATTTTTTTTGAACAAAAATAAAACAATTTTTTTTTTAAATTGTTAATGGGTTTTTTTTATGACTGTGGGAACCTGGTTAAAAAAAATAAAAATAAAAATAATATTTTTTGTCCATTTGAAATTTTCTTTATTTGTCACAGTTTAAGCACAATAGAAAGATTTTTTTTCCAGTCTTACGACAAACAAAGACATATTTCAGTTTTCTTTCTGTTTTGCACTGTACAACACCCTTACAAGCAAATCAGTAAAAAAACAAAAACAAAAGAACTTGTAAACTAATAAAAAACTAATAAAAAAGTGACTATTTAAAATCCCCCATGTCTCTGTTTTGTCGTCTTTAACAAAACAGAAAATTCTGAAGGAAGAAACTGCACCGAAGTCGGAAACAGACAGAAAATGCACACATACCCATGGTAAAGTATACATATCATACACATCCACAAAATATACATACACAGACTGAGGCCCATAAAATCTACATTCTACAAGTACCACAGAACTGATCCCATTCTCATTAAAACCAACTTGCACACACAAAATAATCTCACATCTGTAATAATTTTACACTCACAATTACGTCATTCATTTCTGAATGCATTTAAACAAACTCATCTATGGCTCCCCTTCAACCCTTAACACTCTCTCTCTCTCTCTTGCTCGCTCTCGCTCTCTCTCTCAGACACACACACACACACACACACACACACACACACACACCTCCAGAATCCAATTCAGTAGAGAACATTGTGGTTTTCGTGAATAGACTGACAATGAAAAGGATGAATTGGTAATGTATTACCATAGTATGCAAAGAATGACCCGATAGACACTGTGCAAAAAGTATATCAGTCATAACATTTCATTGTTCTTTAAGAGCAGCAATTGTTTTCTACTCAAATGATGGGTTAGGATAACATGATTCCTATTCTATGGGCCTTCAACCCCACCAAAAACATTCAAATCACATTGTGCTGTAAAATATCCACATTGATTTCCAGTTGGATAAGGTATGAGGTATGCGTGGCAAGTTAAATGTATAGTTCATTCAAAAATGATAATTCTGTCATCATTTACCCACCCTCATGTCAACCAAAACCCGTATGACTTTGTTTCTTCTGTGGAAAAACAAAAGACATTTTGAAGAATGTTTTTGTCTATACAATGAAAGTTAATTGGTTCCAAAATGGGGGGGGGGGGGGGGGGGCATTTTTCAAAATATCTTCTTCTGTGTTCCACAACAGAAGTCGTCATACAGGTCTGGATAACCAAGAGGGTGAGTAAATGACAGAATTTTCATTTTTGGGTGAACTATCTCTTTAATCACAAACTCACACTGGCAGGCACAAACACAAACATACGCACACTCACACATACAGAATAAAAGTCACATAGTGTGGTAAGGGTCAATGGTCCGTTTCTTCAGCCTCTGCAGGGGATGTGTCCTCCCATATTGTTGGCGCGTTGCCACAGGTATCAAGGCAGGAGCAGACAAGGGGGCGTAACCTGCTGCCTCCTGTGCATTATCCTGCCTCCAACACTGACTGGAGCGTGGGGAGAGTGGCAGTGGCATGGGCACGACATTACAGTCACTATATTCTGCCTCTTCAGTCTCATCATCATTCTTTGCGTGTCCGAGCATATGAGATCCAGAGGAAGAAACAAGAGAGGCAGAAGAGGAAGGGAGAGCAGGAGTGCAATGGGGCAAAATGCATTTCTTTTTTGAGGTATCATCACTACACAAGTGGGAACGTGGCTTACTGTGAGCAGAGAGTAAGGCAGGACTTAAGTCAAGCTCACTCAGGTCAGTAGGTGAGAGCTCCAAAGACCCCAGTTTGGCTAACGAGGCTGAGCGCTTCATCATTGAGGGTGGGGTCAGGCCAGCCTGCCGGATCCTAGCCTCCACCTCTTTGGTCCTCTCTCGCGCAGCCCGACCCTTTCTTTGCTCCCTCTTGGACCATGGTTGGCTGAGCCACCTGCCCGAGCAGCCACTCACCTGCCAGAGGAACGCCCCGAGCTCTTTCAGGGTCTCCCAGGTTTCCCTCATGTCTTTTGGACAGCGTCCTGGCAGACAGTCGGAGTCTGTGTAACTGTCCTGCTCAGTGATTCCCTCCAGCTGTAGAACCATGGCCAGAGAGGAGCTAGATGAAATGGAATGGCTTTGTCTTGAGTGTGTGAGGCCGGTGTTCATGCGCTCTCCCTCCCTGAGTCGTCTCTCGCTCTCTCTTCCAGTTTTGTCCTCATCAGCCGAAAAACTCTCGTCTTTGTCCACCTTGTCCGTGTTGTTCTGCGGCTGGTGATGGTGTGTTGACACAGTGCTTAGATCAGGTGTGAGGTGTGTGTGGGATGAGGTCTCCTCAGTTTTCTCTCTGCTGCTGGTGTTGATGGGGGAGCGTCGTAAGGGACATACGGGGGACGAGGATGCCAGTGTCACTGACGAGACCTTCTGCTTGATCTTCTGCTCAAGCTCCCTGGTGGCTTGGCGCACGGTGCCCTTTGGCCAGTTGCTTTGCTGGTCTTTCCCATGCTCCAGCTTCTCCTTTTCAGCTTCCGCTGATGTGGCTTGTGTGAACTCCTCTTCTTCACTGCTGCCACTGGAAATATGTTGGCTGGTAGGAGGAGGGGGAGGGGTTACACTGTGCCGTATGGTCTCCTTTTCTGAAACTGTGTTATGGACTGAGACACTGCAGCTCTCCTGTAGCAGAAAAACAGGGGCATAGGGTGGTTATTTGTATTTAATATTTACCTTCATTATTTTGTGTTTTAAAGGTGAAGTGTACAATTTCAATTTCTTTTGTTTGCCTCTAGTGGCAAAAAGTAGAAATGCACATATGTAAGTGGTGTTTGACTATGCTAAACTCATAGCCTTGATACTAGGGTTTTTGGTAGTTGCCAATAAGTTACTGTGTAATTTCTATGTTACTCTGGGTGGTGGAATAAATTCCTAGATGCGTATAAAAAAAAGCCATGTGACTTTGTGTCAACGAGTCGTGTGACTGAATAGTTCGCTTAGAGAATAAAAGAAAACATGTTTATCTGGTCATTTTGAAATGCAGGAGCCAAAGCATGTCAAATGATTGGCCTCCCAGAAATGAACACAAGACATCTGCTGCCTAGAGCTAGCAAGCAGGAAATTCATTAGAGCGTTCTAAGCTGCAAGTCCTTTATTACATTTTAAATGTATTTATTTATTTTAATATTGTAATTCATTACATCAATTACATTTAATAAAGGGCAACAGTGGGCTTTCCAGTGATTCCAACTTCAATTGGCAGCAATTATTATTAGGGCTGCACAATTAATCATGTTAAACATGATAAACATGTCATGCACAATTTGTCAGTAAAGCCAGTTCTGTGATTAGTAGTAAGTATCCATCACCTGCTTTCAGGTGGAGCAGCATTTACTACACAGAGCCATAGTTCTCTGACAAGCTATGCAAAATCGTGTTCATAATTGCAGACAATATAATTTTAGGATCAGAGGTGGCAGTGAAAATTAAGTTTTTTATGTTGTTTATTTGTCTATGTGGTGTTTTTAATATGCTTTTAGACAAACCATGTGCCAATCCATTAATCAACACCATTGCTGAGTATTTTCTCCTTAAAACTGTAGTTTCCCAAAAGCTGACCTAGAATTGAGGTTTGAAACAGCCCTCGGTTTGCTACATCATAAACCAATAACCAATAATCATGTCAAAGGATCGATTCCTATCATTAGCATGCAAAATATACCAATACCAACACAAAACCAAAAATAAATTATAGCAAAAAACCCATGAAGCTGTGGTTTAACGTGAATTTAGAACCGCTAACTTGCATTATAATCCATGGCAACAGTGTAAAAGTAGCCTGGAGTCAGACCCACCTCTCCCACATCGGCGTCTGCACTTTACACACATATGCTCACGGGCACAAATTAAGAATCATAAATGACTGTATTTGAGTCTTCAAGGCATTTTAGGACACAACATCATCAAGTAACCTTAACGAATGTTACAGTATTCACTGTAGTTGTCCACTAGTAAAAACATAGTTTTATCAGTCCTTATCCGTGTATGCCATTGTTTTGTGTTTACTACAGTTCAGTGGATTAGGAGGCACTGGCTGATGTGACTCAGTGGAGGCGGGACTAATTTTCATATTCATCGATCAGCATATGGTAAATGAGGCAAGGGTGTTGAGTATGCTTTTAGAGTATGCTTTTTTTAAGGGTGTTTTAATATGCTTTTAGACAAACCATGTGCCAATCCATTGAGTAACCTATTTTGAGTAACTTTTACTTCACTACATTCAAAACCATAAGATCGTACTTTTTACTTCACTACATTTCATAAAACATATCAGACGCCTTATAATATATCACATGCTCTGAGACATAGAAGTGGTGTCTAATTCATGAACAAACTGATAATTTTCAATTAACCCGTTAAATCGGTTCGCAAATTGCGCCAAACGATTCATTCACGAATTGGAATGATCCAATTGCAGATGTTCTCGAGTCGACAACTCACAGATTCAAATGATCCGTTTAGTGTGAGTCTCAAGTGAACTGAATTCACAAGTAAGAACTGGGAGATATTGTGAGCGAGCGTGTCAAAATTAAGTTACTAATGTTGAATTTTAGGATTAATTATTTAATTATTGTTTGTGAACTAAATCTTCTATAAAGGGTGATCTGTTTAAGCCCAGTGAAATGCTTGAATGCAGACACATTAACATCAGAATCTCTATGTTTTAGGTCAACAACATTAAAATAACACATAACAAAATAACTCATAAACGTTCATCATCCCTGCTGCTGTAACGTTAGCAGTTTTACTAAAATGCTATTAGCCGTATGTGACGTCTGTTTTTATATTGTTTGTCAGCACACATAGCCTAAGTGACTATGTATCTGGATCAACTAGCCAAATATAAATGTTTATTCATAACCATGCTGAAAATAAGTCAATAATGTTAGCTGATGCTAACTGTCTAGCTAACAAGCTTGCTGGTGCTAAACTGATTTTTAAAAAATAAAGTTAGATAGATTACATCTGAGGGAAAAAGAAAGGATGTTATGTTCAGAACAAGGTAACTACAGTAATTATCAAAGTAGGAAGTGATGCCTTCTGGAGGCATTTGGCCAGGGGTGTTTTTACACCACAGACAAGGTTTGAGAATATTTTTTTTTTTTTTTTATGGATGGGCACTTTTTATTTCACGTCTTTTGGACTGAAGCAATGCAACACCCGCTGACTGCAATGATAGAGCTTGAAAGATCAAAGACAATTTTTAATAGAACTCCAACTGGATTCGTCTGAAAGAAAAAAAGTCATATACACCTAGAATGCCTCAGGGGTAAGTAAAAAGCAGCCTAATTTTCATTTTTGGGTTAACTAACCCTTTAAATCTTCTGTTTATTCTACAGCGATAAGCTTTCCTGGATTTCTTCTTTGAGGCATATTTGGATTTTCAGCGTGAGAGTACCTTGTGGCATTCGGATAGAGATTTACTGCTGATCACAGAACTGTGCTTCACTGAAAGATATGCATGACAATTGCAGCTTCTGCCTAATCATGATTTATTGCCTTTGTGATTTAATTTTGATTAATTGTGCAGCCCTAATTATTATTATTAATATTATTTTTATTAATATTTTGCAGCAATTTACCCAGATGTTACAATTTTGTTCTCTTGAGCACATTGGATGGAAATGCTTTTGATTCATTTATTTATTTTATTATTATTATTATTATTTTAGATATATATTACATTTGCAATGTGGATGAAAAAATAACTAGTGTAAAAGTTTTTAGTAAGTCAATATATGATTGGTGTACTTTTAGTTTAAACTGGGACATTAAACCGAAACAGTAAGTTTTTTACCATCAAAAAATTACACACTTCACCTTTTACTCTAATTGTGCATGAAAACTGAATGCAGCTGCAGCAGACTGATCAACACCATGACAGATGAAGGATCCCATGCAACATTTCTCATCAACAGTGGGTGGCAGTGTAAGACATGACTTCATTCAAACATGATTGTGGTGAGACACAGTATGGGAAAGGAACCTGATTTTAATAAAGTTTGGCACTTACTCTCAGGAACATTATTCCCTTGCTGCAGGATGATAACAATATTAAGACAGATGTATTCAAAGCTTTGTCCTGCTGTCTAAATAAGCATTTATAGTCATTCATAGAGGTTTCATTTATTTCATTGAGAATTAACATAAAAGTAAATAAAACTCCTTTGTTAATTTGTGCATTCTGGGTGAACTATCCTTTTAAGAAATTAGATACAATTATAGCATTGTAGGGTTAAATGTACATTTCACCCAAAATGCTGTAATGATTTACTCACCTCAAGTTGTTCCAAACCTGCATTATTTAAATTATTATTATTATAATTATTATTCAAGTATCTTTCATTTGTGTTCCACAGAAAAAAGTCATACAGGTTTGGAATGACATGAGAGTGGATAAATGATCAATCCCTATTATAGGGAAGTTTCCAAAACTACACATTCCCACTACCACGATCAATTTTTCAGTACCACCTTACCTTTTTCTGTTCGTCCTCTTTGACAAGGTTGTCAGGAAGCAGCCGTTTCATCTCTATACTCGGGCTTCTGTCCCGAGGTGTCTGCTGCACCGCCTGCTCAGAAGTCCCACGGATCTGACCCTCTTGAGAAAGGCCCTGGAACTTCTCTCTGGCACTGAAGAAGTCAATGCGGTCTGTGCTTAGAGTCAAGGGAGGGGTGGTCGAGAGCCCAGCTCTGTGTAATGTGGCACTGGGATGGTGGTCTTCATCACTGCTGTAACTTAACCCTGCACAGTCTGTCACCGTTTTAGGCACTTGCTGGCTGAGATCCTGCAGCCCTGAAGAGTCTGGGTTCTGCGTGCATGGCTCAGGAGTCCTACTCCTAACGCTCACAGATGAGAGCACCTTTGGACTAGACTTTTCCAAAGGCACAAGATTGGACACCTCAGGCTGCTCAGAGAGACCTTGCTTGGCCTTTGCATCTGAGAGAAGCCTAGGGGATGAGGGTGGGTTATGTACAGCGGCGGGTAGATGAGGATGACCAAACGGGACAGACTCTGCAATAGTCATGGAGGTGACATCGGATCTGGCTTCTGGGACCACAGTGGCAGCCCTGGGTCTGGGGAGGGAAGGCGTCTCTGTGGGTTCATGGAGGTTGTCATCTGGGTTCCCCAGGCCATTGTAAATGTGGGTATCTGGCCAGGATGTTGTATCAGGCTCTGTCTGCTCCTTAGCTTCAGCAGCACTGGCTGAGGTGGGTGTGAGAGTCTGCAGGTAGAGCTCCTGTATTGAGGGTGACGTCTGGCCGAAGGTCTGGTTGCGGGAATTGGAGCGTCCGAGAGACTGTGCAGCAGTGGCCTTACAGAGTGGCTCATGGTGCTCTGACAGATCACTATCTGAGTGGGAACGCCACAATTTATTGTGTCTTTGTTTGCTAGTATGGAGAAAAGGGAAGGTTGGGGAAACAAAACATCCAGGTATCAGTATAACTACTGAAAATAGCAAGGTATAAAAGAACTAGAGGTTTACAATATATTTTGGTTGCTAATAAATTATTTGATATTACGAAAAACTGATTTTAATTATTCAAAGTAATCTAAGTAGAATAACTGATTGTGTGTTGCAATAAATTTGTTTTCAGTATTTTTTTTCTTCTGTGCACTGTTAATATTTTGGTGGAAAAAAAAAATGCTGTTTTCGAAGCAAACTACTAATGAATTATAACATAGTCCTGCAGGTAAGCACAGAGTAACTCACAGCACATTTGTCTTATTTCACACCCTCTTCTCTTATCAGCTAAGAGAATACTGACCGTAGTAACACATTATTTACAGTATATATATGATGGCTTGTGGTATAAGGCTGTAAAATGACAGAAATGTCAACTGTGGTATAAATAACTATCAAAACTCACTGGCCGCTTTATTCATCTTAAACTGTCCATATCATGAAGACAGGATTTTTCTTGCTTGTGCATGCTGCAATAAACAAACTACTGTTTAAAAGTTTTGGGTTGGAAATATTTTTTTGTTTTTCAAAAGTATATTAATTTGATTAAAAAAAATACAGTTAAAACTGTAATAATATTACATATTATTTTATTTTAAATTTAAAATAACTCTTTTCTGTTTTAATACATTTTAAAATGTAATTTATTCCTGTGATGGCACTACATTTTCCCCTCAGAATTCTCTGAGTTAAAAAAAAAAAATGCATTTATTTAAATTGTAAATCTTTTAAACATCACAAATGTTTAAACTGACACATTTAATCAATTTAATGTATTCTTGTAATATAAAAATATTAAAAGAATAATAATAATAATAATAATACAAAAAAAAAATCTTACAGACCCCAACTTTTGAATGGTAGTGTACTCTTTTATTGCATAAACCTGCAAACCATTTATGCAAACTAAGCTGCAAAAATGGGTCACTCTGAAATAGTCATAGTTATGATTTTAACATTAATATATGATCACTTAATTGCCTACATTTAAACATTAAGTATTTAGCAACAAGACTCGCCACCACTGTGTGTCACAAATAAAATTTTTAACTGCTTATAATGGGTCAGAAAGACGATGGAAAAGGGTGTAAAACTAAATTATGAAAGCTTGGCTGTCAAACAGACATCAAAGAAAAATGTCACAACATGTATCTTTTAAAAATATTTCACAGCCTGAGTGGTTTTGTCAGACCTAAAAAACATGAATAATCCCATTCAGTGATTTTACAGGAAGTGCAAGTGCATTGTTGCACATGCATACCCACCCACACCAGAGCCCATATGCACAAACCTACAACCTCTGAGACGCAAGCACACAATCAAAGACGCACAAGTTGCTAAGTGGAATGTGGTCGAACAGCCACTGTAACTTCTCAATGAATACAATCAGAGCTCTGTAATCAACTGTGTAAAGAAACATGTCATTAAAATGGAAGTGAACGTGTCTGCAGTCATTAGAGTGAGTGGCATACCTGCAGGTTTAAATATTTGAGTGCACACAGACATTTCCTGCTATTCACATGACTACACACATTCAAATGGCACATTTACCTTGCCATCAAGATTCCCTGATACTCCTCCAGCTGTCTCATGAATGATGGGTTGGGTTTGGTGACAGCTCGCCGCTCTTTAACATACTCAAAGGCCTGCTCCAGATCCCAGCCGTACTCCTTCATGGCGTATGCAATCACAGTGGAGGCAGAACGACTAACGCCCATCTTACAATGCACCAGACACTTTGCCCCTGCTTTCCTGTAGGTATTATATTAGTCTTGTGTTAAAAGAAATCTGTAGTGCTAGTACTGTCAATACGATGTTTTTTTGAAGAAGCAAAACTAAAACACAGGTTAACAATGAATTTGAATTAAGACTTTATCTGAAACCAAGGAGCAGAGAAAAACAAAAAGACACTTTAAACCTGAATCATTGGTTCTTTTATACTAATACTAGTGTTCACATTGCATCAGAATAACAGTAATTTCAAATTTCTTACTGAAAACCTTACATGCCTTTGTTGAACCTGTAATTTTAACTGATGAAAAATCTGAGTTCTTCAGAATTCATATTAGTGTATCTTTATGAGTATTCCTTCATGTTGTGTACTGTATGTTACTTGAAGTTCTTAATCATTTGGATTTTCAACAATTGTATTGTTCATTGGTTTCCTAATGTAAAATTCCTTGAAATCTGTTTAAATGAAAATTCAGATTTTTGTTTCACTTCACTGTTGCGATGTTATGTTAAAAGAACCCTAGCAGCAAAATGGCAGCAGCCTCAACAGTAAAAGCTAGTTAGATACAGTGGGGAAAATATTTATTTGATCCCCTGCTGAATTTGTAAGTTTGCCCACTTACAATTAATGAAGGGTCTGTAATTTTTATGGTAGGTTTATTTTAACGTATAGAGACAGAGGTAAAGCATGACTTAGTACTTGGTGCAGAAACCCTTGTTGGCAAGACATTTCTTGCAGTTGGTCACCAGGTTTGCACACATCTCAGGAGGGATTCTGGTCCACTCCTCTTTACAGATCCTCTTTAAATCCTTAAGGTTTCTTGGCTGTTGTTTGGCAGCTCAAAGTTTCAGCTCCCTCCACAGATTTTCTATAGGATTGAGGTCTGGAGACTGGCTAGGCCACTCCATGACCTTAAAGGAATAGTTCACCCAAAAATGAAAATTCTGTCATTAATTACTCACCCTCAAGTCATTCAAAACCTGGAAGACCTTTCGGGAACACAAATTAAGATATTTTTGATGCATTCCGAGAGCTCTTTGACCCTCCCATAGACAGCAAGGGTACTACCAAGATCAAGGTCCAGAAACGTAGTAAGGACATCAGTAAAATAGTCCATGTGACATCAGTAGTTACTGATGTAAGCAGCAGTGCGATGCGCACAAAAAATATTCTTGTAGCTTCATAAAATTAAGGTTGAACCACTGATGTCACACAGACTATTTTACTGATTATTATTTATTCATTTTAGATGTTTACATTTGGAAAAGCTGTGCTTACTGCATAAACCTGCCTGTGTTGGTTTGGCTGTAGCCTGTTTGCCTTTCTAAATTCAAGTTATATATATTTTGTTCTATTTGTGTTAAGTTATTTATAATAAGTGAAGTGAAGTTTACTGTTAAGTGCACTGATGTCAGACTCATTTTGAATAATAAAGTTTGTTAAATTGTTAAATTGTTAAATACCCTGCCTCCACTACATAGGCCTATTTTAGTCACATCATTATAAGTGTTTGATCACCACATTTGAGTTATCAGTGCAAAAAATGTGTTTATCTATATATATTGTTTATATATACTGTATTCTATATATACGGTACCAGTCAAAAGTTTGCACACACGAATGGGAAATATGTCCAAACTTTTGACTATACTGTACTATAATATAGCCTACACATAAAAAATATAGGCCGATATATCGGTATCAGTCGTTTTTTTTACTCCCTAATATCGGTATCGGCGCCCAAAAAACCCATATCGGTCGACTGTGGCCTCCAAGGCTATTGGCGCAGACTTAAAAACATAACTGAATAACATTTAACAATATCTCAAAATAAATTTCCATTTTTAATACTGTACACTATTGTGAAGCCCAAAATCACTTTAACATTTAAACATTTTTGTTTTTATGTTTTAAATTTTAAAATTGGACTAATATTTAATATAACAAAAACTATTATAATTATGTTAGCTATTAGTTATATTTTATTGTCTCATTGGTATTGAACAAAATTTTAATACATACATATAATAATGTACTGATAAAGTGTTTTCTTAACTTTAGCAACACGACCATAGATGGATCAATTTGCAGTTATGAGCGAAACCAAAATGATTGAGAGTAGAATCTTGCAAATGTGGTAATTCTTACATAACAAACGTTATTTAGGAAGAGCACAAGTTCTTTGTTAATAAACATCTTTGTATAACAATTACAGCTAGAAGACCAGAGTGTTTTACTCCAAAGTGAGCATTAGGAGGTTATTCATACTCACTTGGCTCTAGAGATGAATTTATAAGTGTCATTCCAGTAAGCCAGCAAGTCTGTGGCCTCTTCATCGTAAACCCGGATATTGTGGTACTCAAATAGGCTTGGGAAGAAGTTATCGATCTCCCTCGTCACATTAAGGATGTATTGCACCCTGATAGCAAAGATATAACCGAAAATCTGTGTAATTATTTACGCCAGGAAGATATTTCAAAGAGAATAATAAAGGATATCACAGGCTTATGGCTAAAACTCACCCGGTGTTTTGCAGCTCTTCCAGATTAGATGCGTTCCATTCAGAACCCTATAATTACGTGCAATCCAAAAATCACTTATGGTACAACATAACTGAAATGTATATTTAAAATGTATTTGTGACATAACTCTCACCAGGTAAACATGTTCAAAAATCTCTGTGGGCCTGTCCATCTGCCCCAAGATGACGATCATCTCATTATCAATGTACTCCTTAAATTCCCGTAGGTTACACACCATCTGCATCTCCAGCTCTGTGCGGATCTAAACAGAAGTGTGTGTGCAGGTACAGCTTGTGAGCTAAGTACACGTGAGAAGATTCTACTGAATAAATTAATCATTCAGGAAGTGATTTTTAAGATGTGTATTTGGATCATACATCTTTGGAGGTGACGTTCTCAAGGTCCTTCTGCATCATGATCTCTCTCAAACGAGTTTTGATAAGTCTCTCTGTTCTTTCTCTCTCAGTTGGCCTGGAGACACAAAGCAAAAACAAACAAACAAACAAAAAAACCCACTCATATTTCTGTTAACATTTCACCACTTGAAAAAAAAAATATCAATGATTTGTGCAAATCTAACACATCCACTGGTACAACTTTGCAAGCTAAATATATATATATATTAGATTGTCTATTAGGAATATTTAGAGAAAGAGTCTTGTTCTAAATTATAAAGTTCCATGATACATCAAAATTAGCGTCAGTTTGCTCAAATTGCAGGACCATTTACAAATTATCACTCACACTTCAGAGAAGAGCACAGGTGAGTCTGCTCGGTGGGACTCCACGTCCTGCATGGCGTTCCACTCATTGATGCGGGCCTGATCTGAAGACACCCGGCTCTGGTAGTAACTCACCCAGGTCAGGAAGAGGCTACCTGGGAAGTAGTTATGACAGCGGGCCACTTCACAGGCCTTATGAAGAGATTGCAGGGCAGACCTGAGAGAAAAATATCAAAACATGCCACCATATTGGGGTTGGAATGATACTAAAATTGTTTCCTAGGCACAATATCAGCCTTGAGTGCCCTAGTATCAATATTAGATCAAAACCTTAGGCAACAAATTAACAGCCTAGGGGTGATAAGATGACATGAAACTAGATTTAACAATAACTTATTTAATAATTCAATGATTATAAGCTATCATATTGATAATTGTATTATTTTTAAAAAAAAAATATGTAATTTATTATAAAATAATTAATCTATTTTTTTGACCATGAATGCATTCAGTTTGTTTTTATGATAATAAAAATAAATCATACATGTAACAAAACATAAATAATAAAAAATAAGTTAGTGGAACAATTACATTTTTCAAAAAATAGAGGGCAAATAACTTTTGACTATGATTATTTAAAAAAAAATATGTAACAGTATCTGATTAAACATAATAATAATACATTTTAGTAAAAGTGTTGAAAATATTCACGCACCAAAATTTCAATAACTGATAATGTCCGACAGAAACATAAAAAAAACTCTTTATTTTCAATTTAATAAACTGAAAACTTTAATTTCTTTATATATATATATATATATATATATATATCTCAGGAAAAAAAAGAAAGGCACCCACCACATGGCTTGGACTGATACAGGCTTGAATATGTGTATCTTGGTATCTGTAGACACACTGAAACCCCTGTGAAGAAAATAGAACAGTGAAACACTCTCTGAACTACCTGCAGGAGAATCAGATGTGTCGGTTTTTAACAGATTTGTCACACATACCCGTCACCATCCAGGTGGATACGTGTGTCACTCCACAAAGGAAGCACCATGCCTATGGAACAGGAACTGCAACGAACACAACATGTAATTATTTGTTGTTACTACATTTGATTGGTTTAACTTAACAGTACAAGAAGAAGCACATGCAAACCTGTCGGAAGGGCTGAAGTCCATGCCCAGCACCACACTCTCTTCTGTGTCCTGTCTGCCATTAGTGGAGACCACCACCATGTAACGGGTGCACTGTGGGAAAGCGCTCTCCACCCGCACAGCCTATAGGAAGAGAGAATTAATTTAGAAAAAACATAGCATCAGTATTTTAGATAAGCCTTTTGACTTTTTGTGCTATGATTTACATTTTCCCCATTTTGGATTCTTCTTGTATGTGAAGGATTCAATGTAGTGTAGGCTGATTTTGGCCAAACTGTGGCCAAAAATGTGCCCTCCATGAGCAGCTCACTAGGTTGAGCTAGTTACAGTGTGTGTGTGTGTGTGTGTGTGTGTGTGTGTGTGTGTGTGTGTGTGTGTGTGTGTGTGTTGCTCACCAGACGGATGTTGTCCTCTGGCCGCAGTAATGTGAACATTGTCTGCAGGTGCTGCTGAAGGTCTCCTGCTCCAAAAGTTCAAATCATTTATTAACTACTAATATTCACATTCTTTTTATTGCCCATTTTGTACATGTTGTCAAACAGATGCCCTTACCTGCATGTTTGCTGCGTTGCGCTGTGATTCTGGAGGAGCAGGAGGAGGAAGAGGAGCCATTCCCACGTGGAAGGAAAAGGGCAGCACCTTTTACTGTTAGGAAGCTTTCACTGATGCTGAGGACAGAAAAAGAGAGAGAAATTTAAATATAGTGTATATCTGAATACATATACATTTCCGTTCCAAAGTCTGGAGTTAGTATGTTTTTTTTTTTTTTTTTTTTGACAGTAAAGACATCCATAACGTCACAAAAGATTTTATATTGAAAATAAATGTTCTATTTATATTTATATTTATATTTATATTTATCAAAGAATACTGAAAAAAGTGCAGTTTAAACAAAAATATTAAAGGGATACTCCATCCTAAAATGAATATTTTGTCATTAATAACTTACCCCCATGTCGTTCCAAACCCGTAAAAGCTTCGTTCATCTTCGGAACACAATTAAAGATATTTTGGATGAAAACCGGGAGGCCTGTGACCGTCCCATAGACTGCCAAGTAAATTACACTATCAAGGTCCATAAAAGGTATGAAATTCATCATCAGAATACTCCATTTGCCATCAGACGTGCAATCTGGGTTACATGAAGTGACAGGAACACTTTTTGTAAGCGAAGAAAACAAAAATAACGACAACAATTCCTTTGTCAACAGTCTCCTCTGTGTCTCTCCTTATCACCATATGCTGCGTATGCTCTTCTGTATCATCCACGCCACAAGGATGCGCTGTTTTCTTTCAAATCAAAGCTAAATACACGTAGAAACATCCTTGTGGCACGGCTGCTATGGAGAGACACAGAGGAGACTTTTGACAAAGGAATTGTTGAATAAAGTCGTTATTTTAGTTTTCTTCGTTTACAAAAAGTGTTCCCGTCGCTTCATATAACCCAGATTGCACGTCTGATAGCAGATGAAGTATTCTGATGACGACTTTCATGCCTTTTATGGACCTTGACACTGTTATTTACTTGGCAGTCTATGGAACAGTCACAGGCCTCCCGGTTTTCATCCAAAATATCTTAAATTGTGTTCCGAAGACGAACGAAGCTTTTAAGGGTTTAGAACGACATGGGGGTAAGTGATCAATGACAAAATTTTCATTTTGGGGTGGAGTATCCCTTTAAGCAGCACAAATGTTTTCAACATTTATAATAATAATAAAAAACGTTTCTTAAAAATATGAGGAACATTAAACATAAAATTAAGAGACAGAACCTAAAAATCTACAATACAGAAAAACAAATGCTTAAACTTCAATCTCAGAGGTTATTTTGTGAAATTTTAAAAAGTAGTTGAATGCATTTAGAAATTAGTTTATTCTTAAACAAGCCATGAGAGGAAGACATCCATCTTAACTGTGTCTATTATGTGAAAGAAACAAAAAAACATTATGTGAATTCTGATGGGTTTTACATCCCGAGTGGAACATGAGACACTGAGTTCAGTAAGGGAATATGGGAGGACTCCTTTTTGAGGGCATTAGCTCACACACCGAACTCTCTGTGCAGGACGCAAACAAGAACACTCTGTTCCCCATCACTGCGACAGCTGCGGGATCTGTGTGTGCGAGTTTCTGTTCTTTGAATAATCCCATGCAACATATCTCCCTTCAATCAATGACATTCAGACTATGCAGACTGTAAAACAAGAGTGAGTGTGAATAGCAGAGAGAACAGAGAAGTGAGAGAGGCACGGATTTATTTAGCGCATGTGTGCCTTTTGTTTTGAATCGACAAGCATATGTCTTTTTATGATGGTGTTATTGTAGGTTGACTTAAAAGCGTGAGAATGAAGTATTATGGGAGTATGTACATGTGACTGTGTCTAAAGTCTGTCGTATCTCTTTAATGATCTTTTGTTAATCATGAACCTGTTACGTTATTTTTATAACTACTATAAACGATTGTTTCTTATAAGATTTTGTTTTTGCAGCATATTTGGCTCAAGAGCTTTCTAAATATTAACAATATATCAATACACAATTTTTTTGTGTTAAAAATATATTTTATATATGTACACGTGTATACACTCACATATTAATTAAACAAATTATTTAAAAAAAAAAAAAAATATTATATATATATATATATATATATATATATATATATATATATATATATATATATATATATATATATATATATATATATATATACACATCAATTACTATTTATTAGAACAAAACCCAAACTGTACTGTAATATGTATTTTAACAACGTGTTATCATATGAACCAGTCAGCAGTTTAACGGGATAGTTTGTTTATGATTTATTTATACCTTTTCTTCTGTATTGTGACAAGTAAAACTGATTATCAAAAAGAAAAAAATATTGGATGGGGTCTTGCTTCCATCCAACATCCATTGGTGTTGTTGATTGGATGGAGGCAGATATAAATGTGAGCTGTTGTTTCAACAGAAGATCAAGTTTTGTGACATTTTGATTTAAAAATGATGAGGTCTTTAAATTTCTGATTGTTCATCACAAAACAAAACTGAATGGCTTCAGAAAACTAGAATACAAAACAAAGAAAACACAAAAATATAGATTTTTGTGTCATTTTGGAGCTGGACAGAAAGAAAGGTATACAGGTTTGTAAGAGCAGGACGGCAAATTAATGATGAAATATATTGGCTTCAAAAAGGAAATATACACAGTAACTGTTCTTAGCTTATTTGGGGTGGGACATCATAACCTGTGGTTCAGAGAGTGAGTGAGCAATCTGAATGGTTTCAATGAGGAAGTTCCCAGTTAAGTCCCCAAAATCCTTCTACCCTGGAAAACAATTTTTGAAATGTGCAAACTATTCCATGAAGGCCCACCACAGTAACTGACAAACTCAGAATAGCACACAAATAAAGTGCCAGTTTGACAGGGGTCAAGAACTGTCCAACCACACTTCAATCTACGGTCGTCTGTCTGCTCACACTGTACGACGACATACTAACACACATGGTTTCATTTAAGCAGTGGTTTGCGTGTTACAGCAGGAAAAGGGAGGGGAAAGAAAGAAAGACAAGATGACGAATGTGTAATGGTGAACCGAACACTCCATCAATGTGTGTGAATTGACAGCATCAAGACAGAGTCATTACTGAAAAGAGCCCCCCACATTTCTGAATCAATTTTGATCTTGTTGATTTATATGAATCAAGACAGTCTTCATATTCAAAAGAATGTTTTTGAGAGGGTTTCTGTATATATAACAGCTTAATAACAATATTTATGTAAAGACAAAAAAGCCTCAGATCACACTTTGCAACAATGCTATACTTATTTACATATACATACAAACACTGGTCAAATTTAAGATTTTTTCCACACTTAAAAAGTGATTGTGTGATCTGCAGTATGCTTAAACGGAAACGGATTTGTTTTTGCATAATGATAAAAACGTGTGTGGCAAGGACTTCCTGTTTACTGAGGACAGGAAGATGATGTAGGAGTGATGTAAGGTGAAAGACTATACTTTCTTTGTTTTGACTGTCTCGGTCACCATGTGACACAACATGCGCAACATACATGTAACATGTTCTCAGATTGAAAAATCACCTGAATATAGTTTTTATTTGGTTCCCTGATAAACTGAACATCCTTCATTACAGGAAGTAACAGTACTTGGAATGGAATTGCAATATAACTGAACTTTGGAATTAGTGTGTGTGTGTGTGTGTGTGTGTGTGTGTGTGTGTGTGTGTGTGTGAGTGAGTAAAAAAAGAAAGAAAAAGAACTGAAATGAATAAAACTATTAACTTAAAATTAAATAAAGAATTAAGTAAAAGAAAAAAGAAAAAAGAAAAGAACTCCCAACATAACCAAGATAAAATAAAAAGATAAATTATTATAGAAAAAAGAAAGAGAAAAGGGACTTTGAAATTTGCACAATAAAATTAAAGAGAAAACACAAAAGAGAAAAATTAGATAGGAAAAAAGACTCTGGTATTTTTTTAACTTACAGTTGGTTGATGTTGTCCTGGTACACTAATCCACTTTGCAGCAGTATTTGTATTCCATTGTGTGTAGACAGGCATTCTGTGGAGGTGCTTAAAGCAGTCGCCAAACCACCTAAAGTCATCCTTTATGTTAGACAGTGGTGAGGAAACCCTCACTGAAGCTTTCCCATCCTTTTACCATATGCTGAAGAAACGATTAAACACGGGCAACTACTCAAGTTCCTTCGAGCAACAGAGCGATTGGACAAATGTATTCAGAGCAAATTCAGCGGTAACTCATTAAAAACTACATCATGTATTAACTAGTGTTGTTTTGTGTAGACTCTCTCAGTTCGGATCGCTGGTGTATCCATCTGCTCTGCGAGTAAATACAGGCAGACAGATGGTGGGCGGAGTCAGGACACGTGCTCTGGTGGACAGCAGACTCCTTATCAACCCACAGAGTAAACACAAGTGAACTGGATTTAGAGCTTTCGGGAAACTGATTCCAATATTACAGAAAATGAAATATACACTCACTGGCCACTTTATTAGGTACACCTTGCTAGTACCGGGTTGGACCCCTTTTTGCCTTCAGAACTGCCTTAATTCTTCGTGGCATAGATTCAACAAGGTGTTGGAAACATTCCTCAGACATTTTGGTCCATATTGACATGATAGCATCACGCAGTTGCTGCAGATTTGTTGGCTGCACATCCATGATGCGAATCTCCCGTTCCACTCCATCCCAAAGCTGCTCTATTGGATTGAGATCTGGTCACTGTGGAGGCCATTTGAGTAAAGAGAACTCATTGTCATGTTCAAGAAACCAGTCTGAGATGATTTGAGCTTTGTGACATGGTGCATTATCCTGCTGGAAGTAGTTATCAGAAGATGGGTACACTGTAGTCATAAAGGGATGGACATGGTCAGCAACAATACTCAGGTAGGCTATGGCATTTAAACAATGCTCAAATGGTACTAAGGGGCCCAAAGTGTCCCAAGAAAATATCCCCCACACCATTACACCACCACCACCACCAGCCTGAACCGTTAAGACAAAGCAGGATGGATCCATGCTTTCATGTTCTATACACCAAATTCTGACCCTACCATCTGAATGTCACAGCAGAAATTGAGACTCATCAGACCAGGCAACATTTTTCCAATCTTCTATTGTCCAATTTTGGTGAGCCTGTGTGAATTATAGCCTCCATTTCCTGTTCTTAGCTGACAGGAGTGGCTGCTTCAGGGTTCGACGTGTTGTGCATTCAGAGATGGTATTCTGCATACCTTGGTTGTAACGAGTGGTTATTTGAGTTTCTGTTGCCTTTCTATCATCTCTAACCAGTCTGCCCATTCTCCTCTGACTTCTGACATCAACAAGGCATTTTCATCCACACAACTGCTGCTCACTGGATATTTTCTCTTTTTCGGACCATTCTCTGTAAACCCTAGAGAGGGTTGTGGGTGAAAATCCCAGTAGATCAGCAGTTTTTGAAATATTCAGACCAGCCCGTCTGTCACCAACAACCATTCCACATTCAAAGTCACTTAAATCTCCTTTCTTCCCTATTCTGATGCTTGGTTTGAACTTTAGCAAGTCGTCTTCACAACATCTAGATGCCTGAATGCATAGTGTTGCTGCCATGTGATTGGGTGATTAGCAATTTGTGTTACCAAGCAATTGAATAGGTGTACCTAATAAAGTGGCCGGTGAGTGTATTTTCAATATTTGCATGACAAAGTCTTTTTAAAGTAATTTGCAAAATGACTATTAATTAGTCTGACAGAATCATTATAGTGGTTGCGATAAATTTAAAATGAGCTGAAGAAATCATTAAATATGTAGACTGTGTCTACAGTCTAAACTGCATTTGAATTAGTCTAAATAAATACATGAGTCTAGGGACCATGTAATGTAATTATCTCAAACAACAATGCTTATTTGATGTGAGCAAAACACTGAATGATAATAGCCTTAAACTACATGAGCCCTACACACTGAAACACAGCTATACAATGGGGGGAAGCTAGAAATAAAAGTGAGGAAACTGCAGTAAGTGCTTTTAAACAAGCTATTAGCTCTATATGCGTGTTTGTTCGATCGAGGCTGTCCTATTTTTAGGTAACACAGGAAAGATGATGGAATTTCCCAATCATGGGAGCCCTTGGTAGGGGACAGGATAGGTCTTTTCTCATGGGTCGCACTCGCCCTTTGTACTACCCAGTTTCCCCTGTTGTGACCGACTAAGCTACTGAAATCCTAAACCAAAGGTGAAGCACAAGGCCTGTCTAAACATTTAGGTTGACAGTCACGTGACAATGTGCTATGGCAATGTATTTAAACCAGTACCGGTTGCTAGGCCCAACAAAACACAAATACCGCTTTTCTCAGTGAAGCTTGTATAAACAAACAAAAATAAATAAATAAAATAAAATACAATAAATGACTAATGATGTAGTTTTGTTCTGTACAAACCTTGGTTGGAAATTAACAGGGACTCAAAATGAACAAAAATGAACAAATTCACAATAAAGGGGAACAAAATTCCTCTTCACAATAAACAAAATCTATTACGGCTGTCCCAATTAAAGTAAAATGTGAAAATGAATAAGAAACGTTGATTGCGCCATTGCATTTAGATCAGCTCTCCCTGCATCAGATTTCTCTTTACATGTTTTGCAGGGTTAAGCATTTTAAACGATCAAACCTGTTTCTGATGAGCTTACAAATTTAATGGCCAATTAGAGGCATTTGGATGAGCCAACACTGTAAACAAATTAATGAATTTTGCACTTTTGTGAATTCTCTCATACATATGGCTGGGCAATATGGCAAAACATTTTAATCAACATTTTTTCTGAATGTTTGACCGATTTTTTAACTTGAAAATGTAACTACAATATGATTAAAGTAACTTTTTCTTTATTAACCCTCTAGTTAAAGAAAATTCTTTTGCAAGTGCACCACACATGAAGTTGTCAACATGATGTAAATGTTAAAGGGGTGCTATTATGCTTTTTCACTTTTTCAACTTTAGTTAGTCTGTAATGTTGCTATTTGAGCATAAAAAAGATCTGCAAAGTTACAAAGCTCAAAGTCCAATTCAAAAGGAGATATTTTATTTAACAGAAATCACTTTTCAAAAACTATAACGAACGACTTGTTTGGACTACAACAAATATTTTCCGGGATTTGTGATATCACAAAGATCGACGAACGGGACGAGACCTGGTTGAGCTGCTGAGACGTGCTAGTGTTCCCAAGACAGATGAGCTTAGAATGGTTAAAATCATCCTGGTTTAAATCGCGCTCAAATTGATTTGATTTTGACGCAATATTTAAACTGAAGCTTGCAGCAGGCAGCTATGGTAAGAGGCAGGACATTTCCCAACCGGGTGCGAGTGCTGTCAATCATTCCACACACACTGGCCCAGCTAACCAATCACAGCACACAATGGCCCAGCTAACCAATCACAGCACACCTCGTATTCCAGAAGGCGGGCCTTCATTTGTTAAAGGAACTATTCGAGCCGTTCATGCCAGACTGGGAGAGAGGTACTGTAATAATGTAAAATATATAAAAATAATGTTTTTCCAACAACCTAGTATGAGAGCCTGTTCTAGTTCACCCCCAAAACAAAATCCAGACTTTGCAAAAGCGCATAATAGGACCCCTTTAAACAAATCACTTATTAAATATCTTTGCAGAAAAGATGCATGAACCACATCTTGTACAAACTCGTCTGATACATATTATATGTTCAGAAATAATACAAGGAAAATGTTTTTAAAAAATATCAAAAGTCAAGGTAATTCAAATTCCAAATAACTAAAAGTATAACACCAGTAGACTTTTATTAAAGGGTTAGTTCACCCAAAAATGAAAATTAGATCAGAAATTACTCACCCTCAAGTCATCCTAGGTGTATATGACTTTCTTCTTTCAGATGAATCCAGTCGGAGTTATATTAAAATAATCTTTCAAGCTGTTTAATGGCAGTCAGAGGGTGTTGCAGTGCATCAGTCCAAAAGAAGTTAAATAAAAAGCACCTATCCTTAATAAAAAGGGTCTCACACAGCTCCGGGGGTTGAACAAAGTCTTCCTGTAGCTAATCGATGTGTTTTTGTAAGAAACATAACCATATTTAAAACGTAATAATCAATTTAATCAAGCTTGCACTCACTGTTGTGCACGGAAGCAGCTCTGGGCAGATGACATATGAGGTCGGCTTTCCGTATGCGCTGTTCAGAAGTCGGCTGAAATCTCGGAGGATTTCAATATACGCCAAGAGGAGACTGGTTTTCCTTTTCTAAAGCAAGGAAACTTTGCTTCCTTTGCTCCTGTTTCCAAATGTTGGTTTTCACGAGACTCACCAGTGCAAGGCTGACCTCATACGTCATCCTCCCGGAGCTGCTTCCGTGTACAACTGTTGGCGCAAGCTAGATTAAAGTGATTATTATGTTTTGAATATGGATATTTTTCTGACAAAAATGCATCGATTCGCTACAAGAGGCCTTTGTTTACCCCCCGGAGCCTTGTGAGACACTTTTTATTATGGATGGGTGCTTTTTATTTCACTTCTTTTGGACTGATGCACTGTGACTCCCACCGAGTGCCTTTAAAGTGAAAGTGACAAAGTGAAAGTGAAAGTGACGTGACATACAGCCAAATATGGTGACCCATCCAAAGTGCACACACACAGCAGTGAACACACACACTGTGAACACACACCCGGAGCAGTGGGCAGCCATTTATGCTGCGTTGCCCAGGGAGCAGTTGGGGGTTCAGTACCTTGCTCAAGGGCACCTCAGTCGTGGTTTTGCCGGCCCAAGACTCGAACCCACAACCTCAGGGTTAGGAGTTAAACTCTCTAACCACTAGGCCATGACTTCCTAAACAGCTTGAAAGATCAAAGACAATATTTAAAATAACTCTGACTGGATTAGTTTGAAAGAAGAAAGTCATATACACCTACCATGGCTTGAGGATGAGTAATTTATGGGCTAATTTTCATTTTTTGGTGAACTAACCCTTTAACTATACATTTTTTGTAACAACAATGAACAGTAGTTTTCAGCCTGTCACCATGATGCAAACATGAAATGTCAGAAATAAATATCAGTAGTACACTCTTTAAAGTAAATGTGCTTCACAGAGATGCCATAGAAAAAACATTCAGTCTAAGGTTCTTTAAAGAACCATCTCTGTCTTACCTTTTTATAATCTGAAGAACCTTCTTTCACCACAAAGAACCTTATGTGAAACAAAAAGATTCTTCAGATGTTAAAGGTTCTCTATGGAACCATTTAGACAAAAATGTTCTTCTATGGCATCGTGAAGTACCTTTATTTTTAAGAGTGTAGTCAAAGGTTTTTTATTTGTTTGCACTGCTTTTCCATTGTTTTTACATGTAAATGACACGTTTGGCTGTTGCACTCGCATCTCTTGCAGCTTCTCATGCATGAAAACGGCATTCTGAAAAGGCAACGCTCAAGTTAAAAGAAGTTCACTCTAATCTTCTTGCATGTTTTTCCTACTCCACTGCCCACATCATTTCTTTGTCAACACAAAAGCACATTCTGTGTGAAAGGCGCTGAATGATTTGAGAGCATCACACAAATCATTATTTTCTCTTTACTTTTATCATTGGCATATTGTCAAAGTGTCTAATTATAATGTGTGGCAATATTTCTATTCAAAATTGCGATTCCTTAATTTCTAAAAAATAAAATCGTGGCAAAGCATTAATTTTGAATTAATCGATAAAATCGGAAAAATCGCCCAGCCCTAGATATAAGTAAGAGATTTATTTTGCAGTGTAGACAAGCTTCAGTGATGATAACGGGAGTTGTATGTAAACATTAATTTGCTAGGTGTAGAGGTGGTAAAATCTAAATTATTATTATTATTTTTTAATCAGCTGTACTAGTGATCCATGGAAATCCATGGAAATTAGAGCTGCACTGCAATGATCTGTCAATTTACAGCATGTCTGTGTTTTTACAGAGGTCTGATGGCATTTTCAATGACACTGACATATGAGAACTTCCCATCACATTCGATAATGGAAGTGAAAATGGAAGTGCAGTTTTAGTCTTTTAGTCACATTTTAAGGATGTCTGTGAGTTGTCTGAATGACTTGTCAACTAAGTGGTCTTGAGGTAGTCCTCAGTAATTTGCTGGTTTCAGGTTCATATCAGACATACTTCTTTAGGCTGTTTATACAGTATGTGTTCTTAAAGAAAATTATTTACAATTTAATGTGTGTTGCAAGACATTGCAACAGCCAAAGATGACTGTTTGTATGTATGGCTTTAGTAGTAATGTTTTAAAAAGGGATGACTTTTCTGAGAGGGATTTATTATGCAAAAACAAGAAACTAGTCAACTTTACTTTTATGGCCCATGCCTAATTTTATTAGGTTGATTCTTTATCCAAATCATGGTCATCAGGGGCTGACATTGGCCCACTGCTTCTACTGTGAAGGAATCAGTCTATTTATTTTGCATACAGCAGTTATGTTACGTTACATGAAAGGACACCCCTAAAAATCCCTGAGACATCTCCAATTACACAATTTTTATGGTGTGTGTGGAGGGGATTTTTTTAGAAATTGTGGGAATGTTATCAGTAGCACACATAAAACACAGCTGTTCATACAAGAAAATTGTTCAGTAGAACCTGTAGTCCATCAAGAGGCTGTTCAACTAAAGGCTACAGCATGTTATATATGACTTTCTAACACTACTTTTTAAATGTTTTTAAAAGAATGCTCTTATGCTAACAAAGGCTGTATTTATTTGACCAAAATAGGGAATGTTACAATTTTTTGTTAAAAAATATTTTAAAATAATGTTTTCTGTTTTAAAATGTAGTGACGTGATGGCAAGCTGAATGTTCAGCAGTCTTCATTTAATGGAAATACATTGAAAAATAAAAGGAGACAAAAAGTAAAGCAAGTAATATACACTGACTTACACCTTTGCAAATACATTATATGCTAGATCAGTCATGAATGTACTTGTCTAATCTCTGCAATACCACAAACATAATATTTAATCTACCCATCTCATCCTCCTTCCTACCATGTTTTCACTAACAGCCGTTTTGATTTGCTCTAAATGCAGCTCTACTCACCCTTCTGGTACCCTTCAGCAATGACTAATAAAACTATTCCAGTGGAAAGACATTGCTTGCAGTCCCATTCTTAAATCAGAGTATAATGGTCTGTTTCAAGTACATCCAGACAGCAGAATATTTTTCTATGCCATGCAAGAAATATACTGACTGAAATAATTATGTTAATTAACATCAAGGACCAACACGGACAAATATTTAATAAAACTCCAGTGGTTTGTTTTTGTGTCAGCTGTAGCCAAACCCATCTATTACACAGTATATTCCGCTGCTATATTAAGTGGAATAATTACCATTTTTACAGTGATGTACATATGCACGCACACACAGTAAAACCATTGGGTTGGAGATAAATCATATATAGTCAAACCAATATTTATTCAGACACCTTGAACATTTCTCACAATACCACAGTTTATTCACTATAGTTTAGAAAATGGTAATAAAATATGACAAGAACTCAGAGTTACACTGTGTCAGAACAAATTAATCTTGATAATATCAGTTAACTTTGATAGAAAGGTATGTAATGAATTAGGTTGAATAGCTGTCAGCTGTTAACTTAAGTACACATCAATCAATTACCAAGCAATGCTTAATTTTGTTCAGTCCATGGTGTAAAAAGGTCCCATTATCAATTAAAGAAAAACACGGTCAGATCAAAGTGTCTGAGTACTTGTCCTATATTTTTATCAATTTTAAAGGTAGTCCAGAATTTTGGGGTATGTCACAGTTTACTTTATTTTGCTATCCTCACTTACAAAAATGAAGTATAGTGTCCTGCACCCACTAGTGAACAATATATCAAAATTATATCTGCCGCCTGAATAATTTTTATATACTTTGATATGCTATTGTTGACTATGAAAGAAATGAGAAATATTGCGGGAAGCAGAAGCTCGAAATCACAACTTTTACGGAAACATGAGTAAAGGCAAAACTGGCTGAACTTGTTTGTTCTCTGTGTTAAGCCAACACAAGAGGAAAGACCACATCAAGTTGTCGCAAAATAACTGTCAAAGTTGACTAAATCTCTGGATCTCAAAGCAGGTCTCATATGATGACACACCTATCATCATGATGATAATGTCCATGGAAATTAGAGCTGCACTGCAATGATCTGTCAATTTACAGCATGTCTGTGTTTTTACAGAGGTCTGATGGCATATTCAGTGACACTGACATATAAGAACTTCTCATCACATTCGATACTCTGCCAAAAAATGGAAGTGCACTTTTAGTCTTTTAGTCACATTTTAAGGATGTCCGATGAAAATGTCACCACGAAAACAATATGATGTATGCATGAGACAAGAGCAAGTGACGTCTCAGTTTAGGACAGCAAGCTATTGATTTCTGACACAGCTACTGACCTCTAAAGATCTGCAATTCCATAGAGCTATAATATCTTTAGAGAAAATGATCTTGTAACATTGTAAACGCCTAAGGAAAAAGATTTTGTCACATAATTTCGACTTTTTAATGACGCCATTAAAGTAAGAGCTTCTTTACTCTCTGTCAATAAATTAAAGCAATGTATTGCCATTAT
Source organism: allo-octoploid hybrid of Carassius auratus x Cyprinus carpio (assembly GCA_024542945.1). NCBI lineage: Eukaryota > Metazoa > Chordata > Actinopteri > Cypriniformes > allo-octoploid hybrid of Carassius auratus x Cyprinus carpio. The sequence goes on from CM045070.1 coordinate 16,825,113, forward strand.
ATAATAATGCAGGACTCATTAGAAAGATATCCTTTTGTGGAGGATGTCTTTCTTCTTCTGACTGCCTAATGGTTAACTTTTTTGATATCTTAACCATGTAGAGGAATTTGGATAACTCTGTGTGTGGATTTAAGATAAAAATCTATCTATCTATGTATCTATCTATCTAGCTATCTGAACAGCTTTTTGTAACATTGTTATCTCATCTGAGGACCAGTGATACAGAAGAAAATGACAGGAAAAATATTTAAATTCTATAATAAACAACCCTGCACAATTATTGTGGCAACTTAGTCTGTGACTTTATAAGTAATGTTTTTTTATGACATCAAGGCTTGTTAGAGAAAGGTTTCAGAATGAGGGTTTCTTACCTTCTGGGCTGAGATCGGCGGTCATCTTCTCCACTGCCAGACTCCTTTAAAACAATAAATAAAAGGAAACAGATTTATTATTTTTATTGATCTGTAGCCTAATATACTACCTCTGGCTGTAAGGCTCATGCTAAACAATATGATGAAACTGCAATGTAGATTAGATTAGCATAAAATCAATCTTTAATACTGGGGTCTTTAAAAAAAATCAGTTCATGCAGAGACAGAGCATCCACTAAAATTTAGTGAATGAATGATGCATCTATATAGCGCTTTATTGTGTACTGTTGTACACCCAAAGCACTTTACAATCGTGTGTGTGTGGGGGGGGGGGGGTCTCTCCTCAACCACCACCAGCAGTGTGATGCATCCACTTGGATGATGCGACGGCAGCCACAGTACAACGGCGCCAGTGCGCTCACCACACACCAGCTACAGGTGGAGAGGAGAGAGAGAGATAGAGCCAATCAAGTGGATGGGGATTATTAGGAGGCCATGACTGACAAAGGCCTGGGGGGCAATTTGGCCAGGATACCGGGGTTATACCCCTACTCTTTACGAGAAATGCCATGGGATTTTTAATGGCCACAGAGAGTCACGACCTCGGTTTTTAACATCTCATCTGAAAGACGGTGCTTTTTGACAGTATAGTGGCCCCGTCACTATACTGGGGCATTAGGACCCACACAGACCACAGGGTGAGCACCCCTGCTGGCCTCACTAACACCTCTTCCAACAGCAACCTAGTTTTCCCAGGAGGTTTCACACCAATTATTTTGTTCGCAAAATACTGAAGCAGCCAACTTGCTTCATAAACTGAACAAATGCATTAACTGTGGTTCCTATATTTTGTTTGGGTAATGTCCTGTTCTGTGCTCCTACTATTGATCTGTGTAAAAAATTAAAGCAGCTTTCTTGCCAGTGATCAATACATTTTAATGAAACAGTTCAGAGTAGCATAGCATCTTTACCCAGATAGTAAAACATGGACAGACAAAGTAAGGCACAATATCATATTAAGAAATAGTGTGATAAAGGCTGACACGATATTTAGAAGCTTGCTTTTCTCATGACACAACAAGCTCTCTAAACACTGAAGAAATTTCCACCACAGCCTGCTTGTGTGGAATAAAAATTCTATTGCATAAACAAGAGTCACATCAGTATTAGGCCTAATTTGAAATGCATTGCATCTGTAAGACTGAGATTTGCCATGTTCGGAAATACACTGAATGCAAAAAGATGGGTTATCACTGAGCAAATTATTTCAAGCAACTCATGACAGACATGACCCTAGATGGGAATGATTTTGCATTAACACAAATGAAAGCTCAGTGTTTTGCATTATGGAAATGTTTTGCTCCATGAAATCTGCATTTGAATCATTTGGTTTTGAGCAGCAAATGACTGTCATTCCAGACCTCCAAAATATTTGACTATCCAATGCATACCTTAGTCATAAGCACAGTTCACACAGGAGTATGGTCAAAGAAGCACAGCACAGCAAACCAAGACCAAACTAGTATTAACTTGGTGCACCATAGAAATCAAACTTCAGGAGACTCACAAGACACTCTCACATGAGATTTCTCACAGATATCACATGATACAAGATCTTAGAAAGACAACAAAATCTCATAAGAGATAATATTTGTCCACTGCTTACTTAACAGAACATGTTTAGAAGTCCTTTTGAAGTGTACTGCTCAAGAAGATAATAGTGCAAGTAGATATTGTACTCACATTTCACTGCTGGTTATATATGCTCTATATAATCGTGTATGTGACAAATAAAAAGCTTGAATCTTAGAACCTGAAACCGAAACTTCAACCTCTGTAATATTGATGCAGATTTTAGCAGCACTATCATGGCTGCAGTTTCGGCAACTGAATAGACAACACTGACATGTCATTCAACTCAGTAGTGTTAAAAATGAATTGCATTATAATAGGTCTTGGCTTTTACATTCCTCTAGGCCAAGTGAATTAGATGGCTGTCAAAGTTAATGTCTTAAATATTTATTAAATGTGTTGTGCTAGCTGCCTAAAGACTGCTGGGAAATTATAATTAATCACAATGATTTTATTATATAAAAAGACCTTGTTTTTAGTCGTGAGGAAACAAAGTAAAAAAAGTTATATAATTTAATGAATTTAGCATAAATCCTATAAAACAAAAATAGTTTGTATTTGTGTTTCTAAATTTGAAATTATATTTATTTTGAAGAGCCACACAAATAAATCTGAACTGAACTGAACTACTCTTTAGGCTTATACATCTAATAACGGGAAATAAATAAATATTAGTAAAAGACAAGCATTTATATAGGCTGCATGGACAATAAATAGCACCTGGTGAGGGGGTGTCTGACAAGAAAATCATTAAACATTTGGGTCTTTAAAAAAAAAAAAAAAAAAAAAAAAAAAAAAAAAAAACCCACAACAACCTTGTTTTACGTTAGTTTGAGCAAATATGCTGCCTCCTGCTATTCAGTCTAGCTTTACACATATATAATCCCATTTCACTATCCTACTGTTTACTATGACTGGATCAGTTTTCAAGGGGACAGCTGTGTTTACTTCCTGGTTCCAAAACGACTTTCGTTTGAAGACCCATCACATCGCCATTGTCAAATTTGCATATTAATATAAAATATATGATACATTGTCAAAAAGACGCTTTGAGTCACAGCCTAGTCTTTGGAGTCATTTGAGCAATTATTACAAAACACTCCCTGACTGTGGCATGCCGCTGCAAACAACCGGTAGATTTAGCAGAAAACATCCACGATTGAGATACAGCCCATGTCTCACGCTCGCCAGATATTTCTTGAGCCAAATAGACAACAATGTTATTCCGAGTCTATATTTCACGCATGCGTATTTTTTATGGCGTCTGAGGACAAACGGACTATAGGAAAGAGCGGAAATGAACCCAAAAGTAACGAGGCAGTAGAAGGTGTAGGAGAAAAAAAGATGCGAGTCACTTACCGAAACGCACGGGCTGGAGGTTGCGCTTGGAGTAGGCGACCGCTGCACAGTTACCAACGCCATTCAGGCTCCGGTAAACGGATACCTGAGAGAAACTGGCAGTGGCGAGACAGACATAATTGTGTCAGGGGATATCAGCCGCAGCTCGTCCGTTCCTACTGCTCTGTCGCGCTTCCTCTCTGCGACTGCTCTGCGCATGCGCCGAAACCACCAGCTGTCAAGATTCAGTGGCCTCAAGCCATGATTAACTGTGTGTACTGAAGCATGTGAAATTATGAGTTAAACACAATTAACCATTAAAAAAAAAAATTGGCTATTTTTAAAAATACCACATGTATGTCCACTGCTATTAAATTAATACTCCACCCAAAAATGAACATTCAGTCATCATTTTCACATCAAATGTCATTTTAAACTTGTATTACTTTATTTATTCTGTTAAATGTAAAATACGATATTTTGAAAAATTTAATTGTATGGACAAAAACACAATGGAAGTCAGTGAGAACCCAAAAATGTTTGATAAACAACATTCTTCAAAACATCTTGTGTGTTCCACAGAAGAAAGAAATTCATGCAGGTTTGGAACAACATCAGGGTGAGTAAATGATGAGAGAATTCTTAATAAATTAATTGAACAGACCAAAAAAATACAAGATATACATACATACATGTAGGCTATACAAACGTACATAACATCTCTGTATCTCAGATGATGTGTGCAGACAGGAAATTGGTTTACAGACAAGCTGTGACTTTTCTTTAGCTTGTAACCTCCACTCCCACACTGATGTGTTTCACACATGCCAAATAAAATGCAACATAGTTCTTTATAGCCCATGTGATACATTCAAAGATGAACAGATAGTACACAGTTTTGCTTCATGGCCCTAAGCATTTGACACACACACCCACACCCACAGCTTCACCCAGTATTTTAGTGGAAACTTTCTCCTACCTTATTTTGCTCTATTTGCCTAACCATTCAACCACATCCATGGATCCACTGTTTACCTAAGTCTCACTGAATGGCATTAACAGCGTGAGTAGTGAAAATGAGATTAGGATTACGGCAGGTATAACAGAGTATGGGTTAATGGTGGGATAAAATGGAAGTAATGCCGTCCAATGTATTTAACTACTTTAAAATCATTTAAAATATTCAAATCAGTACATAGGACAACACATTAAAAAAAAAAAAAAAACCAACAACAACAACAACTGCATTTACAGAAACCCAACACAAATGTAAATTCTTGTTTTAAAATGGGCAAAATCATATCATGGACATGTAGTCTAAATATGCTTATATGTCTATACACATAATAGATATAACAACTGTTGTACTCAATTACAAGCTACAACACAAACCACTAAAAAATAGACCAACCTTCAATCAAATCAACCTTTGTAATATATGTATATGACATACAGTAGACCTACTGTATATACATGGGCCTACATATTAGAAAACAACCTGAACAACATCTGTAGAATTCAAATATTCGTAACATTGTTTGTTATGCAAGACTGTTGCTAAATGAATAAAATGTGTGCTTTCTTTTTTTACAAAAGCATGGTCCTAACTTGTCTGGGGTGTGGTGCTTGGCGATTTAGTGCAAGACTAAAGAGATTGTCACCATCTAGTGGCACCCTGTTCTCTTGTATATGGAAACGAGATTAAATATCTTGTGTATGAGCTGTATTTTAATAATTATTAATTTGAATAATTATTTACTATTAATCTTTAGTTTTGCTTGAATTAGTTTTCTCTAAATTCCTTTATTTAACATCTAAACATTTAATTAAAAATCGATGAAACTTTTATTTAATTGGGAGCTATATAAAATGTGAAATGGGGGGGGGGGGGGTATGATAGTGCTGTAGTTAAAAACCTTATATTACTTTGAAATTAAAATAGCTATTAAAATAATTAAACTTAATTCATGCACATTTATAAACATACATGTTACGGAAAAGGAATATCATTCAATTCATATACTGCACTTTCATAACAATGTGAACGTAATCATTATGAATCATTCATAATCATGCGAAGAGTAATTTATATTGATCGTTTTTGTAAAATAATTGTGATTAATTGCCTTCCATTACCCGTTTTGCTGTTTTAACGTTGACTCGATTTTATGTTATCGAATCTGCCATACGCCAGATATTTATCGAAGCAAGATGGCGACCTCTGGTAAACAGTAAGTGTCTCATGTTAACTCATAGTTATTTTGTCCAGTTACACAAGACATAGTTAAGTACTTTGTTGTGTATATCGACGAACATTGCACAGTGGCTCTGTAAGCATATTGTAAGACAGTATCTTGATAAGAATTAGCTAATCAATATAGTCCGAGCCAATGAGCTAATACTGCTATCCCCAAAACACAAGAGCATGCAATCACGCATTTACATGTTGCATTTTACTAAACCTCTAATTCGCTCTATGTAATATTATTGCTTTTTGTTTGCTAACTTTCCTTGTATGAAATTCGTCAGTGCATTGCTTGCCTTCCCCTACTGAAAAAAATAAAATAAATAAAAATCAGCTAATTTAAAACCATCCTACGCTAGTTCAGTGGTCTCAAATAGACGTAGCTGGTATAATCTGGTCTCCCAGTTTGGCTAATCTGGTGTTCAGCAGCTTTTAGCTGGTTGTCCACCAAGCAAAAACCTCACTAAAACCAGCTATAATCAGCCAAACAGCATGGGCTGCTTTTAACAGTTTGTTGGTGTTTTCTTCACCAGTTTGTTAAAAATATGAAGGTGTTAAACTAAGTCTTAATTAACCATCCCACATAGTAGACAGTTACTAAGCTGTATTCATGCATGCTTATGTGCATTTCAGGTATGGGCTCATTTTGCCCCGGAAGAGTGCATCAAAATCTGCCCCTCTCTCGCGCCCCTCTGTGTTTGGAGATGATTCTGATGATGAGGTGACAGCTCCTATGAATCTGCATGTTGCTTTCACAACACATAATTAAGCACACTGTAATAAAACACAATCTCTTATATTGTAGACCTCAGTTGGGGAGAGCTTGCAGAAGGAGTCAGTCAAAAAAAAGATGATGAAGCAGGTAAGAATGGAAGACAATGACATCCCAAGAACAGTTGCATAATTATGTAATTTATGGTGTTGAAAATATTTTTTTTTTTCCACTACAGACCCGTCTTGAGATGCAAAAGGCCATTGAAGAGGACAGCACTGTCTATGAGTATGATAGTGTGTATGATGATATTCAGAAACAGAGATTGGAAAGCAATAAGAAAATGCTAGGTGGCACAGACAAAAAGGTATATTTTAAAATGTTATTGAAAAAAAAAAATTATTCGTCCAATTTATTCAACACATTTTTACGCAATATAAGCAGTTACATTAGAGCATTATGTTTTGCAGTCATTTTTCATGCTAGCACACTGTAATCTCCAATTTGCAACAGTTCATATTCAAAATGAACATATTTGTTGTTCTTTTAGCCCAAGTATATTAACCAGCTGATCCGTGCAGTCGAAGAGAGGAAGAAGGAACAGGAACGTCGTGATGAGAGAAAGATCCAGAAGGAAAGAGAAGCAGAGGGCGAGATGTTTGCTGATAAAGAGGCCTTTGTCACCACAGCGTATCGCCAAAAACTTAAAGAAAGACAAGAGGAGCTGGAGAGAGAGAAGAGGGAAGCAGAGTTAGAAGGTGAGTTCTTGTAGTATAATTCATTGTTGTTATGAGTATTAAAGTGGACATACTTAGTTTTTGTTTGCATTTGTTTGTTTTTTTAGCGGCACTGGATGTCAAGAAGCAGAAGGATCTTAGTGGATTTTATAGACATCTTCTCAACCAGACAGTCGGAGAGGAGGCAGTGCCTGATCGTAGTGCTCAAAGGTGAACCATATGCTGGTAGTGATTTACAGATTGATATCCACCTTATTGTGCAACACAGAAGTAACATTCCTGTGAATGTGTGAGACTTTAGATTCTTTATTCCTGTGAATGTGTGAGACTTTAGATTCATTATCTGCTATAGGTTAATAACTAGAAGAATTACAAAGTGTAGTAAAAAATAAAGCCATTTGTGCTACAAACCAGTGTGTTTACGATTATGATAATAAATGAAAAAATGTGAACACAAATAACAGTTTGCAATATCAAGCAGCATGACAGAAACTTCTTGGACAGTTAAAATAATAGCTCTTAAGTAAAAAAAAAAATAAGTCGGATATGTGTATCATACATAAGTGCAAAACAAGCAGTAACTTCAAGTATGAAGTGCATAAAAACACAATTAAATGCTCTAGACTGTTACAGATAAATGTTCTTTTGGTACAATTCAGCTCATAAGTTAACACACCCCGGAATAGTTCACCCAAAAATGAAACGTTATTCACCCTTAGGTGAGAGAAATTTAGCATTACAATCACTGGATCACCAATGGATCCTCTGCACTGAATGGGTGCCTTAAGTTTAAATAGCTGCTAAAAAATAATCCAAAAGTAATCCACTCAGCTCCCGGGGTCCGTTTTTCGTACCTCGAAAAAGAATATGAAAGATTATAGATCTTATGATCGTCATAACTGATCTCTGGCTAATTTGGTTCTTCAAACAAATTTGCGGATTTGATTAAAATATCTGAATTAAGTTGTCTAAGATTACTGTGCGTTGTCATGTTCTGAAAAGGGCAGATGTATCAATAAACCACGATCTGAAATGCAACGATTGGCTGGCAGCAAGACATCAACATAATGGAATCATATAATTAAAAAAGACACCTGACAAAAAACTTGACAGATTTCTGGACCTTTATAAGGAAAAAGCCAAGGCGAACAGTACTGCATAAATGTTATAACAGATACATGAAATGTGCACTGTTTTTAATTTGTGTTTTTTTTTTTTTTTTTACACAATTCCCTATGATTTATTCATGATTTTTTTCATATTATTCATATTTATATCATTTATATTCACAATATTTGCTATCCATAATAGATTTCAATTCATATAGTATGAGACATATAGTATGAGAAAAGAGATGCATTGAAACTCAAAATTACATCCCTTATTTGATATCACATTTTAAAATGCAGAAACTATTTGTAGGTCTGTGTAGGTCTAATAAAATTAATAATCAACTTTAACTTGTTTTAGAGAGGAGAAAGCTACAGGCTCTGCAGCAGCAGAACAGTCACCGACCCCGGAGCCCACAGTGAATCGAAGAGAGAGCGAGGCAGAATCCCACAGCGATGAGGACCAGAGTGATAACAAAACTGCATTCACTAAGACCACCACAAACAGCAATCACTCAAAACGGCACTATAGACAAAAATCCCCTCTTTCAGATAGTGACGATGAGCGAGAGCATGAGAGGGAAGAGATTAAAGAAAAGAGTCACAAAGAAAGAGACAGGGATAGAGCAAAGGATAAAGATAGAGAGAAATCCGAAGACAAGCACAGTCACAGAAAGGAGGACAGGGACCGCAGAAGAGAAAGGGAGCGAGACAGGGACAGAAAAGAAGACAGAGGCAGAGACAGGAGGGACAGAGACAAAGATGACAGACATAGTAACAGGGACAGAAGAAACAGCAGCCCAAAAGACAGAGAACGAGACAGGAAAGGTGAGCAAGATCGAGACAGAAGAGACAAGAGTCCAAAAGACAGAGAAAGACACCGTAAAGGAGAACGAGAGAGAGACAGACGAGATAACAGCCCAAAGGACAAGGAACGGGACCGCAAAGGAGAGCAAGATCAGAGGGACAGAGAAAGCCAGAAAATGGACAGCAAAAGGAAAAACCAGGATGAGGAAAAAATGACCGAGACACAGATGGAAAATGAGAAAGAAGAAAAAGTTATGGAACCTGAGGATAAAAGTGATGCACAACAGAAACCTAGTAAATTTGCCAAACGCAGCAGTAATCAGACTGTAAATTCAGCCAGAGAGAGATATCTGGCCCGGCAACTTGCTCGTTTTGCTGCAAAGCCCTACATTGAAAAAGATGACGACTAGCAAATGGATTGACCATTGTATCACACTTTTATGCACTCTTCATCTCCCTCTTTGAAACAGTATGTATGTGTTAAGGCATATAATTTAAATGCTTTAGTAAGCTTAAGTGTTAGTAAATTTGGGGAGAATGGAGCCTTTTCTTTTTTGTATATTCCACTTCATTGTGAGCGTTAATAAAGAGAAGGGTAAAAAGAACAACTGCATGTTCATTTTGGCAAACCGTCTTAGGTTTGAGGAAAGGTTTTAAGAAAAAAAAAACTGATGGGAAAGGGCAATTTATTAGCCACTTCCCCCTTATTAAAAAAAATTAAATGTTTTCCACAGTTTGCACCACAATATGCACATCCAAAAGTTCATGATTCTTAAAGTGCTAACATGTCAGGAACTTGCCCCACCCACAGAAACATGATAAATGAAGAAAACAATATATTTGAATAAAAACTTTTAATAGGACTTAAGTTACAATAATACACTTAATATCAAAACATGAAGTTTATAGGACACACAGCAGTTCAAAGAAAACAAGTCGGAATATGAAGATTAAGGATAAAGTTGTCCAAATCTCCTTCATCGGAATCTGTTGGGTAAATGAACAATCAGATTAGGTCATCTGCAGGCCATTTTTCACATTAGTTAAATTCTTTTTTTCCTCAAATCAGAAAACCGTTCATCACCACTGATTAATCTGACGGTAATTCCAGCTATTATCAGTTTAGGTTTCATCATAATGAACTCACTCAGTCAATAAGTAACATTAACAGCATTTCTGCAGAACTCACCATAAATGTGTGAAGTCCTCGGAATACACCTAGGAAGACGAACACTGTTAAAGAACAGCTCATACATGTCTTAAATATTTGGCATACATTTAGTATGCTCAGAAAACCGATTATCACCACCGAACCATCTGACGGTAATTCCAGCTATTATCAGTTTAGGTTTCATCATAACGAACTCAGCCAATAAGTAACGTTAACAGCATTTCTGCAGAACTCACCATAAATTTGTGAAACCTCAGAAAACACCTAGGAAGACAAACACTGTTAAAGAACAGCTCATACATGTCTTAAATATTTGGCATACATTTAGTGTGCTCAGAAAACCGATTATCACCACTGAACCATCTGACGGTAATTCCAGCTATTATCAGTTTAGGTTTCATCACAACACATTATGAAAAGAGGCATTATTGAGAAAATGGGACCATTGTGTCTTACCAGCAAACAGCCGTATTTTTCCCCAACGGACACCCGTTCTTTGCTACTACAGAGCAGAAAGGACTTATCCGCATTCGCCTCGTGTTATATGTACTAGTCTTCTTCTTGAAGATCTACGAGTTTTGACACCACTAGACGTACTGCCCTCCACAGGTCAAAACATATAGTTCTTCCTGAACCCTACGCGCAATCTGCTCATTTCTGCCAACTACTGGAAAAACCTACGAAGACATAAAACCTAGTTTACCCACACCTACTCAGTACTGTAGTGTATATCAATTCGTGTGTTGATCATCCACAATATATTGGGTTGTGGTTGACGTACGCACGAGTCGACTCCAACTGCATGATCCTTTAATGCCAACAACAAAAACAACTTTATAAAATAACTAGATTGCTTATTTGAACAACCTTTAAATTGACTGAATTAACTCTTAACTGTGCATTAACATTCTACATAAAAATTGAAAATTGCTATTGACGTGTTGTATTTGACATGGGCCTATATTTCAGTACATGCATTTATGCTGATTTCATATTAATCTTTCCAAATGTCCCAGGGGCATGTTTATAGGTTTCCAGGTTGGCAATCACTCAAAACGGCCGAGACCAAGACAGGAACAGGGACAGAGGAAATAGCAGCCCAAAGGACAGAGAACGAGACTGGAATGGTGAGGCAGAAGAGACAGCAGTCCAAAAGACAGAGAAAGACACCGTAAAGGAGATGGAGAGAGAGATAGCGTAGATAACAGCCCAAAGGACAGGGAACGGTACTGCAAAGGACAGCAAATTCAGAGGGACAGATAAAAGTCAGAAAATGGACAGCAAAAGGAAAAACCAGGATGAGAAAAAAAAAAAAAAAAAATGAGAAAGAAGAAAAAGTTATGGAACCTGAGGATAAAAGTGATGAACAGAAACCCAGTAAACTTGCAAAACGCAGCAGTAATCAGACTGTAAATTCAGCCAGAGAGCGATATCTGGCTGGCAACTTGCTCATTTTGCTGCAAAGCCCTACATTGAAAAGGATGACGACTAGCAATTGGATTGACCATTGTATCACACTTTTATGCACGCTTCATCGCCCTCTTTGAAACAGTATGTATGGGTTTGGTTAAGGCAAATAATTTAAATGTTTTAAGTGTTTGTACATTTGGGGAGAATGGAGTTTTTTTTTTGTTGTAAATTTCATTTTGTTAAAGTATTTTTTTGATGGGTTGTGAGATTTTTCCATAGTTTAATTTTTAAATTTGAGAGAGTTTAAAAAAAAAAAAAAAAAAAAAAAAAAAAAAAGGATGGGAAAGGGAAATTTATTAGCCACTTCCCCCTCATTTAAAAGCAATGTTTTCCATGGTGTACACTGCAATATGCACATCCAAAAGTTTGATTCTTAAAGTGCTAACATGTCAGGAACTTACCCCACCCACAGAAACAAGATAATGAAAACACAATATTTGAGAACACAAAGAACTTTTAATAGGACTTGAGTTACAATAATACACTTAATATACAAGCATGCAATTTATAGGAAACACAGCAGTTCAAAGAAAAGTCTGAATATGAAGATTAAGGATAAAGCAGTCCAAATCTCTTTGATCTGAATCTGTTGGGTAAATGAACACAATCAGTTTAACGTTAGGTCATTTGCAGGCCATTGTTCACAAGAAGCTAAACTTTTTTTTCAAATCAGAAAACCGTTCATCACCACTGATTAATCTGACGGTAATTCCAGCTATTATCAGTTTAGGTTTCATCATTATGAACTCGGGTAAATATTTAAAACAAGTAACGTTAACAGCATTTCTGCAGAACTCACCATAAATTTGTTACGTCCTCAGAAAACACCTAGAAAGACAAACACTGTTGAGGAACAGCTCATACATGTCTTAAATACTTGTTATACATTTAGTGTGCTCAGAAAACCGATTATCACCACTGAACCATCTGACGGTAATTCCAGCTATTATCAGTTTAGGTTTCATCACAACACATTATGAAAAGAGGCATTATTGAGAAAATGTGACTATTGTGTCTTACCAGCAAACAGGCGTATTTTCCCCTCAACACACACTCATTCTTCGCTGCTTCAGAACAGAAAGAACTTATCCGCGTTCGCCTCGTGTTATATGTACTAGTCTTCTTCTTGAGGATCTACGAATTTAGACGCCAGTAGACGTATTGCCCTCCACAGGTCAACACGTATATTTCCTGAACCATACGCGCAATCTGCTCATTTCTGCCAACTACTGGAAAAACCTACGAACACATAAAACCTAGTTTACCCACACCTACAGGTCCTTCTCAAAAAAAATAGCATATTGTGAAAAAGTTACTTATTTTCCATAATGTAATGATAAAAATTAAACTTTCATATATTTTAGATTCATTGCACACCAACTGAAATATTTCAGGTCTTTTATTGTTTTAATACTGATGATTTTGGCATACAGCTCATGAAAACCCAAAATTCCTATCTCAAAAAATTAGCATATTTCATCCGACCAATAAAAGAAAAGTGTTTTTAATACAAAAAAAGTCAACCTTCAAATAATTATGTTCAGTTATGCACTCAATACTTGGTCGGGAATCCTTTTGCAGAAATGACTGCTTCAATGCGGCGTGGCATGGAGGCAATCAGCCTGTGGCACTGCTGAGGTGTTATGGAGGCCCAGGATGCTTTGATAGCGGCCTTAAGCTCATCCAGAGTGTTGGGTCTTGCGTCTCTCAACTTTCTCTTCACAATATCCCACAGATTCTCTATGGGGTTCAGGTCAGGAGAGTTGGCAGGCCAATTGAGCACAGTAATACCATGGTCAGTAAACCATTTACCAGTGGTTTTGGCACTGTGAGCAGGTGCCAGGCCGTGCTGAAAAACGAAATCTTCATCTCCATAAAGCTTTTCAGCAGATGGAAGCATGAAGTGCTCCAAAATCTCCTGATAGCTAGCTGCATTGACCCTGCCCTTGATAAAACACAGTGGACCAACACCAGCAGCTGACATGGCACCCCAGACCATCACTGACTGTGGGTACTTGACACTGGACTTCAGGCATTTTGGCATTTCCTTCTCCCCAGTCTTCCTCCAGACTCTGGCACCTTGATTTCCGAATGACATGCAAAATTTGCTTTCATCCGAAAAAAGTACTTTGGACCACTGAGCAACAGTCCAGTGCTGCTTCTCTGTGGGGAATGCGGCACCTGTAGCCCATTTCCTGCACACGCCTGTGCACGGTGGCTCTGGATGTTTCTACTCCAGACTCAGTCCACTGCTTCCGCAGGTTCCCCAAGGTCTGGAATCGGTCCTTCTCCACAATCTTCCTCAGGGTCCGGTCACCTCTTCTCGTTGTGCAGCGTTTTTTGCCACACTTTTTCCTTCCCACAGACTTCCCACTGAGGTGCCTTGATACAGCACTCTGGGAACAGCCTATTCGTTCAGAAATTTCTTTCTGTGTCTTACCCTCTCGCTTGAGGGTGTCAATGATGGCCTTCTGGACAGCAGTCAGGTCGGCAGTCTTACCCATGATTGCGGTTTTGAGTAATGAACCAGGCTGGGAGTTTTTAAAAGCCTCAGGAATCTTTTGCAGGTGTTTAGAGTTAATTAGTTGATTCAGATGATTAGGTTAATAGCTCGTTTAGAGAACCTTTTCATGATATGCTATTTTTTTGAGATTTTGGGTTTTCATGAGCTGTATGCCAAAATCATCAGTATTAAAACAATAAAACACCTGAAATATTTCAGTTGGTGTGCAATGAATTTAAAATATATGAAAGTTTAATATTTATCATTACATTATGGAAAATAATGAACTTTTTCACAATATGCTAATTTTTTGAGAAGGACCTGTACTCAATACTGTAGTGTACAAATCGTGTGTTGACCATCCACAATATATCAGGTTGTGGTTGACGTACGTACGACTCCAGCTGGGGGCTTGTTTCATAAAACAAGTTCACCAAACAATCCAGGCTTATTTCTGACTTGTTTTGAACAAAATAAATTGACAGTAAGTCAGACTGAAATAAACCTGGCTTATTTTGGTAAAACTTGTTTTATGAAACAGGGGGCTGTTTCATAAAAGACGCTAAGAAAAGCGGGGATTAAAGTCCAAAACCTGACTTGAAAAAAACCTAACAAATCAATCGGGACTAAAGCGGTTTCATAAACGACTATTTATGTTCATGCAATCTCAGGTTCAATGAGTCAGGATAATCTGTTGTGCATGCTTATTCTTAAGCAGCCCTTAATGTCAATCATGAATCAAATCGATCCACCAAAAAGCGAATATTTGTGCAGTTTTAATGCATTTGAGACATTGTGTGTTCCTCAGTGCACAACTGACACATCACAGGTATATTTTTCATCTGTAAATGTTAGAAGAAAGTCATGCAAATATATCAGTTTTGTTGTCAGGATTGGGCGAGTCTTACGCGAGTGAACGAGCACTGCTGTGCACATGCGCGCTAAACAGACTGAGCGCAATAGAATCATGGCGCAATAATTCTGAATAAAATATGCATTCTGCTAAAATATTTGTAGTTGTCATTAAATGTGAGACATGTAGAATTTTAATTCTACATATAAGTGTATTTTTATGATGGCAGTAACTGTAAATCAAATGTAAGCTTGCTAATACAGCCCAAATGAGTTAATGTGTATGCCTCTTATCATATAATATATAGTCTGTTTTATATTATTTATTTTAAATTTTAATTGATTGATTTTAACTTTTAATTGTGTTTTTAATGCTTTAAAGAGCAATTTTATATTGTGATGTTTACTAATAACCATAAAGTACAGCTGTCATAAAACTAGAGAGAAAGGCTGCATAACTGCTGATCAACTGAATGCGCATGTAGCAGCATGTTAAAATGGTTTCAAATATCTTAAAACAAAGTAATTAAATCTTGGGCACAATACATTAAATACAGTCGTTTTTAGCCTATATTTTTATTTATTTGATTCAAGTTTCATTTTCTGTATACTTTTATTTTTTGACTGATAACATCAAATAATTGTGAGAGAGTCAGTGCCTAAATAGAACCTAGGTGTGCTATTTGATAGCAATCTTTCCTTAGAAAGCCATGTTTCTAGCATTTGTAAAACTGCATTTTTCCATTCAAAAATATATCTAAATTACGGCCTATGCTCTCATTGTCAAATGCAGAAATGTTAATCCATGCGTTTATGACCTCAAGGTTAGATTATTGTAATGCTTTATTGGGTGGTTGTTCTGCATGCTTAGTAAACAAACTCCAGTTAGTCCAAAATGCAGCAGCTAGAGTTCTTACTAGAACCAGGAAGTATGATCATATTAGCCCGGTTCTGTCAACACTGCACTGGCTCCCTATCAAACATCGTATAGATTTTAAAATCTTGCTTATTACTTATAAAGCCCTGAATGGTTTAGCACCTCAGTATTTGAACGAGCTCTTGTTACATTATAGTCCTCCATGTCCGCTCCGTTCTCAAAACTCTGGCAATTTGATAATACCTAGAATATCAAAATCAACTGCGAGCGGCAGATCCTTTTCCTATTTAGCGCATAAACTCTGGAATAACCTACCTAACATTGTTTGGAAGGCAGAACCACTCTTGCAGTTTAAATCTAGATTAAATACCTATCTCTTCAACCTGGCTTACACATAACACTAATATGCTTCTAATATCCAAATCCGTTGAAGCATTTTTAGGCTGCATTAATTAGGTAAACTGGAACCAGGAACACTTCCCATAACACCTGATGTACTTGTTACATCATTAGAAGAATGGCATCTACGCTAATATTAGTCTTTTTCTCTCTTATTCTGAGGTCACCGTAGCCACCAGATCCAGTCTGTATCCAAGTCAGAGGGTCACTGCAGTCACCCGGATCCAGTACGCATCCAGACCAGATGGTGGATCAGCACCTAGACAGGACCTCTACAGCCCTGAAAGACAGCGGAGACCAGGACAACTAGAGCCCCAGAGACAGATCCCCTGTAAAGACCTTGTCTCAGATGACCACTGGAACAAGACCACAGGAAACAGATGATTCTTCTGCACAATCTGACTTTGCTGCAGCCTGGAATTGAACTGCTGGTTTCGTCTGGTCAGAGAAGAACTGCCCCCCCGACTGAGCCTGGTTTCTCCCAAGGTTTTTTCTCCATTCTGTTACTGATGGAGTTTTGGTTCCTTGCCGCTGTCGCCTCTAGCTTGCTTAGTTGGGGACACTTCATTTAGAGCGATATCGTTGACTTGATTGCAAATTATTGCACAGATACTATTTGTGCAGCATCTAATAGCTTCTGTTGAGTCGTATGCCGTATGTTTGAGCTCCGTCACGTTATATCTCTATCGTCTATTTTTTATTGTTGAAATCTATTTTATACACCATCATTTTCGTTTCTATAACGTGTGAATATATCCTCTATCGTATTCTACAACAAAAACAATCAGCGCGCCTTGTTATCACTAGTTTTATTTTGATTTCCCGAGTCCGCTAGTAGCTTATAGCCCATTAGCATCACCAGCGTGGTTGTCGCTAAACCCGCGTGCATCGCTAATACTCTATTCACACACATTACAATTGCTTTACTCACTGTAACTTGCTTTAATGGCGGATGTTTGTCTACCTTTGAGTGCAGGTGACGACACGTTCGAGCTGCATTCGGTGTGCTGACGGGCTACCTCCCGGGCTGACGCTCACAAGTCCAGGGTAAGTATACAGCGCGCTGCTAACAGTCCCACCACCTCCACCCCGTGTGTTTCTCTGCACAGGCCCGGTGCACCCAGGACGCGATCTGCCCAGATGTCCTTCACTCCGGCGCCGGGACACCACGGACCCTGGGTGCATCCGCAGCGGAGGACGCGAGCCAGGCCCCGGGCGACGACTTCTCCCCCTCCGGTCTTCGAGATCTCCACACGGAACCGCTTCTCTCCCCTCCGCGAGACGGAACGCTACGCTGTGATCGTCGGAGACTCCATCGTCCGACACGTCCGTGCTACGCTAGCCGAAGGTAAAGTGCACACTCACTGTCTCCCTGGTGCTCGTGTTCTCGATGTTTCTGCGCAGATACCCGCGATCCTGAAGCATGACGAGAGCCCCAGAGCGGTCGTGCTTCACGCCGGGGCTAACGACACCACGCAGCGGCAGACGGAGGGACTTCAGGAGCCTGATCGAGATGGTTCGCAGCACGACGCCCGCGGCGACGATCATCGTGTCAGGACCACTGCCCACGTATCGACGAGGACACGAAAGGTTCAGTAGACTTTTTGCTCTAAATGAATGGTTATTGTCATGGTGTAAAGAACAGAAACTGCTCTTTGTTAATAATTGGAATCTTTTCTGGGAGTGACCTAGGCTTTTTCGCGCTGATGGCCTGCACCCCAGCAGAGTCGGAGCAGAACTCCTGTCGGTTAACATCTCCAGCACTCTTCGCTCCATTTGACTAGTAAGCCAATTCTCAAACAACTGCTATGATGGCTTTTGTTCTACCCGCTTAAATGTTAGAAGTACTTGCGCTGTCCAATCTATTAAGACTGTGTCTGTTCCCCGAATAGTGAGGTCAAAATATAAATTTAATGTAGGATCTAGAAAAAATCTTATCGTGATTAAAGCAAAATAAATGAACAAAAACAATTTTTAAAGTTTGGGCTCATAAACATTAGATCACTCACACCCAAAGCATTTATTGTAAATGAAATGATCACAGATAATAGTTTTGATGTACTCTGCTTGACTGAAACCTGGCTCAAACCAAATGACTATATTGGTCTAAATGAGTCTACTCCACCAAACTACTGTTATAAACATGAGCCCCGTCAGACTGGTCGTGGGGGAGGTGTTGCAACAATATATAGTGATATTCTCAATGTTACCCAGAAAACAGGATACATGTTTAAATCATTTGAAATACTTATGCTTAATGTTACACTGTCAGATATGCAAAAGAAATCTATTGTATCTCTTTCTCTGGCTACTGTGTATAGACCACCAGGGCCATATACAGAATTCCTAAAAGAATTTGGAGATTTCCTCTCAGACCTGTTGGTTACCGCTGATAAAGTGCTAATTTTCGGAGATTTTAACATTCATATTGATAATACAAATGATGCATTAGGACTTGCGTTTACTAACTTATTAAACTGTTTTGGAGTAAAGCAAAATCTCACCGGGCCCACTCATCGTTTTAATCATACGCTAGATTTAATTATATCGCATGGAATCGATATTACTGACATAGATATCGTACCTCAAAGTGATGATATTACTGACCATTTCCTTGTATCGTGCATTTTGCGTATTGATGACAATAACTATATAGCTTCGCGTTATCGTCCGGGCAGAACTATTGTTCCAGCCACCAAAGACAGATTCGCAAATAACCTGCCTGATTTATCTCAACTGCTCTGTGTACCCATAAATACGCATGAACTAGACAAAATGACTGGCAACATGGGCACTATCTTCTCTAATACATTAGAAGCTGTTGCCCCCATCAAATTGAAAAAGGTTAGAGAAAAACGTACTGTGCCATGGTACAACAGTAATACCCACTCTCTCAAGAAAGAAACTCGTAGTCTTGAGTGCAAATGGAGAAAAACTAACTTGGAAGTTTTTAGAATTGCGTGGAAAAACAGTATGTCCAGCTATAGACAGGCTCTAAAAACTGCCAGGGCCGAGCATATCCACAAACTCATAGAAAACAACCAAAACAATCCAAAGTTTTTATTTAGCACAGTGGCTAGATTAACAAATAACCAGACGCCACCCGATCTAAATATTCCCTCACAGTTAAATAGTAATGACTTTATGAATTTCTTCACTGATAAAATAGATAACATCAGAAATACAATAACAAATGTAGATTCCACAGCATCTAATACTTTAGTTTTATCCATCGCACCCAAAGATAAACTGCAGTGCTTTACAACTATAGGACAGGAAGAGCTAAATAAACTTATCACTGCATCTAAACCAACAACATGTTTATTAGATCCTGTACCCACTAAATTACTGAAAGAGTTGTTACCTGTAGCAGAAAAACCGCTTCTCAATATTATTAACTCGTCGTTATCTTTAGGTCACGTCCCAAAACCATTCAAGCTGGCGGTTATTAAGGCTCTTATTAAGAAACCACAACTAGATCCTAGTGAACTGGCAAATTACAGACCCATTTCAAATCTTCCCTTTATGTCTAAAATTTTAGAAAAAGTTGTGTCTGCTCAATTGTGCTCCTACCTGCAAAAAAATGATCTCTATGAAGAATTTCAGTCGGGTTTCAGGCCCCATCATAGCACAGAGACTGCACTTGTTAAAATTACAAATGACTTGCTTCTTGCATCAGACCAAGGCTGCATCTCATTGCTAGTTTTACTTGATCTTAGTGCTGCGTTCGACACCATAGATCACGACATACTCATAGATAGATTACAAAACTATACAGGTATCCAAGGGCAGGGTTTAAGATGGTTTAGATCCTACCTGTCCGATCGCTACCACTTTGTTTATCTAAATGGGGAGTCATCTCATTTATCACCAGTAAAATATGGAGTGCCACAAGGATCTGTCCTAGGTCCTCTGCTATTTTCAATATACATGTTGCCCCTTGGTAATATCATTAGAAAATATGGGATTAGTTTCCACTGTTAAGGCCCGTTCACACCAAGGACAATAACTATAAAGATAACGATAAAGATATAGTTCTAAAAATCGTTTTCTGTATTAAAGAATAGCAGCGTCCACACCACAACTATAACGATAAAGACAAAGAAAAAGATATCGTTGGAATCACTTTCAAAACGATTTTTTTTCCAGCTGATGAACGATAAAAAATTGACAGCCAATCAGAATCCATCCGGCTGTAACGAGCTCGAGAATTTAAAGCGGCAGACGAGCATGCACTTAGAATAAACAGACGATATCGTTCGCTGGTGTGGAAGCTAATATCGTTATCTTTATAGTTATCTTTATAGTTATCGCTCTTGGTGTGAACAGGCCTTTATGCTGATGATACTCAACTATATATCTCAAGACCAGGTGAAACTTCAAAATTATCTAAGCTAACAGAGTGTGTTAAAAATGTAAAAGATTGGATGACCAATAATTTTCTCCTATTAAATTCAGATAAGACAGAGATATTATTTATTGGACCAGAAAACATTACACAGAATCTCGTAGATTACAATTTGCAATTAGACGGATGTACTGTTACTTCCTCTACAGTCAAAAATCTGGGTGTTATATTAGACAGTAACTTGTCTTTTGAAAATCATATTTCCCATGTTACAAAAACAGCATTCTTCCATCTTAGAAACATTGCCAAGCTACGAAACATGTTACCTGTTCCTGATGCAGAAAAAACAAGTTCATGCATTCATGACCTCTAGACTGGACTATTGTAATGCACTTCTAGGTGGTTGTCCTGCATCCTCAATAAACAAGCTACAGGTAGTCCAAAATGCAGCGGCTAGAGTCCTTACCAGGTCAAGTAAATATGATCATATTACCCCAATACTACAGTCTCTGCACTGGCTACCTATTAATTTCCGTATCAGTTACAAAATATTATTACTTACTTATAAGGCCCTTAATAGCTTAGCTCCTGCATACCTAGCTAGTCTTCTACCACGCTACAACCCATCACGCTCCCTAAGGTCACAAAATGCTGGACTTTTGATAGTACCTAGGATAGCAAAGTCCACTAAAGGAGGTAGAGCTTTTTCGCATTTGGCTCCCAAACTCTGGAATAGCCTTCCTGATAATGTTCGGGGTTCAGACACACTTCCTCTGTATAAATCTAGATTAAAAACACACCTTTTTGGCCAAGCATTCAAATAATGCATCTCATAATTTTGGACTGCAGTTATATTTGATCAAATGCGCATTATTATTCTTTAACTTGGGTTAAACTAATTAATTTTACTTGGCTGGAACAGCAGCTACGCTAATTATGTCTCTATTTGTTTCTCTGTTTTGCCACGGGATTTACATTCCGGGGTAACTAGGATTTACACAAGCTCCAGTCTGGATCCAGAACACCTGAGAAGAGATGATGCCAACCCCTCAGAGGACCTCAGATGATGCTAACCCAGAGACAACATACAGAACTACCACATTTTGCTCTAAGTTTGATTGCATAATTGCTGTTAATAGTGTTAATCGTCTGTTTGTTTACGTCTTTTATTGATTTTTCTGAACATTTCTGCCATATACACATAAACTGATAGTCACCACTGATAAGCTACTACTAAATATTGTAGAAACTTAATTTTCTGTAAAGTTGCTTTGCAATGATTTGTATCGTAAAAAGCGCTATACAAATAAACTTGAATTGAATTGAATACTATTTAAGCTGAACTGAGATGATGACATCACTGAATTCAATGATGCACTGCCTTTAACTGTAATTTTCCATTATTGACACACTTTTTTCCTAATTAATGTTTTTCAGTTGCTTTGACGCAATCTTTTTTGTTTAAAGCGCTATATAAATAAAGGTGACTTGACTTGACTTGACTTGACTTGACTTGACTAATATCAATGCGTTCCTATTGGTCCGTGTTAGAGGAACTCATCTTAGCCTGACAGTTAGCCTGCTCCTGACCAGGTTAGGTTCCCAGCATATGTTGCCAGAGTTACTGAGCTTAAGCTGTGGTAATTTTGCTTTATGAAACCAAATCAAGTGAAAATAAGTCAGACTAACTGAAATAAGCCCAACAGAGTCTGGCTGCAGACAAGATGCACTCTCAGCCACGCATGTAAACTTGACACATGCACTGTCAGCCGCACGCATGCGCTTTGAGGACATGCACGCTCAGGCTCATCGAAGGCAGAAATAAATCAAAATGCAAACTAAAAGCACGAGATAAAAGAAATTGTTAACTCCGCCTGAAAATATATATGAAAATGAAAAAGTACTTTTATGAAACAGCCCCCAGGCCCCTGTATAATGCCAACAACAACAACAACAACAAAAAAACACGTTTATAAAGGAACTAGATTGCTTATTTACAGGGCTGCCAACTCTCACGCATTCAGCGTGAGACTCACGCAATTGACACTTTTTTCACTCTCTCACACCACACATCCATTTTCTCACACAAAAAGCACCCTCAGTTAAAACTATAATAGGATACTGGCAAAACACATTTGGTAAAGTCTCCTGTGCGCATTTGTGTTTGCACTCTGGAAAGCGTCGAGATTCTTTACAGCGCATTTTCGTAGCGCTGAGCAATGCAGCCATTTCATTCACTCACCTCTAAACACCGGACTTTATGTAAATAAGAGATTCATTAAAAGGAACTTTCTGAGATCGCGATGAACTGAAGTATGTGACACCTTTTTAGTGATTTTAAAGGAATGGCTATTTGCGGACATTCTAATCCATTCAGAATTTGAATAAAAGATTTGTTTTTCGTGCTGTTAACGGCCATATACACTGTACAAGCAGCACAGTTTCAGGAGTGACAGCCTAAATCCCCCATAAATGCGGGATTAATTTTCGAATGGGAGAAAAATATAATTTCTCAAATAGAAGTTCAAGCTATGCAGACTAACAGATTAATAGAAAAATATTTGAAATATAACAGGCTAAATAATTGCAGCTGTAATTATTTATAAAAGCATCTTGCAATTCTTTGTACACTGCTATTCTTGTAGTGAGAAAAGTTTTGCAACAGTTATTTTCCATAATTTTATATAAAATCACAGCAGGGTAAGATGAGCCATTTTTACTTATGTGGTCCTCAAGATAAGGGGAAATGATGCAGAAGTACAAGAAAAGTATCTGAAGTAATTTCAGAATGTTTCCTATCATTTTAAATTGTCACAATGTGTCTATGAGAAAGGGCTCTCAAACTATGGCTTCTTATATAAAAAAAAGTGTTTCTGTGGCTCAATTTGCCCCAGGGTGGGGGTAATTGACCCAAGTTGGTGGGTAAGATGCACCATCTGAGTGTAAACTGACCATCCCATTGAATCTAATTCAAACCCATGTGAAATTTTAAGATAATTTGCCTCTTTTAAAAACTAATTTAATAATCAAATTTCCTTTTTATTTTTGTTTCTTAAAACTAACTTGAACAACATAAATTAAGCTTAAATTCAGTCTTTAGTTGTTTGCATTTATGAAACAATATGTTGAACACCAAAGTAGTAATCTTCCCAAAAACAGACTAAACAAAGAATTTAAGTATAAAAAAAGGAATTAGAATGGATGAATAAATGTCACTGAAACTAATAAACATTTTAGTCAAAAGATTCTTGGCATGGTCTCTTTTCTGCAATGCATTAGGGACTTAGAGGTGGAAAGATATATCTGATTATAATGTGATGAAAAGCATCTTCTGGTTCTTATCAAAGAAGAATTTGGTGCACTTGTACACCGTCCCTATTAAATAAACTACAAATAATATTGATATATATGATAAACAAAATCAGTTGTGTAATATCACATTAAAATACTAGTTTATACTTCAGAGGTTTAACTACTTTAAGATAAAATGCTGGCTCAATTTACCCCACAGAATTTGGCTCACTCTGCCCCATAGCTGCAATTTTGGAAAAGCACTAGCTTGTTTACCAATTCAGGCTAATTTTTAGCTATTATATTTTGTTAAATCACCTATATGCATCATAAATATTACTTAAACCTGGATAAATTTACTTTGACGTAACAGCCATTACATCTGTTATGATAAAAAAAAAAAAAAAAGTTTTAAAGTAAATGGGTGCCTTCCACTCCTCCCCTGTGTTTCTTCTTTTCACAGTCTGGCA
The DNA here is from genome assembly GCA_024542945.1 of allo-octoploid hybrid of Carassius auratus x Cyprinus carpio. Lineage (NCBI taxonomy): Eukaryota > Metazoa > Chordata > Actinopteri > Cypriniformes > allo-octoploid hybrid of Carassius auratus x Cyprinus carpio. The sequence continues at coordinate 16,849,445 of CM045070.1, forward strand.
GACATAATGGGTGGTTCCAAAATATATGGTCACATAACAGTAAAAGTGTACAGTTGGCAAGATACAAAGTGTGGGTCAACTTACCCACTTGCTAATCTTACCCCACTCTCACTATGACAGTAACTACTAGGCATGTCCAGATGTCAGACAAAACTCTGGTGTTTTTTATATATATATATATATATATATATATATATATATATATATATATATATATATATATATATATATATATATATATATACAGTACAGGTCAAAAGTGTGGAAAAGTGTGGAAACATTACTATTTTTAATGTTTTTGAAAGAAGTCTCTTCTGCTCATCAAGCCTGCATTTATTTGATCAAAAATACAGAAAAAACAGTAATATTGTGAAATATTATTACAACTTAAAATAATAGTTTTCTATTTGAATATACTTTTAAAAAATAATTTATTCCTGTCATGCAAAGCTGAATTTTCACCATCATTACTCCAGCCTTCAGTGTCACATGTAACATCCAGTCTATCACATGATCATTTAGAAATCATTCTAATATTCTGATTTATTATGAGTGTTGGAAACAGTTCTGCTGTCTAATATATTTGATGAATAAAAGGTTAAAAAGAACTGCATTTATTAAAAAAAAAAAAAAAAATAATAATAATATATATTCTAATAATATATTTTCTTTACTATCACTTTTTATCAATTTAACGCATCCTTGATGAATAAAAGTATTGATTTTATTTAAAAAAAGAAAGAAAAAAAATTACTGACCCCAAATTACTGACCAGTAGTGTATATTGTTATTACAAAATATTTATATTTTAAAAACATAGCTTTTTTTTTTTTTTTTTTTTACTTGTTATTCATCAAAGTATCCTAAAAAAGTATCACATGTTCTGAAAAAATATTAAGCAGCAGAACTGTTTCCAACTTTGATAATGAATCATCATATTAGAATGATTTCTAAAGGATCATGTGATAATGATCCTAAAAATTCAGCTTTGCATCACAGAAATAAATGATAATTTAAAGTATAATAAATTTAAAAACAATTATTTTAAATTGTAATAATATATCACAATATCACATTTTTTTCTGTATTTTTGATCAAATAAATGCAGGCTTGATGAGCAGAAGAAACTTCTTTCAAAAACATTAAAAATAGTAATGTTTCCAAACTTTTGACCTGTACTGTATATATATATATATATATATATATATATATATATATATATATATATATATATATATATATATATATATATATATAATAACCCCCCCCCCCCATGGGAATTCTCACTCCATGTTGCACTCATAAATTGGCAGCCCTGTTTGAACAACCTTTAAATTGACCGAATTAGCACTTAACTATACATTAACATTCTACATAAAAATTGAAAATGGGTATGGACGTGTTATATTTGACATAGGCCTATATTTCTGTACGTATTTACGATGATTTCAAAATAATGTTTCCAAATGTCCAAGGGGCATGTTTATAGGTTTCCAGGTTGGACATTTGGCTTTATGAACATTAGTAATGATACAGGAGTACGAATACCAACAACAACATAATTTTTTCCTAAACGAACATTTATATAAAAACATCCGCCACGTGCGTATATTACATGAAAAGGCGAACTAAAGGAAAAACACGTGATGCGTGATGACGTCTCAGGTCTAAATATGACGCTGATTGCTATCGGCTAGCTGGCTACGTTGTTTCCCTCCATCAACACTGAGCAGAGACCGAAGCTTAACAAGTTTATATCCTACACGGACAATTTCGGATTCACGTTTGTTATAAATACCGAGCCTTTCGAGTGAGGAATTCTTTGCTGGACGTTTGATTAACCAGTTTATGCAAAATAAACGGTAAGTCTAATTAAATCTGTTTGATGGCTAAAGTGCGTTTCAAACCCGATTGCTAGCAAGTTAGCATTTGTAGCGAGCCATGTGAATGTGAAAGCAGAAACTTTAAGTATGGTATCTGTATGTACGTATGGTAGATTAAATAAATCGAAAGGTTTTTGAAACGTTACATTTTAAATCGACTGATAGCAGCTCGCTACAGCTCCACATATTTGTATTTGAAACAGAAACTTTAATGTAAGCACATGACGGCTAACGTCATTTTTTTGGCTACTAAGTTAGCTGCGTTGGTTCGCACTTGTCCGTGCAAACTGGTTCTCTCAGGTTTAATCCGGCGCATACCAAAATATAGAATGAAATGCATTGGTGATATAATATTTAGATATTAATTATCATTAAACCAAACACACTCACACACACAAAGAAAACAAATTACACATTCACACAGGCCGTAAGTCAACTGGCACATGAAATTTCTGGCGCCTAACATTGCTAATGAACGTTACGTCAAAACTTAAACGAACAATAACAGGCATCACAAGTAATTTAACGATACTTGAAACAAATCTATTTACCGCACGTTATATGTATCTGACACATTTTGTTTATGTTTGTGCTGTTTTGAAATTTATGTTCGTGTTCTCACCTCTCTGCTTTACCTTTAGGTTAAAAGTTAGCTGGTGCGCTTGAGAGTTCTCGTGAAAGCACACTTGTTTCTTTATGGATATTTGAACCAGTATGAAAATGAATTATGCAAATTGAAATATTCTTAAATACGCAGCTGTGGTATCTTGATATGTTCAGTTAGATTTTGTGACTGTGTTCAAGCCACCATTCCTAGTTTATAAAATCAACTTTATTAACTCTGCAAAGCCTGACATATGAAAAATTTTTAAGAATAAACTCTTAAAAAAAAAGTTTGCATATGTTTTTTGTTATATTATATAAAGAAACACCTTAGTATGTGTGTGTGTGTGTATATATATATATATATATATATATATATATATATATATATATATATATATATATATATATATATATATATATATATATATATATATATATATATACATACATACATACATATGCATATATAAATATAATAATACAATGTAACATAACAGCAAAAGCACAAAAATGCATAGTTTTGCTTCAGAATAAATAAATGTTTATTTTGAAGCAAAACTATGCATTTTTGTGCTTTTGTTATTTTACATTGTTAAAACACGGGCAAAACATATAAAGCAATGTAATACAATGATGACATTTTTACATGGTTTTTCTTTAAAAAAAAAAAATGTAAGTGGAAAGATGCGTGAATAATAATGTAAACCTACATTGCTTAAGTCTAGTGTATGTTCATCTTGAAATATTACAGACAATATAAAATGTAGCCTATTCTTGCATTTACTTCATAAAACATTTCTTAGCTAAAAGATGTGTACCACGTTTTTAGAATTATACTAAAAGTCTTTTCACTTGCTAAAAGCATGAATTATTAATCAGAGGGGAGAAGGCATTTGGAAGATTGTGTACAACAGTTTCTTTTTTTCTTTCTTTTCCTCCAATAATGTCCAGCAGTTGGTCTTTGCAGAAACACCAGTCAGTAATACTTATGAAAATAAATCATCTTAGTCACTGTAATATTGGCTCAGGCCATAGGAAATCAAACGTCTTAAGATTATGAGCAAAATTCAGCATGGTAGTGAACAAAATGTTGGAACAACTAATAATAACCATTTATGTATTGAATAAATTGATTGTTAGTAAATCAGCTGAAGTGTATTTCCTGTGCTAGAACTGAAAGCTTTTGTCTTTTGTGCAGACATATGCAGGCTCTATAGCAGTGCAAGATGTTCAACAAATCTTTTGGTGCTCCCTTTGGGGGAGGGACAGGAGGATTTGGGACTACTTCAACATTTGGGCAACAAAGTAAGTTAATATGTATGCTAAGGTATTTTATATATAATGAAATTTGAGAACTAAGAATTAATACTGTACATAGACAAAGAATTTTGTGTTACCTTTGTCATCAGATACTGGATTTGGAGCAACAGGGGGCTTTGGGTCTGCAGCATTTGGGACAACAAACAACACAGGGGGACTGTTTGGGACCACCCAGAACAAACCTGGTATGCTGATTTCTGTAGCAATAGGTTTATGCAGAATCTTGCAGCCATCTTTAAATGCTCATAGAATCTATCAGTTTTTAAAACTTTTTTTTTTATTTACTTGTAATTGTTCCTTATGTAAGATTTTGCTTTCATTTATTTGTGTAGATGTAACATGACAATGTGATCCTGCCTGTTGGTTTTGCAGGACCAGTAGTTCTCACTGATTTGATTTGATTTTACTTTACTCTGCGTGTTAGTCATTTGCAAAATAGAGCATGATAGTGGTGACTTAAGCTGTAACAAAACAAAAAAATTGCTGCTGACTAAATCATCTCAAAATTAAGTTAGTTAATAATGAATGAATCAAATTCAATCAAGTGGTGGCTCACTGAGAAATCTCGGCTGACAATTATTGATTTAAAGGGATACTCCACCTAGGGCTGGGTGGTACATCAAGTTTGTAAAATATATCAATATTTTCTTTATAAGTGATACGATGTGAGGCAATGCCGTTTATATCGATATACAGTAGTTTGATACAAGCGCATCTGATAAAATATAGCAGAGGACACAGACTGAGCTGCTGCGGAGAAAGTGCATAATCCAATTTGTTCTTAACGTGACAAGGTTCATATTAAGGCCTTTAAAAACTGGTAAGACAGAATAGTTTATAGTTTTGCATAGTTTAAGTGGCTCAGCCCGTCATATGCTCTGACAAAAAGCCTGTGCGTGCCACAGTCATGGTCCAGAAAAGTATGAAAAGCATTGTAATAATAGTCCATCTGCCATCAGTGGTTCAACCGTAATGTCATGAAGTGACGAGAATACTTTTTGTACACAAATAAAACAAAAATAATGACTTTATTCAACAATTAGTTTCCTCTGTGTCTCTCCACATCACCGTAGCGCCATTTTGGAGAATATGAGTTGAACGCAGGCAGCGTACGCTCTTCTGTGTCAGCCGTGCCACAAGGATACGTTTTCTACTTTTTTTCAGATTTACGATTTGATCTGAAATAAAACCGCACATCTGTATGGCGCGGCTGACACAGAAGAGCGTATGCTGCCAGCGTTCAGCTCATATTCTCCAAAACGTCACTACGGTGATGTGGAGAGACATAGAGCAAGTCAATTGTTGGATAAAGTTGTGATGTTTTATTCGCGTACAAAAAGTATTCTCGTCGCTTCATAACGTTATGGTTGAATCACTGATGGCAGATGGACTATTCTGAGGATGTCTTTCATACTTTTCTGGACCTTGACAGTGTATTTTACTTGGCAGCCTGTGGAGGAGTCACAAGCCTCCCGGTTTTCATCCAAAAAATCTTCAATTATGTTCTGAAGATGAACGAAGCTTTTACAGGTTTGAAACGAGATGAGGATAGGTGGTTGACTGAATTTTAATTTTGGAGTGGAGTAACCCTTTAAAGGTGGTTTTGAGGAAAGATTGCTTCACAAACTGATGTGCTATTGCTTAAGAGTAGTTCCATAAGAATGTTGTATTTGGTCAACAGTGTGATTTGTATTAAAATATGTGTCTGTCCTCAAGGTGGCCTATTTGGCTCGAGCACCTTCAGTCAGCCTGTCACATCCTCCACCAGTAGTGGGTTTGGGTTTGGTGCTACCAGTGGCACATCAAACAGCCTTTTTGGAAGCACCAACCCTGGAGGTGGAGGATTGTTTTCCCAGCAGAATAATGCCTTTGGTGCCAACAAACCAGCCTCTTTTGGCAGTAAGTTTCCTGCAATATTCCAGTGTAGCTATAAATTGTTTGATTTATTGTAGAAGTTGTATTAAAAGAGTAGCTCAGATATAATGGACCTAAGTAACTGTTTGAATTGCTTTGCAGCTTTCGGTACCAGCACCAGTAGCGGAGGATTATTCGGGACAACCAACACAACATCCAACCCTTTTGGAGTAACATCAGGCTCTTTGTTTGGGACATCAAGTTTCACTGCTGCTCCCCCTGGCACAACAATCAAATTCAATGTTTGTTTAGCAATGATTATAATTTTCTTTTTTTTTTTTTCTTTCTTTTTCTTTCTTTCTTCATACTGGTAATTTAGCTGCTTTTTTATACATGGTTTTTTACCTAAATCTTTTGCGTTTTGTGGCAGCCTCTAACTGGGAGTGACACAATGGTAAAAGGAGGTGTGACAACCAGCATCAACACCAAACACCAGTGTATCACTGCCATGAAGGAATACGAGAACAAATCCCTAGAGGTAGGTTGGATTCTCTTGTTGTGATAGTTGTTTTAGTACTTGGCAGCCTGCTGAAATCATTTTCACAAGCACTGTTTGTCAGGTGCTATTATAAACAGTCTGCAGAGCACAAAATGTGTAACAAATCTGTTGTCTAGAGTTTTGTGGATTTAAAGCCATGATGAAATATCTATGCCTTTCTTTCCTTGATTTTAGGAATTAAGGCTTGAGGATTACCAGGCAGGAAGGAAGGGTCCTTCCAACCCCATGGCAGCTGGCACGGGTGGCCTCTTTGGTGCTGCAGCAGCCACAGCTACTCCCAGTACTGGCACTGGACTCTTTGGATCCTCAACTCCAAATGCTGGCTTCAGCTTCGGCCAGAACAAGACTTCATTTGGCACAAGTAATTGATTCTTTCTTAATTTTTTATTGTTATTTTTTAATTTTTTGTCTTGAAAAAGTGTACTAAGTCTTTGCACTGCAGGCACTGGGGCCTTTGGTACAACTACAGGAAGTTTGTTTGGCCAGCCACAGCAGCAACAGCAACAACAACAGCAACAACAACAACAACAGCAGCAAGCTTCCAGTCTCTTCAAACCATTTGGCTCAACTACCACCACCCAAAACAACGCTTTCTCCTTTGGCAACACCAGCAGCATGGTGAGTTCCAGCAGTAGTAAATGTCTGCACTGACTTACTAAGCATTCTTAACTGATCTTATTAATCTAACATCTGTGCCTGTATTCACAAAACATCTTAAGGCTAAAAGTAGCTCATAAATCTCCGATTTAGGAGAAAATCTTAAAAATAATGGGCATGTCAAACCTAAATTTAGGACTTCTACATTTTCGCTCTAAGAGTATTTCACAAAGCATTTTAGCGCTAAACTAGCTCCTAAATCTGTGAAAGGTTAGGAGTAGTGAAGAGGACTCCTAAGTCATTAAGACCAAGTCACAAACTATGGTTGCACGGTGCACTGATACTTCAAAAGTATCGCGATTCTCGGAAATTAAAAACGTCACTATTCCTAAATTTATTAGTATCGATACTTCAAAGAATGACCGCGTTCCAGATTTGCAAGAGACGTATTTCATGTTGGTGTGTGCAACGCACGCTTCCAGTGCCTCCCTATGGACGTCTGTGTTTTTTCTCCTCACGCACGCAGCAAAAAAGCTGCAGCAGTCATGTGACAAACACTACAGCGAGATGGCTGCATGTGCGAGCACAAGTGATACTGTGGCAGCCGGTCCACGACCGGTAGAAAAAGATGACGTGAGGAGTGAAATATGGTAGGGATGCACCGGTTGACCGGCCATAAATCGGTATTTCTTCGGCCGATTTTTCCGGAAGTGCGCCTGCGTGCACAGACTACATTGTAATCATTCGCTATCATGTCATTTGTATGCAAGTATTTCGAAATCTGTGCGCAGGACACGGGCAGTCGTTCAGCACTGGAAGTGCAGAGTTACATGTCTGAGGCACAGATAGCAGGAAGTGAACAGCCGCTGGTGTACTGGCGCACAAATAAGAGCCCCTTTCCTGCACTCGCTGAAGCTGCGCAAGCGTACTGTACCTGTCCATGCCCTGCACAAGCGGAGACAGTGAAGGGATGTTCAGCTCAACTTCTCGCATGTTGGATGAGAAACGAAACGGACTAAACTGTGACAAAACTGAAATGCGTTTTTTTTTTTTTTTTTGTAAAGTAGAACTTGCATACACGTTTGAAAAGCCAGAGGTAAACGTCAGTTCTGTATAAGATGATTTTTTTTTTTTTTTACCTTAAAATTACATTGACTTAATTTGATTTAAAATTCACCTGCTGTAGCACACTGAAAAAAAGTTTCATTCATCCAATTAAAATTTTTTAGGGTAATGATTCACATCTATATTTTTTTAACTTAAGCCAATAGTTATTTATTTTTCATTGGCTCCAGTAAAAAAAAATACAGATGTGAATCATTACCCTATTTTTTTTTATTATTATTTAATTGGACGAATGAAACACTTTGCATCCTAGTTTTATTCGCACCAACATGATTTTAACATTTTGGAATAATTAATTCATATAGTATACTTTTATTTAGTCTCACTGGCTCTGGCGCTGGACGGGGATCGACAGCCTGATCCTGGCCGGATGGCCGTATAAACGGGTGCGGTTCTCGTGCGGTTCTCGTCCGGACCGCGGGTCCGGACGCTCACGTCTTTTATTAGTGTGTTATATGATTAGAATGTTGTCCCGGTTTTAAAATAAAGCACAGCAATGATATTTGAGAGTGTATTTTCCCTTTTCAGAAAAAGTAACGAAAAAGTATCGAAATCACAATTCTTGACTTGGTATCGGTATCGAAACAATAATTTTGGTATCGTGACAACACTATCACAAACTATTCCTAAAATGGCTGTTGCTGGCAATCTGCCTCTGAACGTAAACATTTTAGAAACCTTTGATGATAATGACCTTTTAAAAAGGCATCACCGGAGGTTACCCCAATTCCAAATTTTCTTTGATTATAACCTTGATTTCATTAACCGGTCTGGCAAGAAGTAACAACTGTTCTTGCGTCCAGTTTGTTTGTTTGTTTGTTTTTTTTATGTATGCACGTCTTACTATCAGCCATGATTATTCTACTCTGTTAATTAAAAGGCTATTTATATGCATATCCGCTAATTGTTTTTGAGAAGCTTATACATGCACTTTTATAAGCTCTAACTTTACTTATGAACCAAATGGAGCAGTTATCAGCAAAATGTGAATGAAGCACAGTTCATGAGCGGCGTGCAAATAACTGTGTACTCTGTGTGCATTCACCAGCACACACGAGAAGTGATAAGATTTGCGCAAGCCATTCCTATCATGAAGCTGATGGTCAAATACGTGATCTATTTTAATTATTTAGAGAAACTTTAAAATGCTATGGAGAAAGTCAAACAATAGCTAAAAAGGCAAATAAACTGACATACTGTTGAAAAGAGGAGAAAACAGTCTTGAACCAGCACTTACATATATTAAAATCTTTTTTTAAACCACTCATGACCACCTTTACTAGAATTTATCATGTTTTATTGTAGGCTTATTTTTTTGTGTAAAGCTTAGAATAACTTGTAGAATTTATATTAGATAATCTGTTAAGGGAATATATTTTCTCCATATAGATTTTTATAAGAACTGTGGCATGTTGTAAATGTGCAGGCAGTTGTTTCTTCATAACAAATGCTATATTGATTAATAAAAAAAGTCATTATTGGCCTGCATGATTAATAGGCTAGTCTTATTATAACAAATGCTACAGTTAAGAACTATGGTACATGGCCTTCAGATATTCCAAAAGATGGCATAGATTAAATCAGCCTTATAACGGTTAAGAAGTAAGACATAAACAATATCAATATAAGAAAATGTTAAGTTAGATGGACTTCCCATGGCATTTTGAATTAGAACATTCTGTCAAACTATAGCCTATAAGTGCCTTAACAATAGGCTTTAAAATACATTACATATGTATCCCATGTAACCAAGTAATTGTTAACTATGATGTTACTTTATTGCACCAACTTTGTATATAGATGATAGCACAAAAGACCATTTTGCCAAAATAAATACGAGCAAACAAATAAATAAAGCTTATGAGTAAGCATGACCCGGGACTCTACTAAAACCGTTCACACTTTAACCTCCCCAGTGTTCAAACCAAAACTATGCCCTTGAATGTGACAATTAACAATTTTTAGTTTTAAACCTCTATTTGAATATGGCAACATAAGTGTGCGCTACAATATTTCCATGAATAAATCTGACAGACACTATCAGCCAATCACTGCGTGCATAGTTAGTAAGCAAGCTGACATCATCCATAGCAATGAGGTCAACCCCGCCCTTACTCTTAGCCTAAGACTTCTCTCTATTCCTTAGTAAAAGTTTGTCTCAGCAGCTTCGTGAATAGGTTTTAAGAGAAAACTCGTAGCTAAAAACTTTTACTGCTATTTAGGAGAACTTATAGTGGTAAGATAAAATGTTTTGTTAATACGAGCCCTGGTTAATTCTGTGTTTCATCCAATATTTTATTTTTAAGGGGATGTTTGGCAACACAGCTGCCTCTCAGGCTGGAGGACTGTTTGGAAACACTAACACAAGTACTGCCGCAGGCTTTGGCACAGGAATGTTCGGCCAAACGAACACTGGCTTTGGGAATGTGGGAACACAGGTGACTTCTGGAGTGGCTACAGTTACATCTTTTTTTTTTTTTTTTTTTGTAACTTTCTCTTTTCTGTATTTTTCAAAAGTCAATTTTAGGTTTTAAAATGCTAGTTATAATTATTTTGCATTGTTTTACTAAATGGTTAACTTGTCCTCTTTATTTCACAGAATCTTTTTGGTAATAAACCTGCTGGATTTGGTGCCACCACCACTAGCACACCCTCCTTTGGAACAGGCACTGGTCTGTTTGCAAATAAACCAACGCTTACTCTAGGGACTAACACAAACGCCTCAACCTTTGGTAAGCCTTAAACAATAAAGTTGTATAATTTTAACACTGACTGGTATTTGCTGTAATCAAATTATTCTTAGTTTTGGTGAAGAAAGTGGTGGGCACCATTTCACCAGTGTGCACTTAGATCTGATCTAGAAATTCCAATATATTTCTACTCAAATGTCAATGTTGGTGTACTTTAAAGGATTTGGTGCAACTGGTACTGGTGGGGGTCTCTTTGGGAACAAAACTGCTACGACAGGCCTGGGAACAGGACTGGGAACTGGCTTTGGAGGAGGTATGTTTTAGGGTGCATGCTTTTTGTTGTCATTTGTTATTGTAAGAATGGTTTCTGAGTATTCGTCTGTATTTTCAGCTGTAGGAACTGGCCAGACGTCATTGTTTGGGAACAACCAGAACAAGCTGGGCTCCACCCTAGGGTCACTGGGCACCTTCGGGACTGGAGGCTTCAACACTGGAGCCAACACTCTGAATTTTGGTGCTCCTCAACAGCCTGTTGGTCAGTGCAGATGTTTCATAAATGATTTCATTCCCATAATTGGTTGTTGTCATGTTAAATTGAGTACTTCAGGTGAGGTAGAGCTTTTTGAGATTCTACAAAATAAATAACTTGTATACTATGTTTTGTTCACAGCTCTGACTGACCCTAATGCATCAGCTGCGCAGCAGGCTGTCCTCCAACAGCAGATCAATGCATTGGCCTATTCTCCTTTTGGAGACTCACCCCTCTTCAGAAATCCACTGTCAGACCCAAAGAAGAAGGAAGAGGTTTGATTTTAGTTTACATGGCCCTTACACATATTGTTTGTTTTAATAGATTAGTGAGTGGCTCAATAAAAGACCACTTGTATTTTTTCCACCATTTAGCACAGTGCATGCACTGCTAACTTATTTTCTCCATCATTAGCGTCTGAAGCCCACAAATCCAGCTGCCCAGAAAGCCCTGACTACCCCTACTCAGTACAAACTGACCCCTCGTCCTGCCACCCGTGTTCGTCCCAAAGCACTGTCCTCCTCAGGCTCCTCCAAATCTCAGCTCTTTGATGGACTTGATGATAATGAACCCTCTCTTAACAATGGAGCCTTCATGCCTAGGTAAGAACCTGACGCCATAACTCCAGCTACTCTTATTGCACATATAGCTCAAGATGTAGTGTGCTAACTAAAGTGTTCCTGTCTGTGTGTTTTTCTTTTAGGAAGAGCATAAAGAAGCTTGTTTTGAAGAATCTGAATAATAGCAGTCTGTATAACAGCCCTGTGAACAGAGAGGCTGATGACTTGGCCTCCCCTTCAGAATACCCACAAAACGGGCTCAGGTAAGTTCACACTAGTTCTCAACCATTGCAGTTAGTAAAGATCCAACCATATATTTCAACGTTTTCCTGTCACACATCAGTCTGAGTATGGATGGAGAGACCAGAGAAGTAACTGTGGAGAGAAGTGGGGAGGATGATCTGGAGGTCTCCAAGTTCTACACAAACCCGATCACCAAACCAATTCCACACGCCCAGCCGAGCCCCTTGCTACAGGACACAATCTCAGAGTTCAACATGCGGGGAACTGCCAGTCATCGCAATGGCCTGGAGGCCAGCAGCGAGGACATCTCTCTAGCAGAGGATTCCATTCAGGAGGAGAGAGATGAGGAGCTGGAGGCTCTGAGACCTCCTCACCCAGCTGGTATGCTTGTCTCGGTTGACATTCTTCAAAACATACTGTACACGATAGGCTACGAATCTATTTCTGATATTATTTCTGTCCTCTCTCAGGTATAGTTCTTTCCCGTGTTGGCTACTACACCATCCCATCAATGGAAGAGCTAGGAAGGATGTTGAATGAGAATGGGGAGTGTATTGTGGAGAATTTCACGGTCGGCAGGAAAGGTAAAAGTATTGCATGAAGCACCATGGTGCACCAAGAACAAATGATAATCTACACTAGTCAACATTTGAAGTGGATCAAAATCTCCTAAAACCAAAATGTTTCCTTGTCTTAAGACAACTTTGAACTTTTTTGATCTACTTCAAATGCTGACTACTGTTAGTAGCACATGAGTGGAGCATGACAAGGTTTTTTTTTTTTTTTTGCAGGCTATGGATCAGTTTTCTTCTCTGGTGAAGTGAATCTTACCGACATGAACCTGGATGAGATTGTGCACTTCAGGCGTAAGGAGATAATTGTGTACCCTGATGACAAAGACAAGCCTCCTGTTGGAGAGGGACTAAACAGGTAATGTGCATTGATTGCTTTTGCCTCTTCTTCAACTGCATTGGTCGCTCTTTAAAACTGAGTTGTTGCAATGTATTTTGTTTCTTGTAACACACAGACGTGCCGAGGTGACTCTAGATGGTGTGTGGCCCAATGACAAGACAACATGCTCTCAGATTAAGAGTCTAGAGAGGCTGACTGAGATGAACTATGAGGGTCGACTTGAGGCAGCCTCGCGTAAACAGGGTGCCCGCTTCTTGGAATACCGTCCTGAAACTGGCTCCTGGGTCTTTGAGGTATGTGCGTCTACTCCACATTCCATTTACTTCTCTATTTTCAATCCACATTTTATTTTCTGATTGATCTTGAATTGCATAGTTAGCTGTTGTCATGTGTGAATCTGGTGAATGTAACCAAAATCTCCTTTACAGGTGGCCCACTTCTCAAAGTACGGACTCCAGGAATCTGATGAAGAAGAGGAAGTCCCCCCGGCAAAGCTTGACCTGAAGAAGCTGAAGACTGGTGTTCCACCTGGGATCCCACAGCTTCCACTTACCCAGCAGCAGATGGCACCACAGGCTCAGGTAGACTGAGGAACACACTGGGTCTGACACACATTGGTCTCCAGGGCCACTCAAGTTCACATATACCTGCTGTGCTCCCCGCAGTCCAGATCAATACTAGCAGCGGGGAGAGAGCAAAGAGATTTAGTGGTTCAAATGCTTTTCATTTGTGATGCCAAGAGAGCGGAAGTTATTGAAAGGCTGTGCACACTTTTTAAATATTAAAAGTTTACAGAGAAAGTTCATATAACAAAGGGAGTTGCCTTTTATCTAATTTATAGTTTGAAAAGCTGACTGTTCTTCTTTGCAGTTGAGATTAGCCGGTACTTTTAATGTAAAGACCAGACTTTTCTCTTTTTTTTTTTTTTAGTGGAATATTAATTGTTACAGCATTTTCTTTTATAAAAAAATTATTTGTTTAAACAGAATGATAATACGGGGGTAATTCTAAATGGGTTTTGAGTGGAATAAGATGCAGCCAAGCATTATGCTTGAGGTTCTTTCATCTTTGCTGAATTATGAAGTATGTTTGTATGTTATGATATTTGTGAAACACACAAGCAAAGAGTTTGACCATTTGTATTTTAGATTTACTTTTAACAGGTGATTTAAATAACATTACATTCAGTAATTAAAAGTCTGTCTAATGTTTTACAAATATGAGCTTGTGGGGTTTCAGAAGTATAGCATTGAAAAATGTATGAGTGGCAATGTGTGAATTTGTTTTGATTTTGTCATGTATTTTATTGACAAATAAAGGTACAATAAAGAAAATGTTTGTGTCAGAACTAGGCATGGGCCGGTATGAGATTTTGACGGTATGATAACCTTAAGCAAAAATATCACGGTATTGTTGTTACAGCTCTGAAATGTGTTATTTTTAAATGACTGGGTAAAAAAATATATTTTTCCCCGCTGGACACAATATATTTTGTTTTTGAGCAACATACAGAATATTCAAAACACTAGAATTAGTTTTTTTTTTTCTTTGATTTGTTACCTATAAAAAGAAAAAATTAAAGACTGACACCTTTATTTAAACTAAATCTGTAATTAAATAGTTATTTAATTTTAGTTATATAATTCATATACATATTTATAAAATTTCATATCATTTAGTTATATAATAATAATCATACACATAATTAGATTTAATAATAACTCAATTTGAAGCAAAAACAATGTTCTGACAAGCCTTGTGAAATTATACTACGTCAACTTTTCAGAAGACAGTCAGCTGAGTGATCTGCCTGCTACAGTATTTTTCTCTGTGCGTACGTCTCATATTTACAAATAAAAGCCTGCGTACCCCTCTGGTACTGCGCATGTGTCAAGCTCATCCGTCTGCGCTTATCTACGGTTGAGTATACTTTTGAAAGCTGTGTGGACGCAGCTGTGCGCGAGATGGAAAGGAACGCTGAATGTGAAGTGTACCCGGGCCTTAAGTCCATCCTACACACATGACTGACCGCTCGCACCAACAGGAGGAGGAGGGGTCAGTGTTATTCTCTACACTGCACTCAGCCTGAGGGATTCCTACTCTCAGTCATTGAGGAGACATGGAAAACGGTGCATACCGCAGTAACGGTATAATGGAATATTAGTGGTTTTGAAAATGTGACCTTTTCAAATCGCGGTATACCTTGAAACCGGTAATCGGCCCATGCCTAGTCAGGAAATTTCATGGCATCACAATGCTTTCATAGCAGTGTTTTAAGTAGGCAGCAACTAGAACCTTGATGTCTGAAATTATTTTTGTAAAAATTGATTTCTGTTTGAAAGCTTGCTTTGTCAACTTTAACTTTGCTGAAGGGGTCTGATAGGGATGAAAAATTAGTTTTAACTGTACTCTGCACTTGGATCAAGAGCGACAACTTGAATTGATCTCTTTGTATCCATGTGTGTAGAGCACTGCAGTTCTTGAGCTGCTCAGCCGTGTGTCGGAGTTGGACAGTGACATGGCTGACATTACTCAAGAACACCTGGCAGACAGTGTTTTGGGTGAGGAGGATGGAGAGAGAACTTTGGAGGAGAAGCTGAGATCTGAGACTCCTGCTGAGCACGAGCCAGTGTCTGCATCGAGTCAGATTGCTTCCTCAATGGGCATCAACCCTCATACCTTACAGGTAGCGTGTGTGTAACTAAGTCATAGATTAGAAACAAGTTGTCATCTGTTGTTTTAATTAATGTTAATTTGTTTTCTATACAGATCATGAAGGCCTCTCTCTTTGCAGAGGATGATGAATGTGACTTGTTCCAAGAGCATGGTTCTTCAAAGCTCATACAGGATGTGGCTTCCCCCAAAGTCTTGCTTTCTGGAGCTGGTCGGCAATCAAGTATGCCAGCCTAATATATATATATATAATATAATGCAATTTACATACTTGTGGGAAATATACTTCTTGAAACATGTCTGATATTGTGGCTTTTCTATCACAGTTGGAGCCCTTTTACAAACCAAGTTCACCTCAGGAGGAGGACTTTTTTCCCAGTTGCCAGAGGCTCCTTTTAGTGGAATACCTCAGAAGCTTAGCAAGTCACTAGCATCAGAATCTCCATGGCCATTGTTGGGTCCTTCCTTCCTGTTGCCGGCCCCTGCTCCAGAACCTACTCTTCGAACTGTGGGGGCCCGCAGGGTAGGGGGGCCAGTACCTCTGGAGAGCTCCATTACTCTAGGAAAAGGCCGTCTGCTGATGGATGCTGCTTTGTTCAGAGGGCGATCTTTCAGAGTGGGCTGGGGTCCCAACTGGACACTGGTGCACTGTGGAGATCAACTTAGTGTCACAGAGGCAATGAAGGAGCAGTCGGCAGAGATCATGGGATTTGGCTTCTTACCCAAACCTACCAAAAGCAAACCGTAAGTTTAGCTTCTCTATAGTTTATCAATGCAAACAACGCACAACTAAAGTTTTCCTTTTGTTGCATCATACTAGGATCACTGAAAGTCCATTTAAAGTGCGTATGGAACAAGTGGTCGGCCTGGAGCCCAAACAGTCAGCAGAGAGCCTTGCTCTGTATCACAGACCACTGGAGATCGGTCTAAAGCACAGCACAATCAACACAGAGGACTACTGTCCCTTCATCCAGCCAGCAAAAGGAGTGGATGCTCTGCATGGTTATGCAGAGTGGATTATGGAAGTCAACAAAGATATAAGAGGAGGGGATGGTATGCAGTGCCGCCTTGTTGTTTTCTTCTTCCTTTCTCAGGAGGATTTATAAATCTATAATCATTTACTCACTCTCAAGCAGTTTTTGGACCCCATTGACCTCCATAGTATGGATTATATTATAAATTCTATTATATATTATATTATAAATATTCTGAAAATCAATGGGGACCATAACTTTTTTTCTTATATTAAGCAAGTGACAGTAAAGTCATTTTACAGTGCTACAGAACAGTTCAATTTCTTATAAATGCTTTTTAAAACTTTTCATTTCATTCATTTACCAACCTTAAACCTTTAGACAGTTGTGTTTGTGTATATATAAAATTCTTAATGGATGTTAAATAATTAAAAATATAAAATTTAAATAAATGAATATGCATATTATGTATTAAATCGGTTTGATTTTCCATATTAGCTTGTCTGGCCCATTGGCGCCAAGTTTGGACCTTGTGTGCTGCTCTTTGGGGTCGTCTGGGTGACCGGGATGTGGAGACTGAGCAATACTCAGATTACCAGCAGCAGCTTGAGAGGCGGAGGAGCTTCTCGCACTGGCTCTCTGAGTGTGCGGCTGAATGCATTGAGGAGGAGGTGGGCCGAGCCCTTCAGCGCAGCCATGCTGAGGCCATATTCAGTTACCTTACCGGCCACTGCATAAGCAAGGCCTGCAAATTGTCCCAGAAGAGTGGTGAGTGTGCACATTTTTTGCTTTTGAACGCTTAATGTCAAGTTGCATTCCATACAACAACATTAGTGGTTCTAATAAAGATGGTGTTTGTGTGTGTAGGGGACCATCGTCTTGCTCTGTTGCTGTCTCAGGCTGTTGGCTCTCAGTTTTGTAGAGATCTATTGGCTCTGCAGCTCAGTGACTGGAACAACATGCAGACCGACTCCTTCATAGAGGAGGACAGGCTGCGAATATTTGCTTTGCTTGCAGGAAAACCAGTAAGTATACCATTAAATCTAGATGCATGTTTTTTGTGTTTACTGTTTATGATTTGAAATTTTATTTACATAATTTTTTTTGGTAAAGGTGTGGCAGTCAACAGACAGTTGTATAAACGTGTGCTCCGAGCTTGATTGGAAGCGGTGTGTTGCTGTCCATCTCTGGTACATGCTGCCTCCCACTGCATCTGTAGCCGATGCACTCGCCAAATATGAATCTGCGTTTCAGGTACCTCATGTCAAGCTGTAGTTTTTGTTGGGTGTTTTTGAAAAAAACTATATTAGTTTCGACACAATTATGAAGTTACATAAGCAAGGCAAGATTTTTTAAGTTTAAGATTTGTAAGTGATTTTGTATGAATTAACTTATACTCACCAAGGTTACATTTATTTGATCAAAAATGCTCTCTTTGTGAAATATTACAATAAAAAGTGGCTTTCTATTTTAATATATTTTGAAATGTAATTATTTAATGTAAGCTGCTATTTTCAGCACCCTTTACTCGAGGCTTCAGTATTTATGATCCTTCAGAAATCACTCTAATATGCTGATTTGAAGCTAGATTTTTTTTTTTTTGTCAATATTGGAAAAGTTGTTCAAAAGAACAGCATTTATTTTAAATAGTAAAGATGTTTGTTACAAAACATTTCTATCACTTTTGATCAATTAAATCCATTTTTGCTGAATAAATTTTTTTTTTCTTTTTCCCCATCAAAAACTTACTGACTCTGAACTTGTGTTAAGGCCATTTTTTACTGAGTGTGATGTGAATCGCCGATGCTTTCCTACAGAGTGCGATCACCTTCTGTTAATCATGCCTGCAGGCTAAAGTTAGGTGGCGCTGACCAAGAATGCATTTTTCCTCAGATATGTATCTCATATTGATTTAACATTGTCCGCTATTCAACAGCATTACATTAAGATAAATAAAGTTTGGTTCTACACCAGAAACACAAACTATCTAAAATGCTTACAAGAATACATCTTAAAAAAAAATTAGAGGTACAATTAGCATCGCGCTACACTTGAAAATGTATATGGTTATTCAAGTCCACTTTAAACATCATTGAATGCTTGTAATAACTTCTGATTGTGATCTGTAGTTTATTTTGGCAGACATGCACTCTTTGTATATATGAAATGAACACTACACCTCCTTATCATTTGTCATAAACATCCTTTATTGTTATAAAAATACCATTATGATTATAATGATGTATACAGAAAATTCATCATAATCATGTTGGATCATAATCATGTGTGAAAAGGCCTTTAAAGCCCTTGTGACAGTGACTTTTGTTTAATGTCAATGCAGTAAGAAAAAGTGTATTTGAAGAATTGGAATTAGTTCTAATAGAATTATGTGCCATGGCAACTAGCAACAGCAAATCTGTCATGTTTCTGCACCACATTGTTGAGAGATTCTTGATCAACTGTGTAATTATATATTTCAAAATGTTGTATTAACTGTATTTGTGTGTTTCAGGGTTCAGAGGAAGTGAAAAGGTATGCTTGCCCTCCTTTACCTCCTTACGTAGATGAACTCGAGTTGTTGGGTTTGGATGAAGAGATGGATGAGACTGAATCCAAAAAGCCACTCTATGACATCTGCTTCCACCTGCTCAAACTTTACAGTGACAGGTTTGTAATAGTGTCCTCTTTCTTTCCTGAGTTTGAATTAACGGTGTCCACAGCTGTGTATTTATGCAGGCTGATTTTATCATATTTTCCTCTCTTTAGGCACTATACCCTACAGCAGCTTCTTGATCCCAGCACAGTAACTGCTGATCATCTGGACTACCGGCTGAGCTGGCACCTGTGGAACGTATTGCAGGCTCTTAACTACAACCACCTGTCCACCCCATGCCAGGGCTTGCTGCATGCCAGCTATGCTGCCCAGCTTGAGAGTGTGGGATTATGGGAGATGGCGATCTTCGTGCTGCTGCATATACCTGACTCTGGGTAAGTGTCTGCTCTGTTTGGAGTACTTATTTAGTCCTTGAGTTGAGTGATTGTACATGAGATGACTTCCATTTTTTGTAACTGCTTGCAGGCGTAGAGAGAGTGCAGTGAGAGAGATGCTCAACTTGCATTGCTCCCTTGAGGAGACGGAAGAGTCAATGGAAAAAGAGCAGTTTCTCACAGAAAAGTTGCTGATCCCCATTCAGTGGATCCATCAGGCCAAGGCAATCCGTGCTTGTAGAGAGGGAGACAAACGTAGTGAGGCTTTGCACCTTTACAAGGCTGGCCACTGGAATCACTGCCATCGGCTTGTCATCCAGCACCTGGCCTCAGGTTTGAATAAACCAAAAGCACCCAAACATTCCTCTCAAAAAACATGTCACATCTGCAGCAATGCAAGCTACACACATTCATTTTGCTGCCCAGTTCTAAACAACACATTTATGTTGTAAACATAAGCAGAACTGCAAGTGTACTTTGTACTTTTGTAGATGTTTTTCAAAGGATGTATGTAAATCTTTATTTTTTTTTTTAGTAGCATCTGATGAATTCTGTATGAAACTGTATTATTTTACTAACTGTACTGTAAATTCCATCGTCCTGTCTTTTTTCCTCAGACTGCATCATTAACGATAATCATAAGTACCTTCTGGAATTCCTAGAGGGGTTAGCAGTGCCAGAGCGCAGTGTTAAGATTCAGGACTGGGACATATCTGGACGAGTCTATCTTGATTACATCCATGTCATTCAGACGCTGCAGGACATCCAGCAGGTATTCTTGCTGCTCAGGATAGTATGTTGTTCAACAAGAACAAAAGTTTAAGAAACTACTAATGTGATTGTCTTCTACTTTTATCTCTAGACGGAAAGCCCAGGTTATGAGCTGGAGCGACTGCATACAGAGGTGACGTCTCTCTGCAGTAGAATAGAGCGCCTCCCCTGCTCCAAAGCTAAAGACCGACTTGCACAATCAGGTCCGAAAATCATTTGCTGTGTTTTGTGGGCACTGTAATACTGCAATAATCTTGCTGTTAAGTTAATTTCAACTGCTTTCTTTGTTCATTTCTAGCAAGTTCCATTAATTATGTTCCTCAGTGTCTCAAGTTTTGTAACCTCATTTGATTAACATTAACCTTGCATCTCTCTTGTCTCACAGAGATGGCCAAACGTGTGGCTAACATCCTTCGGGTGGTCTTGAGTCTCCAGCAAGGTGGTGAAGGCACCCCAGATCCCCGACACATCCCTCTTTGCCAGCTTGCGCCACACATTGGACGTCTACCCATGCCGGAGGACTATGCTTTAGAGGAACTCCGCAGCCTTACTCAGTCATACCTGCAAGAGTATGTTATCAGTCACTGAATATCAAGATAAGTTTCACAATCAGTTCTGCAGAAATAACATGAGTCTTGATTGGGTTAACCTTCAGCACTCCAATTATATGGCTGTTTCAGGCCGTGGTTGAACTTTCGATGCATATTTAGGCACAATACTTGTTAATAAAGCATTCCCTTGTGTGTTTGTGTAGGAGCTTTTTCCCCCTTTCAAATCTTGTATTGTAGTTATAGAAATGAATGTGAGTGTCTTGAATAGTTAAAGTATGTCTTTGAATACACGCGTTGATTTCAACTTCCCGAGATACTCGGAGGGCAAATGCCAGCTTTGAGAACTTTTACATTTGTCTATCAATTTAAAAAGTTACATTGTGATCTATCATCTGGTCCATTCAAAGACTAAATATAATATTGTGTTGTGTGTTTTGAGCCTAAAGTGTACTCTGGCCACCAAACAATACATAAAGATTTAAAAATGTAAACATTTTCTTTGGACTGTTCTTTTTCAGTCAAATGTTTTTAGATCTTAGTGTAACTGTGTATACCTTTGTAAGTACAGTATTGTTATTGCTCCCATGGACTGCCTTAGTCTATAAGTTGCAAGCGTGCTTCTGTGGGTGTAAATGATAAAGGTTGCTCAACCTGGCTTATTATAAGGTTTGGTCTTTTTTGAGGAGGTTAACATTTGTTATTTAAAATGAATCTCTCTTGACACCAAAATATATGGCAACATTTAAAAATGTACAAGTGTGGGCATATCTATTTTTGTAGGGTTTTCGACATGTTAATTTGAAAGACCTTATTGATAAAGGTTTGCCTAATGTAAAATGAAATAAATTCAAAGAAGTTGATAGAAATATATTTTGAGGTTTCTAAAGTGTTCAACAATACGTGACTTTCTGGTGATTTTCTGATCTTTAATCAAAGTCAGCCTGACATCTCTTCTGACTTGGATAGGGTTTCACTGATGCAGTTACATTACAGCATTATGTGAACCCCTCATCCTCTCAGGTTGGTTTTTTTTTTTTTTGTGCTACAAATGCTTTAGCCACTAGTAATGTGCTTGTCTCCTGTAATGTTTATTTTCTAAAAACATTGTAAACATTAAACAGATTATGTTTCAGGTAATTAAGATTCTTTGAATGGGTGTCCGTGGCTGTCAGATTATTGCTGTGCATGAATGTGCTTTTATAAAACTGAATAAAATAATTTTCATTTAATAATCTGTGTGTATATATATTGTTTATACATAGTGAGGTCCAGAACTTTGAGACCTATTTCAAGTGTGTGTGTGTAAATGAAATGTTTTTCATAAGAAATTATGTCAGAATAACCTAAGTGCGAAAATAAAATGTAAAAAACAAAATCTTTCACTTTACCATACGACACATCTTTTCTCGAGTAACTATATATCTAGTACTGACACTCTTTGTCATCACTTACTGTAACTAGCACGCGACACTTCTCTAGCCTCGCGAGTTGCGCGTGGATCTTGGGCTGCCTGGTACAATACAGCAACGGTTTACCATGGTTGAAATAGATTTTTAATTAATCAAATTAAGACACACGGCTGAGAGGGAGTATGTCTAAACACTGCGCAGTAGTCCGAGTAGCAGTAAAGGAGGCCATCAGCATGGCGGCCACGCCAAGTAATGACGTCACGACGCCCAAGCCCTATACGGTACTGAACTATACGAATACCTGAGAAATGCTGCATCTTCTTCTATGAAACCACAGAAGAGACTCTATTCCTCTTTCACGCCACAAAATGAATCCACGTGTCATTTTGGCTTCTCTTCATTTGTTTACCACCACTGGTTTTATTCCAGGTAAGACTGCGCTCACTTTAATGAATGACTTGACTCAGGCATCCCGCGTATTTTTCGTATTTATATGTCGACTATACCTTAATTTGAACAAGATTAATATTCTATTTATTTATAGAACTGACATTAATGTTTTACACGCATTATACTGCTCATATGTGTTTTGTATTATTATTATTTTTATTATTATTGCAAATATGTGGTTGATGATTACATTTTTGCATGTTTTGGTGTGTGTGTTTTTGTTATTTGATAGATATATTAATGTGAATTCTTAAATATTACACTTAATAAAGATTTTAAATTAAGCATCAGTTTACACATGAACGTCCCTCCAAGAGATTCTAAGATGGACATGTCCCACACTAATCTGGACCATCTGTGGATTCAACCCTAAAGACAACAGTGAACAGATGTAATTTGCGTTATATTCTCATCAACCTGATATGTTGTTTAAGATGGTTTACTCACTGTTAATTAGTGTTTACAATACAATAGAGGCATGTAGACCAGTAGTCCCAGAAGTACTCAGTTTTTTTATTTTATTTTTTATTTCTTTTTATTTTATTCAATTTTCTCTGATTAATATTAATTATGTCTATATAAGTGGTTTGTGTGTATATTGGTGACTCAATTTATTAAGAATTTGTAATTTACTAACTGGACATTGAACAATTTTGCTTTATTTTCAAGTCTACACATATAGGAAACTTTCTTTCTCTCTTTCTTTCTTTTTTTAAGAAAAATATAATACATGTATTATTAAATTTACTATCTTAAAAGTGTGGAAGCTACCCAAATGGTAACTATATATGATAACACAAAAATTCCATATGCATTATTGCATTATGTCTAAAGAAGCATTTTTAATACAAGTGTTTCTGATTACAAGAATTTGATACTTTCTGCACACTTGCTCAGTTCATGCTGCAGGACAGCAGTGCTGCCAGCTGGCACATCCTTTTCACACCACAGCCTCCATTTTTATCTTTCATTAGAGCGCTGTTTTGTCTGGCACTTGGGTGACTTGATTTGCTGGTGAAAGCGCTGACCACACTCATCCACAGGGAACAGGAGAGAGTAATTGAGTAAATGTGCTTTGTTCACTAGTTCTCCTGCTGCACTCGGTGTGGCCGTAGTTCAACTAAATATATGGGCAGCAGGTTTGAAAGGTTATTGTAGCTCTCCTGTTTCTCACACTTGTTGGTAAAGTCTGTTAGCAGCACTCTCATTCATCATAACTGAGGCATCAGGCTGCCTTGAGCTGGCAGCCAAATCCAATATGCGTATACACAATACATAATTTATAACTTGGAACTACTACAGTAAAAAAAAGAAAAAAAAAAAAAAGTTCATCCAAAAAGAACATTTGTTTACAATTTACTCACGTTAGGCCCTCCAAAATGTAGATGAGATTGTTTCATCTGAACAGATCTAGAGAAATTTAGCATAACATCACTTTCTCTGATGGATCATCTGGAGTAAAAGGGTGCAATCAGAATGAGAGTTCAAACAGCTGATAAAAACAACACAATAATCCACAAGTCACTGACATTTTCATCAATTAACATCTTGTGAAGTAAAAATTAGCATTTTTGTAACATCCGTTCTTTTAACTTTTTAGCCGTTGCTTCTAGGTTCTAGCCAAAATGTGGGTCCATATTTCATAAAAATGTTTCCTCACTGAAGAAGTCCATTCCCTGTTCTCTTCTCACATTAAAATCCACTGACATATTTGTTTAGAACTGTAGTACTGCTTGTAAACAGTGCTTGATCTATGCATTTTTCCTCCTGATTTAGACACACACACACACACGCACACACACACACACGCACACACACATATATATTATATAAATAATCGTATTGTCATTAATAATCATGGGATTTGAGAAATCAAAAGCGAATATTTTCACTTTCTTCTACATCAAACAAAGATACTCAAGAAAGTAAAATTGTTCGTGGTTTGACTGAAAATGCCTCAAAACCCTCACTAATCTACTCCATCACAAGCCACCAAGCTCTAAGGATGTGAGAATAGCAGTAATCATCACTTGACTTTGTGTATTAATTAATCAATGTAAATTGCAAATCAAATGCAAATCAGTCAAATGTAAATCCACTCTCTCATTTTCCTCTTCCTTTTCGACAGTCTGTTTGTGTGCCCAGGGGAGATATGCATTCAAACTGCTGAATGATTTATTTGTGAATTACACCAGTGCATTGAGGCCTGTGGAGGACACGGACAACATCATTAACGTCACCTTGCAGATCACTCTTGCCCAGATCATTGACATGGTAATGACTCACAGTCCATCACACATTCTTTCTCAGTCTCATTCTTTCTGAGGATTTTTGGGCTCATTTTGCTGCTTTGCCCTAGCTTTGCCCTTTTGAATTGTGCTGTAATGTCTAAGGCAAGACTATGAGACTGAAAAATTGGTTACCATATCACCATTGACCAGTGCATAAAAAACTATGGTTTTGCCTGTAGTAGCTTGCCTTAAATATCTCAAAACACGCATGCTAAGAAATGTAATTTTTGTAATTATATTGTAATTAAATTTATA